>JBBDGP010001627.1:977500-1455000 GCA_037952835.1 Lithobates septentrionalis
GGGGGGGGTAAAAGGTCAGAGCCTGTGGTCTGGGCCTTTTACTACAATCTCCATAGCAAAGTATGGAGAACCCATTTGAGCCTGTGACTATGGAGACTGTTGAAAATCTAACCCATCAATGACATTGTCAGGTACAGTTGTCCTTTAAAGACCACTATCAGCAGTCATAAGCATTCATTATGCACAGATTTTCAGAAAGTCAGTATTTACAGAGCCTTTGGAACACCAACAATAAGGCTGTGGTTATGTTAAGGCACAGAATAGGTCCGGTGAGAGACCAACAGCAAATCTGCCAATTAAATTCAATGACCAGTCCCTCAAAAGAAAAAAACACTTGCAGAGATCTGTGGAACTATATGTTGTTACATATAAGCATGCTATGGCACCTGCTAGCAAACTGTGGAATGCTGCTCTCTTAAAAAAAAAAAAAAAAAAAAAAAAAAAAAAAACGCTGTTTCAGGTCATGTGGCTTTGCTCCCATGAGGCCTCAAAAATCATAATGCAATTTTAATTCACAAAAGGTGCAATTCATTAAGTATAAATGGGTTAGATAGATTAAGCTATACAGCCACCAGGACTAAATGTGCTTAGGTCTGGAACACAATTACACTCAGGAGATTGCCAGCAGCAAAGACACAGAAGGTTACAAAAGGGAAGTTCAAGACTTCGGAAATCTGTTCAACATGGAATCACATTCAAGTGACATTCATCATTACAATCCAGAGCAGGGCACATACTTGAGCTGGAATTCTGTTGGTAGCCTGCCACATAACTCAGCCACAGTACCCATTATAAAAAAAAAAAATAACTAGTATAAAAAGGAGTGGGACACGGAGAATACATAGGGCTAAGGTACTAAGCTGTCCTATGAAAAGTTGCCCGATTCAGATGACATTTCAGGGTACATAGACACCGTGTTCCTACCACCTGCCAGTACAAATGGCAGTTCATCTTCATGTCCTTTATATGTGTCGATGTGGGAAAGCCATCTATAGCAATTAGGATAAGATGACACAGCACTCCCACTTTGAAAGACTGCAAAACCCAGAAGCCAGTTCTGAAAAGAAATACCCATTTCCCGCTAACATTTTAAAGTCATTTCTGTTGATGGAGAAAATAAAAATAGCCTAATAAAGTTTCATTCTCACCGACAATGAAACAATCAAATCAACAACTAAATAACCAGCAACAATTACTAAAGAGAAGTACAGTCTTGTGAAAAATTAAGGACACCCCATGGAAATTGTTGATTTTCAACAAAAATATAAAATTAGTATTATGGTGTGAATTGGATAAAGTAAGTACACCCTTTGTCTTGGGAAGCTGATCCCCTTGCCCCTTGAGCAAATCCATTTTGCAGACTAGTTCATGTTCACCAGTCTGACATAAAATGAATGAAATTTTGGACAATTCATCCAAAACGTTTGTGGGTTTCCTTGTATGAATAACCTATTTCAATGGGAATCGAATCTCACTTTACTAGGCCAGGCTATAACCTACATTTTTCGTTTTGAGCTATTCTTGCATGGATTTGCTAGTGTGCTTCAGATTATAGGGCACTTGTAGAGTATATTCTTACAGTGGAATGAAAGATTTTAAATAATTTGGTTTTACATGCCATGTCATATTAATTTGCATCTGTAATCTTTCACCCCCTCCCTCCCACCCTCCTTAGAGCCTTAGGCCCCTTTCACACTGGGGCGGTAGGGGGCGTCGGCGGTAAAACAGCGCTATTTTTAGCGCTGTTTTACCGCGGTATTCGGCCGCTCGCGGTGCGGTTTTAACCCCCCCGCTGGCGGCCGAAAAAGGGTTAAAACCACTCGTACAGCGCAGCTATAGCCACGGTATTATCGCGGTATAGCCGCGCTGTCCCATTGATTTCAATGGGCAGGAGCGGTTTAGGAGCGGTGAATACACCGCTCCTTCCCCGCTCCAAAGATGCGGCTTGCAGGAGATTTTTTCACCGTCCTGTCAGCGCACCGCTTCAGTGTAAAAGCCCTCGGGCTTTCACACTGAACAAACAGCGGAGGCTGTTTAGGGGCGGTTTGCAGGCGGTATTTTTAGCGCAATAACGCCTGCAAACCGCCCCAGTGTGAAAGGGGTCTTAGGGAGCTCCTTTGATCATGTCAAGGTGACATCACACACGTCAATAACAAAGAGATTCTAAGGCTCCATTCACATCTTGGCATATGGGGGGGCGACAACTGCGGTAAAATCGGGCAAATAGAATTCAGGACGCCAGTCACCCAAAAGAAGCGTCCCGCGATTCTGTTCGCGCAATTTTACTGTGATTGTCGCCTGACGAATTGCCGGAAAAGTGCGCCGCGTTTGGGGTGCTATTGAAACCGACAAGAAAAGCACGGGCGTCCTGCAATTTGATGCTATTACAAATCGCAGTGATTGCGCTCCCGATTCAGAACGCGTAAATGTGAACGGAGACTAAATCATACATTCCCAAATAGGGCTCCTAGGTTGCTAGGGTTTTTTAAGCTGTGGTCGATTGTCCTTAGATTTGATGATACCTGCATAGTTCCAGGGTCAACACCACTTGGCAAAGCCATCAGCATGACACCAATGATATATTTAGCTGTCTGTAAAGATAACATTCTGACCACCACAGAAAAGGGTAGCATTCTTCCCACTGATCATCAATGTAGAGGACATTTATCCCATCTGAATAATTGCTTTAAAGAATATGTAAACCCAACATTTCCTATTCCTGATATGTGCCTGCTGTACCATGTACTGAAAAAAGTATCCTGTTCTCTTTGTATTGCTTCCTTTGTGTGAAATCACTGGTGTTCCTGCCAGTCCCTCTCCTTTTCTATTAAAAGCTGACCACACTAAGCAGGAGAGCACAGCATGCTGAAAACTCAGCCTGCTTGCCTTCAATGAGACTTGTCCTGACACCCCACTGCACAGCCTTTTACTGGGAAGATCACTGTGCCCCAATCTCTCTCTCTCGCAGCTGAGAACAGAGCTTATATGATCGCTTACACTCACCGGCCACTTTATTAGGTACAACTTGCTAGTACAGGGTTGGACCCCCTTTTGCCTTCAGAACTGCCTTAATCCTTTGTGGCATAGATTCAACAACGTGTTGGAAACATTTCTCAGAGATTTTGGTGCATATTGACATGATAGCATCACACAGTTGCTGTAGATTTGTCGGTTGCACATCCATGATGCAAATCTCCTGTTCCACCACATCCCAAAGGTGCTCTATTGGATTGAGATCTGGTGACTGTGGAGGCCATTGAAGTACAGTGATCTCATTGTCATGTTCAAGAAACCAGTGGAGAGATGATTTGAGCTTTGTGACATGGTACATTATCCTGCTGGAAGGAGCCATCAGAAGATGGGTACACTGTAGTCATAAAGGGATGGACATGGTCAGCAACAATACTCAGGTAGGCCCTAGCATCGATACATTGCTCATTTTGTGCAAAAAGTGTGCAGAGAATACATCCCCCACAACATTACACCACCACCACCGGCCTGAACTGTTGATATAAGACAGGATGGATCCATGCTTTCATGTTTATGCCAAATTATGACCCTACCATCTGAAGGTTGCAGCGGAAATCATCAGTCCAGGCAACGTTTTTCCAATCTTATATTGTCCAATTTTGGTGAGCCTGTGTGTGAATTGTAGCCTGTTTCCTGTTCATAGCTAACAGGAGTAGCACCTGGTGTGGTCTTCTGCTGCTGTAGCCCATCTGCTTCAAGGTGTGTTGTGCGGTCAGAGATGGTACCTTGATTATTTGAGTTACTGTTGCCTATCTATCATCTTAAACCAGTCTGCCCATTCTCCTCGGACAAGGCATTTTGGGCCAAACAACTGACACTCACAGGATACTTTCTCTTTTTCAGACCATTCTCTGTAAATCCTAGAGATGGTTGTGCATGAAAATCCCAGTAGATTGTCAGTTTTTGAAATACTCAGACCAGCCCGTCTGGCACCAACAACCATGTCATATTCAAAGTCACTTAAAACCCCTTTTCTTCCCCATTCTGATGCTCAGTTTGAACTTCAGCAAGTCGTTTTCACCACATTTAGATGTCCAAATGCATTGAGTTGCTGCCATGTGATTGGCCGATTAGAAATTTGTGTTACCAAGCAATTAAACAGGTGTACCTAATACAGTGGCCAGTGAATGTATATAAAAAAATAAGTAAAGGGGGGGGGGGGGGTAGTTATAATGTTTATATCGATACAGAATCATTTTGCCGGGTTGTTTTACAAGGTGAGTGGTGACATATAGTAGAACTATAGGCAAAACGTTTTTTTTTTTTCATTTTGAATAGAGCAAGGGAGGGTTATAAACCCTGTAAAGATTTTTTTTTTTTTTTTTGCCATCTGTGTTCCTTTGCGGGGGCTTAGCTTCACTTCCTGTCCCATAGCCAAACAGGAAGTGAGGAAATCCCTGCAATTTAAGGGAATTCCTTGGGGACACCCAGGTCACCAGAACTAGTGTCCCTAGTGGAAGATGCCCCCCTCTATTACTTTTCTGGGGACAGCCCAAAATTCTGGGATTTTTCTTTACTTTTACTTTGAAAGATAATAGTAAACAGGGCAAATAAAGAGGGGGGGGTCTCCTTAACGGGAATACAGGCAGCAATAAAAACCTGACAGCGGCTCTAATCCCTCTCCACTCTGTCCAAAAAAGTTTTGCCTTTAGTTCTAACCATCTGCCGACTGCCCTATTGCAGTTTTACTGCTACAGGGCAGCAGCTGTGCGCCAGAATCACGTATACATACACGATTCCGGACTTACGGGTACTTTAATATCCTCCAGCTCCTGATGATTGTCAGGCAGAGAGACGGAACTGTGATCTGCCAATGTAAACAAGACAGATCGCCATTCTGACAGGTGGGAAGGGATGGCGTTTGTGTCCCTGCAAAGCAGGGAATAAATTCCATCTCTTCCTCTAGTAAGAGCACCTCAGTGTGTAGTAAAACACTGGTTAAGCACACAGTTAACCCTCTGATCGCCCGTTAACCCCTTCCCAACCAGTGGCATTAGTACAGTGACAGCGCATATTTTTAGCACTGATCACTGTTATTAGTGTCACTGGTTCCCAAAAAGTGTCAGCGTCACAATGTCACCCCGCAATATTGCAATCCTGCTATAAGTCACTGATGGCTGCCATTAGAGAAAAAAAAAAAAAAGTAAATAAAAAAATCCCAGTTTGTAGACGCTATAATTTTTGCACAAAATCAATAAAATTAATATACGCTTATTGGGATTTTTTTTTTACCAAAGATATGTAGCAGAATACATATTGGCCTAAATTTCTGAAGAAATTAGGTTTTTTAAATTTTTTTTAACCACTTGCCGTCTGCCTATAGAAAAATGACAGCGGCAAAGTGGTTGTGTTATCCTGACTGGACGTCATGATAACAGAGTCGGCGCATATCGCAGCGACTGCAGGTGCTGTGTGTCAGTCTGACACACTGCAACTCCGATCATGGTATGAAGCCTCTGAAAGAGCTTCTTACCACGTGATCAGCTGCGACCAAATCACAGCTGATCATCGCGTGAACCAGGAAGTGCCGGTAAACGGCTTTCCTCGGTTCACGCTGACAGCACATTGATTATTATCAGCACAGCCCAAATCAGCTGCCAATCAGTGCCCATCACCTGCCAGCCTGTCCCCATCTATAAACACCTGTCCGTGCCCATAAAAGTGCCAATCAGTGCCCCATCAATAATGCCTGTCAGTAGCTCCTGTCAGTGCCCTTCAGGTTTTTTTTATTCAAAATCGGTCAGTCTTTTTTCGTTTATAGCGCAAAAATTTAAAACCGCAGGAGGTGATCAAATATGACCAAAAAGAAAGCTCTATTTGTGGGAAGAAAAATGTTAAAAATTTAGTTTGGGTACAGTGTTGCATAACCGCGCAATTGTCATTCAAAGTGTGACAGCGCTGAAAGCTAAAAATTGTCCTGGGCAGGAAGGGTGGAAAGTGCCAGGTATCGAAGTGGGTAACGGATAGGTTTTAAAGTAGAAAGTAAAAAATATTGGGATTTTGTATTTGTTTATAGTGCAAAAAAAACAAAAAAAAAACAAAACAAAAAAACGCAGAGGTGATCAAATACCACCAAAAGAAAGCTCTATTTGTGGGGAAAAAAGGACATACATTTAGTAGTGTCCCACGACAGTGCAACTGTCAGTTAAAGTAACGCAGTGCCACAATGCAAAAAAAAAATGGGAAGGGGGGAGAATCATCTGGAGGACAAGTGGTTAAGTAAGGGTTCCCCCGAGACCTGAAAATGATTTTAGGGGTTCTTCTGGGGTAAAAAGCTGGCAAAGGCTGCTTTAAATACATTATGTAGGTGTAACCTGTTTTAGGTAAAGGGGTTCTAATTGTTGGCATCTAATCTGAAACACCTGACACCAACCTCATGAATAAGAAGTGGTTGGAAATGCATAAGTGTACTTTTTCCATGTGACAGATCTGAATTTTTGTTAATTTAGATTATGAGAACTGAAATGTCATATAAATGTTATGTTTCATTTGTTAACCTTTATTTGTAGGCATTATTTGAATTGTTCGCCTGTTATAATGTAAAGGCGTCGATAATTTTCATGAGGTGTGCTTCACATAGCTGTTTAAATAAGAGGCAATTTATAAGTAACTCCCAACTTTGAAATAAGGTTTTGACCCTTTTGACACCAGAAAACCCATACCTATTTCTTTAGCTACAGTATAAGCCTCTTCTGGTGTTCTTGCAACAAAGCCTTTAGGGATGGAGATGGCATTATTACACTATCGGAGTCCTTTGCTTTTAATTACCCCTATATGGAGCCTACCTATCGGAGGAAGTGTCGTCTCCCCTAAGACGGACTAGGACGCCACCACCATCACTGGACCGGAACGAGTACAGACCCACTGAAAGCACACAGGCACTTTTATAGTGTCATTGAGGTGAGAGTTCTGGGAGCCCCGAGTGGGTATCCATTGCCACGAACAGTCACCAGATCACCCAGCAACGCATGTTCACTTATCAAGTCACAGTTGATACGTTTTATGTTTTTTAGCATGTGATTTATGTGATTGAACAGCACTTAGTCACTTTGATTCACGTTTTATGTTGTTCCCTATTATTGAAGAACACTCACTTTTGATTCACACTTGTATTTATTGGTGTTCCCCACTGGGGACTTTGATTTTTAAGGTGTGCAGTTTCCATGCATTAGCATTATGTATTGATCAATTGTTGCGCAGAATCACTTACACAATTTATCACGATTGTGCATTTTTCAATTTATAAGTAACTCCCAACTTTGAAATAAGGTTTTGACCCTTTTGACACCAGAAAACCCATACCTATTTCTTTAGCTACAGTATAAGCCTCTTCTGGCGTTCTTGCAACAAAGCCTTTAGGGATGGAGATGCCAGCATCTTTAAGAAGATCCATGCTTAGATACTCATGCAGTGATAAGTTCCTGTGCTGTTGTGCTTGTAACCCATGACAACCGAAGAGACCTGGGAATCCACCAAGAACCTGCAAGGAAAAGAAACTATTACTACAAAAAGAACAGCCAAACCAGTGTTGGAAATCAAGTTATAGCTTAGTAGTCAGAAATCATAACTAACCACACCCCCCAAAAAAATTGAGATTCTCAGAATAGCCAAAACAGCCCATAGCAACGAATACGGTTTCATTATCTTCTGGTTGTTATTACATTTTGCATTACCAATTTCTTTTTGCACACTTCAAGCTCTGCTTTGACACTACACAGCTATGCACAGGATGTTTTTTAATCTTTTGAAAAATTTTGGAAGAATTTAGAGGCAGTTCAAAGCTTTTACTCTAGAGCAGGGGTCTCCAAAGTCCGGCCCACGGGCCACATTCAGCCCAATTGTACATTTACTCCAGCCTACAGCACAGCTCTCGGATACTTGCACTGCGTCTGCTTACTTTTGCAAACCCTGCAGCTGTTGGCAGTATTCAGGGCAAGCTCCTGCAAGCAGCAGACAAAGCCGCTCCCCCACCCCCGGCGCTGCCACGTTGGCATCCCAGCAAACAAATACATGATCAGTGCAGCACCTTCTGCCTGCTGTTAAATGAGTGTTTCCCTCCGCATACAGCCTGCAGTACAGTAGTAAAAGACATCAATGTAGGAGGCAATCTAAGGGGCAATGTGCTGGACATAAATGATGTGCGGAAAGGTTCTGATAGGGACACAGATGTGAACGGAAACTCTGATGGGGATACAGTTGTACAGGTAAGAGGGAACTCTGACATAAGGGAGGAGTCCAATGTAAGAGGAGACTCGGATTTGGATTCTGATGCAAGAATAAACCTCATATATTTTTGTTCAGTTATGGAAGGAAAAGAGAAAAAGTTGACAGTGAGTGCCGCTTGTTTAGTGAACAATGGAGCATAAAGTACCATTTTGTACAAGCAAGCAATAAAGCATCGTGTCTCATATGCAACAAAACTGTTGCAGTTTTTAATGAGTACAATTTGTGTCGGTACTATGAGACCAAACCTGAACAATTTTCTTCCAAATTCACAGGAACATAACATTCAAAAAAATTTCAATTGATGCAACGCAGTTTGCTTTCCCAAAAATGCAAGTCAAAAAGGAAGCTTTAATCACTTCAATACCAGGCACTTATGCACCTTCCTGCCCAGACCAAATTTTCAGCTTTCAGTGCTCTCACATTTTGAATGACAATTACTCAGTCATGCTACACTGTTTTCAAACACATTTTTTATTATTTTTTTCTCACAAATAGAGCTTTCTTTTGGTGGTATTTAATCACTGCTGGGTTTTTTATTTTTTGCAATATAAGCGAAAAAAAGAGCAAAGATTTAAAAAAAAAACAAAAAAAAAAAAAAACACCCACACACTTTAGTTTCCATTGTAAAATTTTGCAAAGAATTTTTCTTCATAATTTTGGGCCAAAGTTTATACTGCTACATATCTTTGGTAAAAAAAAATAACCCAAATTAGTGGATATTATTTAGTCTGTGTGAAAGTTATAGAGTCTACAAGCTATGGTGCCAATCACAGAAAACTGATCATATCTGATCACACCTAGTTTCTTGAGACCCTAACAAGCCAAGACAGTACAAATACCGCCAAATTACCCCTTTTTGCAAAGTAGACAGTCTAAGATATTTAGCAAGAGGCATGGTGAGTTTTTTGAAGTTGTAATTTTTTTCCCACAATTCTTGGGAAAACTAAGTATGGCAATACCACATGTGTGGGACTTTTACACTGCCTGGACACATACAGAGGCCCAACACTGAAGTAGCACCTTCAGGCATTCTACGAGCATAAGTTATACATCTAATTTCTCAACCACCTATTACACTTTTGAAGGCCCTGGAGCACCAGGACAATGGAACTGCCCACAAAATGACCCCATTTTGCAAAGCTAACACCTCAACTAATAAACTATGAGGCATAATGAGTCTTTTGAACGATTCATTTTTTCCCCAAAGTCTGTCTGCACATATCCCACCTTTCCTAAATTTAATCTACTTGATTAGCTGGCATTTGGTGCATGCTAGACTGCTCCATCAGAAATATCTGTAACTCACAGTATACTCTGGGTGAGTAATAATCATCATTCTCAATCCCTTTGATATCTCATGTATCTTACCTCACACATCTCCCTTTTCCCCCCTCTGTTTAGTTCTGTCACTTATGCTGGCCATACACTATACGAAAAACCGGCCGAAAAATCGTTCGAATGGACACTTCGTTCGTTTTTCGGCAAGTTAGTGGGTACAAATCGATAATCGTTTGTGACGTTTTTGTGGAAAAAAAACGAACGGCATGTTTGGAAAATTTCTGCCGAACGTACGATAAATTGCAAGGTTAATGTGTTTCCCGTCCGAACTTTCTGCACTAGGTATATGTAAAAAAACGAACACAAAATTATTTATTCATGTCCACTGAACAGATTATCGGTCATTATATGATGGAAAGATCGTTTGCGGTCACGGTCGAACGTTCGTTTTTCGAAAAGGGGTTCGGCCGATTTTCTGTATAGTGTATGGCCAGCATTACTCTCTTCTCTTCCCCCCCCCCCCCCTCCCTTGTCTTGTCTTGTCTTGTCTTTTCCCTTCCCCCCCATACCCTTCCTCTCCTCCCTCTCCCCCTCCTCTTCCCCCCTCCCCCCATCCCTCTCCCTCTTTCCCCATCTCCCCCCCCCCCTCTGTTTCTCCCTTCCACTCTTTGCCCTTTCCTCGCCTCCTTTTCCCTCCATCCCCCCCTCCATTTTTTCTCACTTTTTCAACGCTTCCTTCCCCACTCTCTCTCTCTCTCTCTCCCTCCCCCCCCCCCCCCTTTCATTACATCTAGGTCACCTGACTCATTAGACCTCCTTATTCACACACAGGGGTTCCCCTCCACCAATTTTCCTCCATCGTGGTGCGGTGGAGTGTCTCCACGGACACAAAGGCCAAACCCATGTTCCTCTGAGCCGGTCTTCCATCCACAGTTTTCGGGTAAGTTGAGATATTATGTACTTGAGATTAAAATAGTTTACAGTGACATGCGGTGAGAACTAAACTCTTGCATGAAAACACACCTTCTATACGTTTCGCAACCTTATATCTATATGAGCACTTGAACTTGAATACTCTATGCACGTAAAAACGCCTCTGTTCATGAACATCTATGCAAAGTAACTGTGCATATACACTGTTGGATTTTTTACAATATATAAAATATAAGCTGTATCAACACATGTTATACCCGATTTGATATCCGTGTACACCTATGTATTGTTACATCTGCCTTTTTCCTTTTTTTTTTTTTTTTTTTTTAATTTGTAATCTCCTATGTTAAACTGTCACTTACATATTGTTTATTGGTATTTCTAGAATTTATGGGATAGCCACTGTGGTGCTACCCCCAAGGCCCTGATGAAGCGAAATGCGTAGGCCATATCCTCTCTATTTTGTTTGGGACTGGCACACCCTGACCTCTAAACCCCAAAACGGTATCTCATTTTAACCTGTTTGTTCCTATAGGGCACTGCCATATGGCAGATGAATAAAGCTTGTATATTTTTCTATAAATTCAAGTATGTGTATATATATTCTTTATTACACTCCTCTAAGGCACAACTAAAGTCCCAGCCTGTTTTAATACTCTTTTTGAAACATAATTGCATATTCTCAGGGGACGGTGCCTTTGTAGGAGCATTTGTGACTTCACGTCTACCCCAACTCCTATATACACATAAAAAAAAAAAATTAAAAAGAGGCACACTGATAACTGACAAATATCCACTTGAAGACCAAGCCTTTTCTGGCACTTTTTGTTTACATGTAACAAAAAAAATTAAATTTAAAAAAGTAAAAATGACTTAGAACACCCAAACAAAAAACATTTTTTCAAAGCAGAAGCCCTAGAGAAGAAAAATGGTCAGTTTTGCTGTTTTATTAATGCCACGTGGTATTTGCACAAAAACACAATATTATGCCCAGTTGTTTGGTTAAAATATAAAAGATGATTTTGCACTTAGTAAATAGATACCAAACATGTCACCCTTTAAAATTGTGCAAGCCCGTGCAACTGTGACAATGTAAATTTTAATATTCATAGGTGGCGCTCTGAAAGCCTTTACAGGTTACCATTTAAGATTTGTTACCTCACATGTGGACCGATGCATGCGTTCGCCTTTGAGAGGACAACGGGGAACAAGGGCTTTCATTGATTTTATTTATTTCTTTTTTTACACTGTCCCTTTATTTATAAAAGTATCCCCTGTGATAGCAACAGGTACTCTTTATGGGGTGTCTCCTTTGCCCTTAAAAGCATTTGATCACACCAAAAATCGGTGCGATCAAATGGTTTCCCTTTTTAAAAATGGCGCCATTTACATCTGGGGAAATGTAAGTGATGAATGCACTTTGTTTCCTTTACCATAGAGGCGGTCAGAGCTGTTGTGGCCTTTGCTTACCTGTATGGCGTGGAACGGGAGAGCCCAAGAAAGATGTGGAAGGCAGCGGGGTGGGGAAGGGGGGGGGCTACACATCCCTTCTTGCTAATTAGCCACTAGGATTACATTTACCAGAAGGCCGACCGTCTGTTTTAGAGAAAATTATACCAGAGAGGCCGCTGTGCAGCTCCGTCCACACCGCAGCTGCAATACCAGCTACGGGGGTGAATTCCTCTCACCAACATGTCAAAATGCCGGCAGGCCTCCTCCCAGCCACAACGATCTGGCCACACTCGACGGGGAACGATAAAATCATTCTTCCCAGAGTCAGAGGCAGCAGAGTGGGAGATCCAAAATGGTGCCGGAGGGAGCGGCTCCACAGGACCACAAGGCGCCGCCATTCCAACCTACAGCATCTCCTATCCCCTTTCCTCTGTCAGTGAGTGATTTGTCGCCCCCCCCCCCTCCGCTCTACTGCATCCCAGGACCAGGGCACAGACCTTGCAGACCTATTTTGGGATAGGGACATTCCCTACCAAGGAAGGCTTGGAGCGCTTCACCAGCTTAAAGCAGACACCACGCAATTAGGGAACAGGCTTGAGACGCTGGAGCAGAAAGTTGACACCCTGCCCGCCATCTATATTGAGAGACCAATGCTCAACTCAAGATCAGAAAATGTAAGCCTCTCTCTGCCAGCTGGACGACTTCAAGAACTGTAGCAGGAAGGTGAACATTTACGGTCTTTCTGAAGCCACAGCTCCTAAGGATATCATTCCTACCTTGTGTGGCATATTCTGTGAAAGCCTGAAACTCCCTGCTACTGCTGCTATTGAAATTGACAGAGCCCACACAGCGCTCCCGCTCCCATCTGATGATCCTGAGAAGCCCAGGGACATAATCTGCAAATTCCACAAATTTACGCTTAAAAAGACCGCATAACGCAAAAAATGCATAAACGGCCGTTGTTTGATTTTGATGGCGCCCACCTATTTTTTTTTCCAAGATCTCTCCAGGCGCACCCTTATGCAATGCAGGGCCCTTCGTCCTCTACTTGCTGCAATCCAGGATGCAGGCCTCATCTATAGATGGGGGTTTCCCTTCAGCCTACAAGTTACGAGAGGTTGTCTGGAAGGTTTCTCCTGCTGCCGCCCTCAGAAACCTGCGTTTTTCTTCTTTGCTTTGCGGACCCATTTTCCTGCTCATTGACAGATTTTATGCTTCATACTTGTAAGGACTGGGTTGTGTCATAATGGGGGTTAGAATCCACCATTCCGCCTGGCATTTCCCATCTGGGGAGTCCTCCCCTGCTCCCCACCTAGCTGGGAGCAGCTGCTGCCCCTGCAAGGCCCAGTGTGACTCTTAGCCGTGACCTATTAATGTCCCCCTGTCCTTTTGCTACAAAGGTTGGGGTGGGCAGGCTCCCACATCTCCCTACGTCCCCCCCCCCCCCATAGGCCCTACCTACTCAGGTTCAAACCCCCTGCAGGGCACCAGATCAGAGCCAGGTGATTTATCCCATGTGGAATTTTGCCCCGAGCCTGATCTCTAGCTGCTTTTCGTGCCGGACTAGTTACTCTCCGTCTGGCTTGTTATTTAATTACACACTTTAGTAGTTTGTGATTTACGTTTTTTCTCCCTTTTTTTCCCCCCTTTTTGGTCTCCCCCCTCCCCTTTTTCTAGGGTGCATCAGCACCGCATCGCCAACACCTGGTCTGTTGGAATTGCACAGCTGCCGGCTTGCCATTCGTATCTGGTATGGCTTCACTTAAAAGGTTTGTTAACAAAAAAAAAAAAAAAAAAAAAAGATCCCGTTCCCTTAAAGCATGTTATAGCATGTTATACAGCACAGTGCTTGTGCTGTGTAATTTGGACCCCTGTAACACCTAAAATACCTGGCTATACCCTCCCCGCTGTATGCTGACCGCGATAGATCAGGGCTTCTGAGCTCTGACACCATGGTCAGAGTGCATGCCTCCCTCATCCGCAGCCCTGCTCTCCTGTGTCTCTTCTCTCCTCTGTCCACTGTCCTCTTCCACCCTCCCTTCCCTGCCTGTCTGCTGCTCTCATATCCGCTATAAAATCTTGTAATCCCCTCTGTACCATAAGAAGTATCCCTGTGCCATGTAAAAAAAATCTGCCGGATTGTACCTATATGAGCGCGGCACCCAACGCTCAGCTGACTGTCTGCTCTCTCTCCCCTCTCTTCCCCTCCTCCCCGGCTGATGTCAGTGGGAGTTCTCAGCCCCGCCCACTTGAGCTGTGAGCCGGGGAGAGAAGAGAGCCGACAGTCAGCTGAGCGCTGGGAGCCGCACATATATACACACACACACACAATCTGGCAGATTTTTTACATAACACAGGCACAAGGACACTTATTCTAATGGTACAGAGAGGATGGGAGGATTTAGTAGAAGTGGGTTAACAACCACTTTAAGGTACTGACTTACAATGTGAGGGGTCTCTGCTCTTAACACAAATGCAACAAATTGTGGTGGGAGTTGAAAAGGTTGGGGGCCCAGGTGCTTTTCTTACAAGAAACAAAACTTTACATAGAAGTCTCTTCCCAAGTTTCCTACACATCTCTATAGCCAGTGGTTCTTAAGCAACTCCCCAGTCGTGAAATTCCAGGTTGCGGCGATTGCTGTCAACAATTCCTATCCCTTCCACCCCTCGGATAGCTACAAAGACTCACAAGGCCGCTGTGGCTTTGTGTAAGGCGTTATTGCTAACCAGACATTCATGTTTGCAACACTCTATGCACCCAATACTCAACAGCTCACTTTTCAGGACACTGTCCTTGAGAGGCTGGCGGACTTCTGGGAGGGCCTCCTGATTTTGGGGGGGGGGGGGGGGGCATTCTGAATATCAGCCCTTATTGACACATCCCAGTACAGACCTGTACACTTTCCTTAAACATTTCCGCTAGGTGCTGCAGACTTTAGCTACTACTCAAAAGGTACATGAAGTCAATACCCGCATAAATCTCCTGTGCGTGGATCATGATGCTCTCGAGTTGCTGTGGACGGCTGAGATCGGAAACATCACGATCTCCGATCACGTGCCGGTCGCTGCCATGCTCAGTTTGCTAAGTGGGATCCCTCAGGGTGTGCTCCTGGAGGTTGAATGAAAATCTGCTGGATGATGTCACAATGCTCGTGCTCGCCAAGGTGGCTGACACATCTTGCATTATTTTAAAGAAAACACATCGGAAGACACTGGGGAGGAGTCTGTCTGGGAGGGGTACATAGCGGTAGTAAGAGGCAAATTCATTTTTCTGGGGTCCAAACTTAAAAAGGACAGGCAGGCGAACTTCTGACAGGTATTGACAGCTCTACAACAGTCTGGAGCCTGAGCACAAACACAATGGGACTACTGATGCTCTTAACTGCTTGAATGAGCTCAGGGAGTTGATCTCACGTCT
Source organism: Lithobates septentrionalis (assembly GCA_037952835.1). Lineage (NCBI taxonomy): Eukaryota > Metazoa > Chordata > Amphibia > Anura > Ranidae > Lithobates > Lithobates septentrionalis. Next base: position 992,838 of record JBBDGP010001627.1, read on the forward strand.
TTTAGACCGCCACATCCATAGAACGTTTTGCTATCACACAAATACTATGGAAACAAAATGCGGCGGGATGTTGACTACATCCCCTCAGAAGCGACGTGCCCAAACTCATATACACAAGTTTTTGGCCCCCACTGGACAAAACTATTCTTCACTCTTCCAAAACTGCTGCACTGTTTCGTGACCATTATGCAGAACTTTATAAATTTGGAGGGTGACCTTCCCCCGGCCGCTAGGGCATCTAAATGACACCGTATTATCGACTATCTAGCCTCGTCGGGCCTTCCTTCCCTGGTAGCAGAGCAATAGGTGGATCTGGAGTCATTGATTTCTCCCCATGAAATTGCAGCCACGATAAAGTCATTGCCCAGCAGAAAAAGCCCTGGTCCAGATGGCTATACTAGAGCATACTACATCAAATTTCTCCCATTACTGCTGAGCCCTTTATGAAGATATGTCAACTCTTTCGCCACCAGCAGCCCGATCCCCCAAAAAGCCCTGTTGGCTCATATTACGGTGCTTCCTAAAGAGGGTAAAGATCTGGCTCTGCCTCAAAGCTATCACCCAATACCACTGCTTAATGTGTATATCAACATCTTTGCAAAGATCTTAGCGAATTGCTTGAAGTATCGCCTGCCGACTATTACATTACCTGATCAAACAGGATTTATTTCAGGAAGCTAGGGATAAGTTCATTTGGGCCACACAGCTTACTCACTGAGCTCACTCTAAACAGGCCCCTGTACCCCATCCTATTTTATCCACAGATGCCGAAAAGGCATTTGATCATGTACACTGGTCATATCTTCAGACAGTCTTGGAGACTTTGGGCCTAGGTCCATGTATGCTACAATGGATGATGTCTTCATATACGACCCCCAGTGCTCAGGTCAGGGTTAATGGTCTCTTCTCCTCTAGGTTCCACATACGGAATTGCACAAGGCAGGGGTGCCCCCTCTCACCCCTTCTTTTTGCTCTGGTTCTAGAGCAGTTTCTATGGACGAATCCTGAAATTAGAGGGATAACAGCGGGGACAACAGAACATAAGCCATCAGCTTACGTTGATGATGTCCTATTTCATCTCATGGACCCCCATGTCTCGTTGCCAAACCTGATGCGGGAACTACAGCTTTTTGGGAGGTTATCCAACTTTAAGATTAAACTTCACTAAGCCTGAAGTTTTAACTATAAAACTGTCCAGAGACTCTGGCTTCTAACCTATGTGGAGCCTTTCCATTCACATGGGCCAAGTCTTCCCTTAAATACTTAAGGGTTCAGCTCACCAACTGCTTCGAGACACTATATTTTAGCAACTACCCTGCGCTGTTGACCGTTGTATGCAAGGACTTACAAATCTGGACGAAAACGGCCTGCACATAGCTGGGTCGTGCCAATATAATTAAGATGAATGTCCTTCCCAAGGTGCTTTTTCTCATGCAAATGCTGCCCATTCCCTTGCCCAAAACCTTTTTCGCTCAGCTTCAGAGCATGCTTATTGGATTTGTGAATGATGGGAGAAAGCCACGTATAGCAATGGCCATGCTCCACCATGCCAAGAGGGTGGGGGGGGTTTGGTACTACTTGACATGAGATAGTATTATAGGGTTATTGCCCTTCAACGCATTTTAAATTGGTGCTTCCACACTCAAACTAAACTATGGGTCTCCTTGGAGAAATGTCTGGCGGGCCTAAATTATCCTATGCCCCATGGTTGCCCCGAGAATACAGAGGGCTGTCAATGAAAACCATCTCCACTAACAACGCTTTGAGAGTCTGGGATCATCTTAATCAATTGTTTTCTCTTGCTCCCTCTGCATCACGGCTGACCCCCGTAGGTGGTGTCCTGGGGAATGCATGGCCTTTTTTGGACAGTGGGCAGCCGAAGGCAACCCTAGCTGTGGTAAATTTTTAGAAGACGGTTGGCTGCTCTCTCTGGAGGGAGAGATTTGGAAGTTTCACCATAGGTTGTTGGCGCCACAGGCAATTGCAATATTTCTTTGCCACCTGCACGCTCTATTAGGAAACTTTATACTCTTACCCCATTTGAGCGACTGTTTATAGCGAAAGAGCCCCACCCCACCTAGTCTCGGAACTCTATAAACTACTGAGTTTCACCCCCACCTTGGGACAGAACTTTCAGACGACCAAATTACACATCTCTACTAATGAACGAATTCTAGCTCCATTGACTCGAAGACTCAGGAGACCAATTACAACTTGCCAACGCGTTAGTATTGTGTACCTACAGCCTTTTCACGCATATACCCTTCAGTCACAGATCTTTGCTGGAAAGGTTGCAGCCAGCGTGGTAAACTCCTGCACTAGTGGTGGGAGTGCCCCGCGATTTTTCCTTTTTGGTCAGATATTAAGACTGGGTTCACGCTGCTGCGGGATGCGGCTCGATCCATGATGAACGCTGGATGCCCAGACTTAGGCACCAGCGTTTCCATCTGGCCTTATCAGCTGTCCCCTATTATTCAATTGGGGATTAAATCATCAAGCCCTCCAGTATATCTGCTCCTTCCTGTGTGGTCATTCCTACAGCACACAACTGGGAGTAGGTTGCACTGAAGCTGACTGTGGAGACCAAGATATGCTGAACTATGAGGCAGATCGTTTTCAATTTTAATCATAAGATATATAACTGGATACTAGCCAGATTTAATCTTCAAGTACTTTGCTTATGACTATATTACAAATTTAAATGTCACCAAGTCCCTGCATACCTGTACATCATATTAACAGCTCTCTATATCTGTTTATCTATACAGATGAGCATTATAATAAACTTTTTAATGACCGATTACTAAGTGGCTGTTTGGAAATACATGGTGGGAGCCTCTGCTCCATTACCTGGGGTCCCTGTATGTGCAGTTCTGGGCTAATTTCCATGCGGTCCTCGTGGTTCTTAACTGGTGCTGCCCTCTCTGGGAAACAACTGATCACTTACTCATCAGTTTTATGCAATATTTGTTTTTTAGAAATTTTTTAAGTAAAACATATGATCTTTTTATGCAATATATAGATACATGAATGCACTTTTCTTTGCTCTATATGCATTTCTTTATTACCATGATACTAATATGATATATTTATACTGCAGAACTACTACTACCCATTTGACACAAAACCTTTGAAGGACTATAATTAGTCTGAAACATGTAAGGTGTCTACGCCAGTATGTACGACAACTAGCCCACCAGTATCTATGGGCAGTATGTGCCAGACATACACAATGCGCTATTTTGGAGGGGGTTGCTGTTAGGAAGTTGGGTGATGGCAGAGTGGGAGGGGAGGGGTAAGTGAGGGCAAGGTAGTTAAGGGTGGGGTGAAATAGGGATTGTGGGGTGGGAGAGTTTGGATGGAAAAGGCTGTGATAGCTTGGGGTGGGGGAGGGAGAGGATGGGGATAGGAGGGCTATTGGAAGACATGGGGGCAGAGGTGACAGCTGGTAGAGGGAAGGACAAGGAAAAAAGGCAGAAGTGATAGCAGTGACGGCAGACATGGTAAGGTACTCTATAGATGAGCACTTCACTAACAGAATGGAGAGAACCTGCACCTCCTCCTCTCTGCCACCATTTCTCCTGTCCCAGCGCTGAGTGCGGGGATTGAAGAGAAGCTCAGCAGCAACAATGTCCATAGTGGGGGGGGGGGCACAACTGAAATCTGGGGAGCACCCCCATAGATCTGTCTCTCGCAGGAGAGAGAGAGAGAGCCCTGCTCAGTACAACAGGATACCGCCCGTACAGTGTAAACACACAGAACCTCAGCATCCAGCGCTGTGTGGACGAGAGTCAGAGCTGGAAGAGGAAGGTGTGCAGCGAGGTGACAAGGCTGGTGGGCTGTTAGGAAGGGCGGGCCTGCACCTAGCGATGCCACTGGGAGGAGTAGGCAGGGATGGCACAGTCCGGAGGGGAGGAGGCGGTCCGTTCCCTAGCGACATCACTTCTGGTATCAGAGCATTTTAGTGAGTACCGAAACTCGCGAAAAAGGCTAGTATCGGCGCCTAAACTGATACTAGTATAAGTATCGGTGCAACCCTATAGCAAATTCCCAATAGGGAGGAATGGAGCAGGAAGTTGAATGAAGTCATGAAAGCGGAGGCGTGGGTGGCGAAATGTAATGACAGACGGGAGCGATTCGCTAGCGTTTGGGCGACATGGCAAGATCACATCTCTGACCCTTCTTCCGTCCTTCGTCCCTTCTAGCTTTGTTGGAGTTATCAGAGCTCTCGTTGAAGGTACCTACAGTATTTGAATACTGCAGCCATTTCCCGAGTTTTGCCATCGTACTTTTCTTGGCAGCTTATGTTTATTATTACTTTATTTTCTCTCAGCCTCCTGGGATTGGTGTGGGTGCCTGCAGTCCTGGCACATTTTGAATAAGCCTTTCTGGTTATATACTAAGCTGTTGTTTCGGCCCTTTTTTTTTTTAATGTCTCTATGTTACCAATACCTCGTTTAGTCCTGGACGCATACAGCCTAGGTCCCCACGTTTTGCCTTTGCTGGGATGCCCCTCACAGGGGTATGGCCCACCCATCTTTGTCTGTGGAAAGCAAGCCAGTCTGACAGCCGCAATCCTCGGTTATAACTTTTCCGCACCATGGAGGTACCCAGGTTGGATACAGAAGCTATGGTACCTGGCGAACTCATGCACTTTAACTTTGTTTTTCTTTTCATAGCAAATGGTACAGCCATGTTACTGAGGTTGAACATTGTGTCGCATCATTTTTCTTTTTGTATGAAAAGGTTTCTTAAATAAAAGATTACATTAAAAAAAAAAAAGAAGCAATACCAGGATGATGCATCATCCTCATATAACCAAAGTCTAGCAACGTACCGGTATGTCGCTGGAGCCAAGTTGCTTATGGAAATTTTACATAGTTTCATTGATAAGACTTATATACTGGGATCTGAATCATGGTACAAACACTAGATTTGCACCTCTTCTGGAAGAATATTTTACTGACAAGACCACTGAATTTAAATTTCACACCCCAGGTTTAGAATGTAGTTAGACCCCTTTCACACTGACCTGCAGCAGTGCTAAAGCGCCGCTCATTTTAGCGCTGTTTATGCGGCGCTTTTCGTCCACTAGCGGGGTGCTTTCAACCCCCGCTAGCGACCGAAGGGGTTAAAAGCACCTGTGTTGCGGCGCTTCCGAAGCACTTTTCAGGCGCTTTGGAAACGCTGCCTATTCATTTCAATGGGCAGGGTGTTCTGGGAGCACTGTATACAGCGCAGGACTAATTGCAGGACTTTTCCAAACGTTCCACAAGCGCACTGCCCCAGTGTGAAAAGACACACTGAAATGAATGGGAGGTGGTTTTCAGGCATTAGAGGGTTAGTGTTACTTGGCGTGAATTCAGCAATTCTCTATTTATTGACAAGATTTCGATTGTATTCTGTATTATTCATAAAGCAATTAAGAAACAACTATCCCAATGTGATACGGCAGAGAACACATTTTCTAGGAAAGGAAGAACACATTTTAGGGCCAGTTCACACTGCTGCGATGCGGGAACCCTCCGAATCCACTGCGGGGTCCCACATCGCATGTTTCCCAGAGGCAGTTCACACTGCCCTATGCAAACTGCTGGGAGTGTCAGGTAAGTTAATGACACCACCAAATCAGTGCGATCTGCAAACTCAGACAGGAATCCTATTGCATGGGTGTGAACAACCATGTGATCCAATTCTGCTGCGGACAAAAAAAGGGTCCTGTGCAAGTTTGATGCAAATTCAGCCATACGATCTTTATGGCTGAAATCGCATAGAGATTGCATGTGATTTTCACTGCAGTGCTTTGCGAATCACATCCGATCTCTGACATCGCACCAGTGTGAACCGGCCCTTATAGAGTACAAGGCCCATAGGAAAGTTTTACAGTCTGTGGAATGTACAGGTAACATGAGGCCAGGGAATGCTATTACATTACATCAGTGGTTCTCAACCCTTCTAGTGCTGGGACCCCTTGATAAAATGTCCCAAGTTGTGGGGACCCCTAACAGTAAAATTATTTTCGTAGGGTGGGTTGTCAGCACCCAAGGCAATACGAGTAATTTGCGCCCCTAACCCACGGACATTTAGTGTTCCTTGAGTCCCTTCCACTCGTACAGTATTAAAACCCCTTATGGTACATTTTAGGATGTACCACTCTCTTTGTTCTCCTTTCTTTCCCTTTTATCTCTCTCTATCCTAATTTCTTGTTTTTTTTCCTCCCATCCCTCTCTAGCCGTCTTTCTTGTTCTTTCTCTCCCTTTTTCTTTGTGTCCCCCCCCCCCCATCTTTTCCTCTCCCTTCCATGTATTCTCTATTTTTATTCCTCCTTACTCTTTGGTTTGGGAGGGGGGGGGGGGGGGGGGGGGGGGGGAGTGGGATGAGTGGCGGTGCTGGTGGGAAGTTGGAATGAGTGGCAGTGCTGGGGGGGGGGGGGGGGGGATCAGTGGCTGTGCTGCTGGACTTTTTGGTGTCTTGTAGCAGTGACACCAATGCCAGCATCAGGAGATTCTCCTTCAGCCTCTCCCACTTCACATTCCTCACCAGTCAGCTGGCCTCTAGTCTCTGCCCCCCAGCCATGCCGTGAACTGAATGGGCGGCTGCGTAGAGGCTTAGTGGGTGGTCTTCAGGAACAGCCCAGCTCAGCGGCCACAGGCTCCAGGGACAGCCCTGCTGAGCGGCCGCGAAAAGGCTGGGAGAGTGGTGCGGGCTTCAGGAACAGCCCAGGATTTGGTGACCCCTGGCAAATCGTCATTCGACCCCCGAGGGGGTCCCGACCCCCAGGTTGAGAACCACTGCATTACATAAAAAACTACAAAAATTATTTTTCACAGTCAAAAGGTTAGACAAGGACACTTCGTAACGTTCTCTTCAACCCAACTAATATGACAGATTACAGGAGAGAACAGTACACCACGCAAAAGCAGGAACTCTGCGTTCCAGTGTTAAGGGATCAAAAACAAGGGTTGTGTCTTGTTAACAAGGGCGTGCTACATGATACGCCTCTGCAAGGGTCCCGTTTCCCCTCAAGAGGATGTATCCCTGTGCAGGTAGTCCCATTCAAGTCAATTGGGACACAACAGCTGCTCCCAATTTGACCCCCATACAGGTGCATGGCCCCAAAACACACATAGTTGCTGTTACCTTACCAGTCCTTAACCAATTCCCACCCAAGGTACGTCCTTGACTTTGCGGGGGTATGCCTGCAGCTGTAGACATCATTCAGATAACATCTTTTAGTGCCGGCGATTCCCTACACCATAATGATCATAGCGGCTGTTCCGACGCTTGATCGTTCTTATGGGTGGGGAGAGGGGACGCCCCCCCTCCCGCCGCTCTCCGGTGCTTCTACCGACTCACCGTTTCCATCGGTGAGTCAGAGACAGGATCTGCCAGCCCCGGAGATTTCCGGCGGAAAAAATTTGGGCTAACTTTAATGTTTTGGTTTTTTTTTAAAGCATGAAACTGTTTTTTTGAAACTGCGCAAATACCGTGCGAGATAAAAAGTTGCAACGACCGCAATTGTATTCTCTAGGGTCTTTGCAAAAAAAAAAAACATATATAGATGTTTGGGGTTCTATGTAATTTTCTAGCAAAAAAAAAAAATATGAATTTTACATGTAGGAGAGAAATGTCAGAATTGGCCTGGATGGGAAGTGGTAAATGTGGTGGATACAAATTTTTTTGTTGTTAGAATTTTTTTCCTTTATTTTCACCTGGTGATCACACTTCCTGTCATGGGGTAGCTTCACTTAGGATGGATGAGCAATGGTGCTACCCTTGGACAACAGGATTGTCAATCTGAGGAGAGGCAAATTAACCACTTTTTGCCCACGCTATAGCCGAAAGACAGCTACAGCACGGTTTACTTTGCCGAGAGGGCGTATATGGAAGTCCTCCCGTAATCGCGGCATGCTCTGTGTTTTTGCAGAGTCCTTCGGACTCAGCTGATCACAGATCAAGGTATAGGGCCAGTCACAGCGGCCCTTTACCACGTGTCCAATGACAGCTGACAACGTAAACACAAGCCGGTTACCGGCTTTTCTTTCCTCACACTGACAGCGAGAGGAGAAGAGAGCCGATAACCGGCTTGTGTTAAGGGGACATCTGCACTGATTATCAGGGCACTGATTATCAACGCAGCCCCCCCCCCTCATCCTCTGCCCTGCTGACCACATAAGTGGCACTTGGATGAATCATGTCTCAGGGTCTGAGGAGGAAGTCACGGCTGTTCACTTTGAACAGCTGGAGCTTCCTTATCAGACCCTTAAACAAGAATGGTATAACACGGCTGGGGTGGAACAAATTTAGATGGGGGGGGAGGGGAGAGACCCGATTTATTCTTGCCTAGGGCAGCACAAAATCAAAAGTACACTACTGGTTTAAAGGCATATTTTAAGCTCAGAAAAAAAAAAAACAAACTCATGGGTTGCATTTTTGAGAAGAGTTTTCTGGCAGAAAAAAAATGCTTAACATTCAAACGCCTGTTCAGAAACACTCAATAGGAGCATTTTTTTTTTCTATGGCGAGCGAACTGATGTTTTTTTTAAGTGTGCATGGAGCCCTAAGATGCTTCAAACAGGTATGAATGGGGCTTAGATGTGTTACCATTCACCAAGGTCTAGTTCACATATCAGTTTAAGCCCCTGTTCATATCGGGCCGATTTGTCATGAGATTTGAAATGTCAAATTGAATCCTATTGCCGGCAACAGCACCGTCCAAATCGGCACGGAGCCGCACCGATTTCCAAAAGTAGTTCCTGCACTACTTTTGGCGACTTTGGGGGCAATTTCAATAGACATCTGTGCATGAACCTGCACAGGTGTCTTTCAAATCGTCCCCCAACTTGCAATGAAATGCGGGTCTGAAATCTTGTAAGTTCAGCTGAACTCACACGATTTCAAACCCGCCTCCAATGTGAACGAGGGCTCAAGGTGGTTCACTGCACCCGCAAACCCCATGCAAATCAGGATTGCTGTTCTGTACTGCTCCAGATAATGGTACAGTTCAGGGAAATGTGGAGATGTGCTAATATTCACCATCAAGATGAACATAGATAATGAAACAAAGGGGAAGGTTTCTAATGCCTCGTTTCCACTGAGCGGATCGGTTCGGTACGGTACGCTATTTTCATTTTGGGTGTTTCCATCATAAATGCGGCACATACAACCAAACCGCTCCATTCAGGGTCCTGCTTCAGATGAGGGGGCCATAGAAAATGGAACGGTTCGGTTAGGGCAGAGCTACGATACATTCCACCGATTGGCTGACAGAAAACACTCTTCTGTGCTATGCTGAGGAATTTTTTCTAAACCCTGTATGGCCCCTTGTGGTCCCACTTTCAGTGGAAACGCTCACCAGAATAGACCGGACCTTTCTAGGCCATTCAAACTGTACCGACCGAACCGATCCGCTCAGTAATTAGCAACAAGTGCTACACAGCTTACTATCTGGTAAGCGTGAAATATATGTGGTGGAGGCATTTGCTGTGTTTGTGTGCCACTGACACCTTGAGAGGATTCTGAAAAGCTATTCACTCACCCTAAAGAGCGATTCACAGAACTGCATTTTTCAATTTCTGCACTTAAATATTTGTGTCATTGACAATTTGAGAGGACTCTGAAAAGTGATTCACACACTTTAGAGAACGATTCACAGATTTGCACTTTTTACACATTCATATTTGTTTTTTGTTCACTATGAAACCTTCCCCTTTGTTTCATTATCCATGTTCATCTTGATAGAAAATATTAGAGCAGCTCCACATTTTCCTTTTCTATTTACTGAATGCATCTTACGGTTGAGCTTCTGCTGTTTGTATATTTAGTTTGACAAGTTTATTTAGCGCGGTTTATTTTTTTATTTACCAATGGTACAGTTCAGATGCCTGTGGTTACCCAGAGTGCTCTCTGGCACCACGCACCCAAAGTTCTGCATGCAGCTGTTTGTCTACACTTCAGCGATAGGCATTCCCTTAGGACACCTTATCCTAAAACCCAAATCACAAGTATTTTCAATCAACAGTTTTGAACACAGATACTGTACATAAAATATCCAGAAATAAAGACAAAAAACAGTAGTCTTTGGCTCTGCTACCTTACTTCAAGTGTACCTAAACCCAAGAACACAAATTTGATAGTATCGCAGCTTACTGGCCCTTAGATGTGGTGGTGGCTGCATTCGTTCCCTGCTATCCAGAGATAGCAGGGAACATGCTAACTGGTAACAGTCCACGTTATCAGCTGTCAATATCTGACAGGATGAACAGCCATTTCATTTTTGCACTTGTCAGATATAATAAAAAATGTTATGGTACATTTAAACAGAAGGAGCACATAAAATATATTATTAGAGTTTGCATACACCATCATAAAATGTTTTCTCAGTCAAAATATATTTTTAGCTCAAACTCCATCAAAATCATGGATCTCAATTATAAATAACAAAAATAAAAACACAGACCCATGCACACACACATATCTGAATCCATCACTACACAACTGTATTAAAAAGGAAAAAAAACAAACACACACACACAGCACTAGAACTGTTAGCTTAGTAGGGGTGTGCATCTTCACTAGTCTCACGATTTGATTCTGATTATCCTGACCACGGTTCGATTTTACGATGCATCACAATTACTGCGCATAGTTAAAAACTTTTTAACCTAAAATTCCAGCAGTCAGAAAAACTGAGGCAGAGGGGGCAGAGGGAGCGATGGGATCAGAGGGAGCGATGGTAGTGGAGGGATGGGATTAGTGACGCTGGCACTCACCTGCTCTCTGTGTCAGTCGATACCCCTCCTCCATGCAGTGTGTTTTCTCCTTTCTGTGCCTCCAGTGAAGCCTCTCCTGATGTCGGGTCTCCTTGAGCTCCTCCCCCCTGCACTGTACTGGCTGTCAGCTCATAAACTGACTTTCTGCTTCAGTGAAGGGGAGGGGGCTTTATCCACCATGTAGCCTCTGCGTTTCTCCCGGAGTAGCAGAGCACCGCACAAAGTGATTCGGCCAACTCGCAGCATCGTGAACATCTGAATTGCGATGCACCAATGCTGCGATTATATTCAACATCCCTATAGATTAATATACTTTTTTGCAGCAAATAAAGCTTAATGCTACATTTCTAATAGGAACATGTGAAGATAGATTCAATATAAATCCATAAAAGCAAGCCAAAACCTTTTTATCGCCTAGACGCATTTCCTCATTCCGGCTGTCGAAGCCGGAATGACGAAACGCGTCTAAGCGGGACCACATGGCTTGCTGCACCCATCACTGGGTCTGATCTCCTCCCGGGAACCACCAAGGACAATCATATTTCCACGAGAGGTGGTATCGGAACTGATTACACAGTGCAATATTTTATACTGAACGCTTTTGATATTATGTTTGTAATTGCATTGGCATAAGGGAAGGGGCTTTTTTTTTTTTATGAATAAAAGTTTTAGTTTCACACTATGAGGATTCTTTTCCTTCCTTACGCCCAAGCTGATAAAAAGGTTTTGGCTTGCTTAAACTGAGCGAATCATAGGACCAGAACGTCTGATATCCTTTGGTTGATCGTTACTGGAGATCCGGGCAGATGTCCTTTAGGCTGCGATCGTAAAGGCCTAAAATATGCAAAGGCGCTTGTTAATTGGGAATCTGGTGAGTGCAACTCCTAAGGGAGCGGAATCACTTGGTGTGGTGATGGTCGAATGTTTAAACAGCTAATGTTTTCCATATGAACGGTCACACAAATATTCCGAATGATCTCTCACCTGGATTAACATCACTATTGATTGATTTAATTGTTTTTTAAATGTTTTAGCGCTGCTTAAGCTTGAAGGACTATTAGATCTTTTTTGCTCACCCTTTATAAATGTCTTGTATTAATATAGCAGCTGCTTAGCTTAATTTGGATTAATTTTATACCTAAGTGTTGTAAAAGTGACCCGTTTTCATCCATTTTGTGAAAGTCTACAATCAAGAGAAGATTTCACAAGAGCAAATACAGAGGGTTCACCACAAGGTACAAACCATTCATAAGCCTGAAGAATAGAAAAGCCAGATTAGACTTTGCCAAAAACCATGACCAATTCTGGAAAAGAATTCTTTAGACAGATTAAACTAAGATTAATCTGTACCAGAACGACGGGAAGAAAAAAAAAGTGTGGAGAAAGCTTGTAACAGCTTATGATCCAAAGCACACAACATCATCTGTAAAACATGGTGGAGGCAGTGTGATGACATGGGAGTGCATGGCTTCCAGTAGCACTGGGTCATTGGTGATGATTACTGATGATGTGACAGAAGCAGCCGGATAAATTCTGCAGTGTTTAGGAGATATACTGTCAGCCCAGATTCAGCAAAGTTAATTGGACGGTACTTCAAAGTACAGATGGACAATGATCCAGAACTCATTGCAAAAGCAAACCAGTAGCTTTTGAAGGAAAAGAAGTGGAAAATTCTGCAATGGCCGAGTCAATCAACTGATCGCAACCCAATTGAGCATGCATTTCACTTGCTAAAGGCAAAACTAAAAGGCAGAAAGACCCACAAAGAACAACTGCAGAAAACTGCAGTTAGAGCCTGGCAAAGCATCAGAAAGGAGGAAACCCAGTCTTGGGTAATGTCCATGGGTTCCAGACTTCAGGCAGTCATTGCCAGTAAAGGATTCTCAACAAAATTTTATTAAAGATTATATTCATTTGTCCAATTAAATTTGAACCCCTCAAAATAGGGGGACTGTGTATAAAAATGGTTGCAGTTCCTAAAATTTGTACTTGATATTTATTTTCAACCCCTTGAATTAAAGCTGAAAGTGTGCACTTCAAATTCATTTGGATTGTTTCATTTTAATTTTATTCTGGTGGCATAATGAGACAAAAGTATGAAAATTGTGCCTGTGTCCCAATATATACAGGCATACCCCACTTTTAAGTACACAATGGGACCAGAGCATGTATGGAAAACGAAAAAGTACCTAAAGCAAAGCAATACCTTTTTTTCACTTCTAGGGTGTAGTGGGGTGTCAGGGGCACAAGGGTGGAAAGGGGGGAGGGATACACTCTCGGAGCTTCAGCTCCTTCTACTGTGGCTGCAAAATATCTGTACAGTACTTGCGAGGCACTTTACGTGCGGTATGTCCGCACTTGCGAGTGTATGTAAAGTGAGTGTACTTAAAGCATGGTATGCCTGTGTGGACCTAACTGTACCACCAAAAGAAAGCTTGATTTCTGGGGAAAAAGACATACATTTTATTTGGGTACAGTGTCACACGAGCACGCAATTGTCAGTTAAATTAACGCAGTGCCCTATCGCAAAAAATGGCCTGGTCATGAAGGGGGTAAATTTCCCAGAGCTGAAGTAGTTAAAGAATAAGAAGTTCATCTTTAAAAAATAAATAAATGCACATTTTTTGCAGGCTTCTGCAGACTCTCAGCATGGCTGTCTGCTTGTACTTCGTACGGACAGGCAGTTACCTGAGAGCAGGAAGAGACTCAATGGACTATGAAAAAGTGCTTACCAGCACCCTCAATATTAATTGAGAGCTACAAACCTTCAGCCGCAATGGCACTTGTAGGCATTCATGGGAAATTGTAAACAAAAGACGCGGCTGTGTGGGCGGAGCCCCGTACGGCCACGCTGTTTTCAAATTGTGACAACGGGTCTTGGGATAAAATCCCCCACCTTAAAAACAGGTGGAACATGGAACATGCAACATGTTCTAGCGATGAACTCATCCTTTATTAAAGAACTAAAAACTGTATCTGAGCACCACAAACTGAAAAACGTTATTTAACCACTTAGCGCCCACCGCATATATACTACTGTAGTGCGGCCCTGTTGCGCAAAACGACGTATACATACATTGTTTCGTGCAGGAGTCGGCCTTCGCGCCCGCTGCACAGCGGGGGTGCCAATGCGCGGGCCTGGCGGGCCACGATGTCCGCTGGTCACCCGTGTTTGCTCCTCAGAGAGGCAGAACGGGGATCTGTCAAATGTAAACAATGCAGATCCCCATTGTGACAGGGGAGTTAAGTAAGATCATCTGTTCCTAGTGATCAGGAAGAGCGATCGCACTGTACTCCCAGTCAGTCCACTCCCCCAGAGTTAAAGACACCTCCCTATGACACAGTTAACCCCTTGATCGCCCCCCATTGTTAACCCCATCCCTGCCAGTGTCATTAGTACAGTGATCACTGCAATAATGCTACTGGTCCCAAAAAGTGTCAAAAGTGTCCGATCGGTCCGCCGCAATGTCGCAGTCACGTTAAAACGCGATGATTACACACATATTACAATAAAAAACATGATAAAAATGCCATAAATCTTTCCCCTATTTTGAAGACGCTATAACTTTTGCGTAAACCAATCAATATTATTTCGATTTTTTTTTACCAAAAATATATAAAAAGTATACATATTGTCCTAAACTGATGAAGAAATTAGTTTTTTACATTTTTTTGGAGATTATAGCAAAAGTAAAAAAATACTTTTTTTCAAAATTTACGGGTTTTTTTGGTTATAGCGCAAAAAATGTAAACTGCAGGGGTGATCAAATGGCACCAAAAGAAAGCTCTATTTGTGGGGAAAAAAGGACATCAATTTTGTTTGGGTACAACGTCACACGACCGAGCAAATGTCAATTAACCACTTCAATACCGGGCCTATTCTGGCACTCCTCTCCTTCATGTAAAAATCATCTTTTTCGCTAGAAAATTACTCAGAACCCCCAAACATTATATTTTTTTTTAGCAGACACCCTAGGGAATAAAATGGCGGTCATTGCAACTTTTTATCTCACACGGTATTTGCGCAATAATTTTTCAAACACCTTTTTTTTGGGAAAAAAAAAAATGGTCTCATGAATTTAAAAAATAACAAAACGGAAAAGTTAGCCCAATTTTTTTGTATAATGTGAAAGATGATGTTACGCCGAGTAAATGGATACCTAACATGTCACGCTTTAAAATTGCGCCAAACTTCATTACTTAAAAATCTCCATAGGCGACATTTTAAACATTTTTACAGGTTACCAGTTTAGAGTTACAGAGGAGGTCTAGTGCTAGAATTGTTGCACACACTAACGCACGCGACGATACCTCCCATGTTTGGTTTGAGCGGCGTTTACATATGTGGACAGGACTTACGTGTGCGTTCGCTTATGGAGCGCGAGCTACCGAGTACAGGGGCGTTTTAAATTTTTTTTTTTTTTTTTTTACACTTTTGACATTTTTTTTTTTTTGATCACTTTTATTCCTATTACAAGGAATGCAAACATCCCTTGTAATATGAATCTATGTGACAGGTCCTCTTTATGGAGAGATGTGGGGTCAATAAGACCCCGCATCTCTCCTCCAGGCTGGAAAGCATGAGATCGGGAACAAAAAAAATTCACCAATCTCATGCTGACAGCCGCGATCGCGGCTTCATTTATTTCTGGGTACTTGGGCGTGACGTCATAAGGTCGCGCCCAGGCCTCCGACAGTCAGAGATGATTGGTGACCAGCCATCTTGTCACCAGTCATCGCTATCTCCCTCATCCGGCGCCGGCCGATTCTTTCTCCGGGCCCCCGATGGCACGGGAGAGTCCGGAGAAGCACTGGATGGCGGCGGGAGGACATCCCCTCCTGTCGCCTAT
This sequence comes from Lithobates septentrionalis, assembly GCA_037952835.1. Classification (NCBI taxonomy): domain Eukaryota; kingdom Metazoa; phylum Chordata; class Amphibia; order Anura; family Ranidae; genus Lithobates; species Lithobates septentrionalis. The sequence goes on from JBBDGP010001627.1 coordinate 1,008,460, forward strand.
AAGAACGATCAAGCGGCGGAACTGCTGCTATGATCGTTCTTATCGTGCACAGAATCGCCGGCTGCAAAGAATGATATCTGAATGATGCATTTAGCTGCAGGCATCATTCAGATATCCCCCCTAAAAAAGTCAAGGACTACATTTTACTATGACCGGGTATTGAAGTGGTTTAAGCGATGCAGTGCCATATCACAAAAAATGGCCTGGTCATTAAGGGGGTAAATCCTTCCGGTCCTTAAGCGGTTAATTTAGTTTTAGTATTTAAGGCAAGCCCACTCTTCCATCCACGTCTCTTATTTTGTTGAAAAGCACCATCTAGCATTTATAGCCACGGCCATCTTGAGTAAGGGCAAATGGTTCATGTATCATTTACATCCTAGAATCCATCTGACTTTACCTCTAGCTTGCAAGCAGCAGGGTGTGCTTAGCTGATAAATCCCATCCTCCCCTTCTCAAGAGCAAAGAAAACATAAATGCCCATGAAGACTCCTGGGATTTATGACATCATTTGCCAAGGCCTGAAACCAACTGAAGAAGTGTGAAAAAAAATAAATAAAAAATAAATAAAAATAAAATATATATATATATATATATATATATATATATATATATATATATATTCATATTCTATTTTATCTATTTACTAATGCTAGCAGCATAAGGATTGAAAATAGTTAATGTTGACTGAGGCTCAATGCATACTAGCATTTTTTTAAGCTAACAAACACTTTTGTTGGAAAAGCACTCCAAGAAGCTACAAAAAGTATTTTTCTCTGTTGCTAGATACTGAAGCTCAAAAATTTCTAATAGCCTAAAGTAGTGTGCATGGACACTTATGCCGTGTACACACGATCGGAATTTCCGACAACAAATGTTCGAAGTGAGCTCGTTGTCGAAAATTCCGACCGTGTGTAGGCTCCATCGGACATTTTCTGTCGGAATTTCCAACAACAAAAATTTGAGATCTGGATCTCAAATTTTCCGACAACAAAATCCGTTGTCGGAAATTCTGATCGGGTGTACACAATTGCGATGCACAAAATTCCACGCATGCTCGGAATCAAGCAGAAGAGCTGCACTGGCTATTGAACTTCCTTTTTCTAGTCCTGTCATACGTATTGGACGTCACCGCGTTCCTGCTGATCGGAATTTCCGAAAACATTTGTGCGACTGTGTGTATGCAAGACAAGTTTCAGCCAACATCCGTCGGAAATAAACCCACAATTTAGTTGTCAGAAATTCCGGCCATAGGATAACACTATTTGGCTTATAGGAACAGAATAAAAAAAGCCAACAATGGTTTTTAGGAGCTTAAAAAAAAAACGATAGTATGCATGGAGCCCGAGAAAGCTTAGTTCTGCTTTAAAATCCTTCAAGCCAAACTCTAGACACAAAAACTATTTTAAATATATCCCTCAACAACCACAAAAAATATAAAACCACCTTGTGTGCTGTGGAAAACCCAGGTACAATTAGTGGTGACATCATCACTCCCCTGTACATAGCCTGTGCAGAGGTGTGGGAAAGACGCAGCAGGCTCCATCCACTACTGGCTGCCTGCAGAAAACTACAGGTAGAGGCAGATACAAGACCAGTCATTCTCCCCAAGGAGAGAGAGCAGCAGTGACTGGTCCTTATTATAGGAACCTCCTGCACAAATGCAAAGTGTCACACAATTACTACACAGATCTGGAAAAATACACAAGCCCACTGACAACCAGGTAAGAAAATGCATGCCTCTTGTATGTAGATAATAATTTGCTTCTCCTGGAGATCAGTTTTAATGGCTAACTACAAAGAGAAAAAAAAAAAAAAAGTCCAGATCATTAGCACGTGTTCAATATTTTGAAGGCCATGTGGCACAAAGAAGTTGTGTTATCATTCCCGCTACGTAGCACTGATCACACAGAGTCTAGAGTACAACTCACATCTGTAGTTAACAGCCTAGAAGTAACATTCCAATTGCTGCTAAGCAAAAGAACGCCAAGTTACATTTACTCAAGACAGCTGATCTTAGATGTCAGTACAAGGACACACTCTGCAGCAACAGAACACTCCCTCCTCCCCCACATCATTTCCTTATTTGCTCCCTACATGCTGCAAAAAAAGATCTGTCCAAGACAGTAGAGACATACTGTGCTCTGCATAATATACACACTGTAGTGATTCATTGATTAAACAACTCTGGTTTTGTATGTTGCTGGCAAATATGGCATTCAAAGCCAGGGCAGTGACACATGCCTACCATTATGCCTTTACAGAATTAGGAAGTATTCCTGGAGACCAAAGAGGAATGCTAACATTTTGCATGCTGGACATGGGAATTGGATTGATAATAAAGGGTTCTGTCTACACACATTATAGTACATAGTAAGCAGCAGCAGCAGCAATTTTGCATTCAGCAGATTCCAAAAACAATCTTATAAAAGACTACAAAGAAAGCCAATGCCCGTCCCAAGGCCTCAGCTCCCCATCCCTCACTGTTGAGCTCCATTTGGTAATGATGATCCCACCCCCACACTTCATCATTGTGCTAATAAGACATTACATTTCCCGAGGCTCCATGCACACTTGCTTAAAAGCGTGTTTTTTTTTTTTGTTTGTTTTTTAGCAGCAGCTTTTGACCGTGTTTTTTTTCTGCCGCTAGAAGCAGATAGCGTTATCCTATGTTTCTAGACGGGGGGGGGGGGGGGGCAGACCCCACACACTTTTTTCCCTCAAATTTGAATTGCTGGCAATTCTTTTATTTACATTCAGCTGTCAGCAGGGAACCCCTCTAACAGCTGAGTCATTGGTTGTTAAAGGTCAGCTAGACGCTGCTAAATGTCAGCAAAACGCCAGCACAGAAAATAAATTAATTAAATTAAAAAACGCCAGGGAAAAAAAAAAAAAAAAAAAAGAGCTCACATTGAAACATTTTTCATCCAGTGTTTTTTTTTTTAGTGCCTAGTGTGCATGGAGCCTTATAGCTTAACTTTTTACAGAATTCCTTGTTATGGCAATGATCTTTTAGAGCAGAAATGTCACCTCTATAACCCCTTGCACCTTCTGCCATATGGAGTGTGGACTTTCCAAAAATGGCAGCCATACAAGAACTGGTAGAGGAATTTAAAGAACAAATCTCTCTATGAAGCCATTTCCTCATCCTGTTCGTATTTTGTATGTTGTCCTGTTTTTGTAGGTGCTGTGGATCTAGAGCTAGCATGGTCAACAGCATGTCCCCTACCCCACCACTGTTCAACCACGCTGCTCCATAGGTGAAGTTTAACTATTCGCTCTGATAGACAGCGCCAGTCTGAGCACCAGGTGCTTTCACACCTGTGCTGTCATGGGTAATAAGCCCATGGTAATAAGCCCACTTCCAAAAAATAAAAAAAATGCAGCTTTTTTTTTTTTTGGAAGTGGGCTTATCACCCCTCCTCAGGTGGACGAGTTGGATTACGCCAGGTCGGAGACGCAGGATACATCAGTGGATTTGGATACCATCTACCCACAGTCCCCGCAGAGGGCTAAGTCTGCCTGCACGTAAGACCTCGCCAGAAAGGAGATCCACCATTTAGGGTAAGGGTCCACCTTTTAATATCTCTTGATTCTGTGAGAGTTTCGTCTATACACTCCCCCCCCCCCCCCTCCATCGATCTGTGCGGCGTTTGACCTGATGGACCGTGGATGTCTTCCCCTGCTTTTATGAAGCGGACACATACTTATGGAACTTTTTCTTCTGTCATCCATTCTATGGACTACCTTCACCCTTTTCACTGCTGTGAAGCTTTTTTATATTTGAGGACTGATTAATGTAACAATTTATTCAGTGCTGGAAATTTTAAGTTGTTCACAGACATATGGTTTTTAGTACACTTTTCACTTTAGATTATTTATATATGGCACTTTGATCAATGTTTGTTCTAAGTTTTTTGTTTTAATTCATCTGTATCAATTTGGATCGCTTCAACACGATCCGGTTTGCACATTAATTTACCTGTATTGATTTGGATCGCTTTAATATGATCTGTTTTGCACACTGATTATGAGCGCACTTTTTTTGTTTTACTTGGTTTACTCTACACAGATATTGGCGTTTTGGTGTTTCATTCGTGCAGCTATAGTCTTGGATATATTTAATTCTTTAGCGCGGTTTTATTTTCTGTTTATTTAGAAGCCGACAGGCAGCAATGGGAGAAGCGAAGAAGGAATTCTCTACAAAATCATAATTTTAGTAGAAACAAATTTGTTTTGTTCCCTCCCCATGTTAATCTATACAACAGTGTTTATTCACTGCTCATGAGCAGTGTTAATTTTGCAGTCAAATTTGGATTTAGTTTTAGTCATAGTCTTGACTATGGGTTTCGTTGTAATGCATTATATAGGCATGTCTCTAGAATTACAAAACTCATTATATACTCCTGGAGTAAAAATCTAATAACATGTAGTGGCAATGGGGGAGGTAAATAGGAGTTAGGGAGTACACAGGGCAGAGAATTGGTCTGAGAAGGCTGTTATTTTACACAGTGCTAAGCACTGCTACCTTGCTGGGAGGAGAAACACTCACCAGATAGTTTGCAGGTCATTGTTTCCAGAACTTCCAGGCAGACAGAGGGAGCCTGCATCTCTCAGACAATACAGCTCGTCAGGGCTCTGGGGCTTTAACAGACAGGTGGAGCTCAGAGGAAAGCGGATCAATTTACTAAATTGGAATTTTTTTTGCGTTTAGTTTTTGTCTCTAAAAACGTGCAGCTGACAAAAATCTTTTTGTCTATGAAATTAACACTGGTCTTGAAGCCACATTACCAGTTCATTGTGTGAACTGTTGGTCAACAACATCCACTCACTACAGATTTGTGTAATCTGGTGTAAGGATGAGTTGATGTGCTTATCTGTGCTCCATATTGAAAAAACAGTAAAATATATATATATATATATAACTATATATATCCATACCCCTCACTATTTCCAGGTGTAGGATGCTCTCTCCCCCTCTTGCCTGCATTTCAGTATGTAATTCCTCCTTTTCTTTCTGTCAGCCTCCTGGAACGAACTGAGCCAAGCTGCTTTACAATTTGAAGGTTGTCATGTTGCTTTGACCTCAGCTCATCCCCCTGGCAATAAGTAAACCCTACTGCAAGAACTTCCCAAACCCTGTGATGTTGTTAAGGGATCGAACAGCAAACTCCCATGCTAGAGACAGATGAGCTCATCATTATGGTTGGGCACTATGAACATCTCGGCATGGCCAGGATGCCAAGAATGAGAGAAAGAATGCACATGCATAAAATGAATTTACTGGAAGACAGCAGCTAGATCTCAGGAAAAGAACTGTTCTAGAGCATTTAATGACAAGCAGCATAGTACAGTAGGTTGTTATCTTGAGTTTACTTCCAACCGAATACTGTGCCACAATCTCAAGTCTGGCTCAGACAAGCAGATGTCAGACACATAACAGTTAAAGAGGGAGAGGGTATGCTTCTCACAGTACAACATTTCCTTTCATTTAATGTGCAGATGGAAACACAACACAACCAATTCCATTTACCTTAGTTTAAAGCTCCAAGGACAATCAAAAGGGAGGGAACTCTCTTCAATGGAGCAAAAGATAACAGAAAAAAAAACAGACAGGAGGTTCAGACATTGTCAGGATGCCATATTCCATGCATCAAGCTTTCTGCAATTTGACCTCAAACTCTGCAGATTTTTGTAAGAAGCAAAACGATTAAAAACGGAAAACTGTACAACTTGCATGACGGTAATTTTCCATTCCTGTTGCAGACGCATGACAGCATACACGTATGGGTACAAGCTCCACCCCTCGCCCAATGAGGACCGGTTGTACTATATAAAAATATGTCACCTCCCCCAAGGCGGCATTCTCGTAACTATACTCAAAATGTGAAGCCCCAAGGATGCAATCAGGAAAGAAAAATTACAAGTATACAATTTTCCATTTTCCTGACACAAGCATGACCACATACATGTACAGGATATAGCACGCCAACAAAACAACACATGGGAAGGCACTGCTGAAGCATTTTAATCAACCTATCATTAGATTAATTTAGAACTGAAGTAAACTCCCCTGCTTCCAATGTTGCTTGATTCACCTTGTAACAGGCTAGAAATGGTTTGTAGTATATGAACCTGATTGGTATCCTGTAAAATAATTGTGGACCTTTGAATTCTGCCTATGACCGCGCAATCCGTCTGATAAAGTGGGCTCTGCATTAGATTGATGGATTCATCTTCGCCATATAACCCCCTTGGGCTACTTTGACCTGGGATAATGCCATTGTCCTAGTGGACAGTGAAAGTCTTTGCCAGGCCTGAAGAGGCCATTGTCTGACCTTCTAGAGAAGGGCCACGTCCATGTATTTCTTCCACATCGAGTCCACTACCAAAGCTTGTGGTGACTCAGACAGACATTCTAGTTTGGACATGCTGGAAGGGCGATGTCCTCACCAGATGCAAAGATGCAGAATGGTAGCAATAAAGTAGTTTACCGCTTGACGCTTGGATATCTGAAATCCTCCTCCAAGACATGATAGCCTTAAAGTGATTGCAAGGCTTTGTTTTGTTTTTTTTAAATAGCAAACATGTCCCTAGGAGAAGCGCTCTCCCAGGGGGGTGGGGGGGTGGTTATCATGTGGGCGCGCTCCCGAGTCCAGCATTTGTGTCCATAGACACAGAATGCCGGACTCAGCCCCACCCCTCGGCGCCTGCATCGTTGGATTTGATTGACAGCAATGGGAGCCAATGGCTGCGCTGCTATCAATCTATCCAATCAAGAGCCGAGACAACGGGCAGAGGGGAAGAGCGCGTCTCCAACGTAGGAATTACAGGGCTCAGGTGAGTAAAACAGTGGTGGGGGGGTGCTGGGGGGCCGGTCAGTGTGAAGTTTTTTCACCTTAATGCATAAGAAATTAAGAACTATCTGTACAGGCCTTTCAGAATTGGTTCATCGGGATGTGTGGCAGTCACTGGATTCCAGGAAGTGAAGACCTAACCAAGACTTGACTACCACTTAATCCCTTATTTTGACTCACTTCCAGACATCTCAACCTTTACAGCAGGGAGAGGATTCCATCCTTAAAATTCTTCAAGGTTAACCATGTTCTAGTATATCTGAAGTTTGTAGCAGGTGCCCTGGCTTCCACAGGGTTTCAAATACTGAAGGTGAGACTCCTAGATGAGCCTTTCCTGCTTGGTCTCCCAGCTGCTAGATCTAACTTGGCTACATTTGGATAATACACTTTCCCCACTGTGTAAGGTCTGAAATCTCAGGAAGGAGAAAAGGAGGTTCTTAGACTAAAGACTGTACTTGCAAACACCGTGGCCTGCAAGGCCACCTGGAACTTATTGCCCCCATCACAGCTGGATGACTACAGATCCTGATGAGGAGCCTGGAGACCACTGGGCCTGGTGGCTATAAAGGGCTAACCTGCCGACCCAGCTGGATATTAGTAGATCCACTGTTTCCACTTCTAGGAAGCTCCTTCTTGCAGGAATCACTGCCATTCATGACCATAGAGGTTACTGTCAGGTTGAGATTCATTAAACTGCCAGAACACAAAGAACGATGGGATGAGACCGGTTCTACTGTTGGCAAATTTGAATGGAAGATACCTCTGACATATGTTGCATAATCCTGTATTCCTTCTTGACACAAAGATAGGAAATTACCATTGCCGTTGGTTTAGAGCATAACTGAGGCTCCCTAGGCTGTGTTGCCAAAACGACCTCAACGCCTTCACTTCACCCCTGCTGTTGGACACTTCGTCCTCCACTGGCACATGTTATTGACCTTGGGCTAGGAGGTCACTGAGGTAAACATCAACAAAGTGAATAGGTTGTGCTGATTGGCATGTCAGGGAGCTGATGAAAGCTGAAAATATTAAATGACTTTAGCCACCACCAACGGGACTTGTCTCATATGTGGGGTCATCTTCTCTGGTGCAGGAAGCGAATCTTCCCTTACTTTAGAAGGCCAGATTATAATGTTCTCAACCTTCCAGTGAGTCCCGCAGACTGCATTGATTACTGCAGACTACTTCTCTACCATTTGAGACCATGAGATACACACAGAAGGTATAGAGCTCTGACTTGCCCAAAGTGAGAACCCAATACGGTCACCTTCTCTGAGAGCAACTCTACAGTATTCTCCCAAGTGTCCAAAACATCACTATTATAATAATGAGATTAGATGGCATCCCCCAGCTGATGATCTGTTCAAATTTGATCGGAGTCTGAAATCAGAATTTGCCAGGACGAACCACCCGCAGGCTGTTGTCCAGCTAAGGAGCTGTTGTCCAGCTAAGGAACCTGCAGCCCTTGCTTCCGCAAGATGGCCACTACTGGAAGTAATGTTCTGGAAAATGTCCTGGGTATGTGGAAAGGCCAAAGGTTGTTGAATGAACTTGAAGTGAAATTCTCAGAAGCATAGGTGTACCAAAAAGCGTATGTACACAACATCTAGATCTAGAGACAACCGTACAGCTGCCATATCTGATAGTTTGGGTGATCGCTCTTAATGACAACATATGAATTTTGGATCCTTTGTTACACTTCCTGCCTAAATCTGATTTTCGACTAAGAACAAGGGACAGATGGCTCACTGCTGGAACAAGATTTGGTAACATTTCCTTAAAGCTATGATTGCTCTGAACTATAGTGGGAATTAGATGAGTTGGAGGAGTGGAAAGAAGATTCCAATGACTTCCTTATTTCACAGGCCCCACAGATCCTGGGCCTCCTCTGCCCAAATGTGCAATAATTCCTGCAATCCAACACCTACTGGGCAAATTTAAGTGAAAGGCAACTTTGCTGCTCCTAGGAAGGAGCAGACTTGGATTTAGGCGACCAAAGAAAGAGGATTATGGATCTTTCATTCTCTTCTATAGCTCTTCTCAGGCCCTGACGCCAACTCTTTGTTCTGGGCCTATGTGACTAGCCTAAGGGATTAGTCCCAAATCTAGACATCACTGATTTTTTCTTGAATAGCAGTCAATTCGCCTTAGAAGAGGTATATGCAGTCTGAGGGTTAAGCCATCTGCCTTTGTTTACTGCCACCTGATATGCAACTTGACATTGCACCTTGACAGGCACATCAGCTAACCGCACTCCACATACAGCCCAGGATGGTCCCTATTGTGATTTCCTTTGGTCTGCCCCTCTTGGCAGCACCTTGAATGCGTAGCGCAAGTGATGGCGAACCTTGGAACCCCAGATGTTTTGGAACTACAGTGACTGCAGCGTGCATGAGCATCATGGGAAATGTAGTTCCAAAACATCTGGGGTGCCAAGGTTCGCCATCACTGGCATAGCGGTTTTCTTCAGAGCCAAAGAAGACTTGTCACTATTGAAGGAACAAGTTGCCTCTTTTCCTTTGGAGAGTAGTGCTGATATTAGGGGCTGGAGTTTTACCTTCCATACTGCCCGTGCACTTTAAGGATAGTAGGTACCTGACTCTTACCTTAATGATCACGGTTGGTCTCCGGGTAAGCTCATGGCGCAGGTCACCTGGAAGCACTGACTAAGACATTAGCATTAATACACTATCAGTGGCCATCCACAGATCCATCTGCAGACATTGAAGCAGCATATGGGCCTACAGTGGGGACGGAAAGTATTCAGACCCCCTTAAATTTTTCACTCTTTGTTATATTGCAGCCATTTGCTAAAATCATTTAAGTTTATTTTTTTCCCCATTAATGTACACACAGCACCCCATATTGACAGAAAAACACAGAATTGTTGACATTTTTGCAGATTTATTAAAAAAGAAAAAACTGAAATATCACATGGTCCTAAGTATTCAGACCCTTTGCTGTGACACTCATATTTTACTCAGGTGCTGTCCATTTCTTCTGATCATCCTTGAGATGGTTCTACACCTTCATTTGAGTCCTGCTGTGTTTGATTATACTGATTGGACTTGATTAGGAAAGCCACACACCTGTCTATATAAGACCTTACAGCTCACAGTGCATGTAAGAGCAAATGAGAATCATGAGGTCAAAAGGAACTGCCTGAAGAGCTCAGAGACAGAATTGTAGCAAGGCACAGATCTGGCCAAGGTTACAAAAAAATTTCTGCTGCACTTAAGGTTCCTAAGAGCACAGTGGTCTCCATAATCCTTAAATGGAAGACGTTTGGGACGACCAGAACCCTTCCTAGAGCTGGCCGTCCGGCCAAACTGAGCTATCGGGGAAGAAAAGCCTTGGTGAGAGAGGTAAAGAAGTACCCAAAGATCACTGTGGCTGAGCTCCAGAGATGGAGATGGGAGAAAGTCAACCATCACTGCAGCCCTCCACCAGTCGGGGCTTTATGGTAGAGTAGCCGAACGGAAGCCTCTCCTCAGTGCAAGACACATGAAAGCCCGCATGGAGTTTGCTAAAAAAACACCTGAAGGACTCCATGGTGAGAAATAAGAGATTCTCTGGTCTGATGAGACCAAGATAGAACTTTTTGGCCTTAATTCTAAGTTGTTGTGCGACTTGACACATGTGAAGTCGCATGACAAATCAAAATCCATGTATTTCAATTGTCCCCATTCTAATTGATGTGACTCAAGTTGCAGCAACTCCAATAAAGGTTTTTGCACTACTGTGTTTTGACTTTGGTGCGACTTGTTCTCTTATGGTTTTCACTGGTCGCATGACATCGCATCAAAAAAAACACACAACTTTGGGGTCGCATTAATGGAAACCTAGCCTTATTGAACCCTGCAAGTAAGCCCAGGTTCACATTGATGCGATTCGACATGTCAAATGCATGCCAGAACAGCGGCTACTGCCGGCAATAGCACTATTCGAATTGGTGCGATGCTGACTTTGCGGCACCGCACGATTCCCAAAAGTAGTTTCTGCACTACTTTTGGCGACTTTGGTTGCAATTTCAATAGACATCTGTGCAGGAACCCGCAGCAGTGTGAACCTAGGCTGAACAAGAAAAATAAAATCAATAGATTCTTTCATCTATGCAAAACAACGCGATTGGATGCAGACACGGTTCAGCTGATAATTTTCCTACTCAATTCACTTGATTTTTAAATCAGCTTTTGTGGATCTAAGTGGCACCAACAAGGCCACCCACTGCTCAAATGTAAGCGAATTCAGCAAGAATTATCTGACATTCAAGTTGTCTATGGCAAGCTTAAAGTAAACTAAAGTCAAAACTTTTTTTCTGCACATTTTATATGGCATGGGGGGGGGGGGGGGGTTAACCCTGGTGGTTTTTTTTCCCATCTGTCTCCCAGTAACAGTGACATTTCCCCCTCATTTCCTGTCCCATAGCAGGAAGTGAGAGGAAATCCCCCCAAAGTGAGGAAAACCCTTGGCCGTCACCAGATCCAGCCTCTAGATTGCAAGATTTTCCCTCAAATCTTGTTCTGGTGACAACTCAATTTATTTTCATTCTCTGTGATAATGAGATAAATAGAGAAGGAGAATGTTCCCTGTGGGAGCACAGATAACAGATGCCATGACTGCTCCCCCAGGTTTCTTGTTTCAGGGTGGCTCCCTTTCTTACAGCATCCTATGGAATCACCCTGGCATGCAGGGTCTGGATACACTGGATGCATCAAAAGAAACAGACCGCCCCATAGTTTAGGATATCAAGGGAACCCCCCGATTCTTCAATCCCATCCCTTCTCCGAGCTAACAGATTGCCTGGAAGCTGCACTATCCACTCTTCACACTTTCAGGTAAAGACCAAGTTCAGGGAAGCAACACTGAGAGAACAAGAGCCAGCAGATTTGAAAGTTGAAAACTGCAATTGCTGGGGTGAGAATTTTAACAAAGAGTTTATTAGGGAATGGCTATGTTATTGTGCTTAACGTGTTAAACCAAAAAACACTGAGGGTTTATTACTACTTTAAGTGTTGTCATGGCTACAAGAAAGGGATATTTTAAAAACTTTAGCAACCAACAAATATGTAAAATATTGAATCATACATGCTAAAAAAGGTAGGAGGTTCGATGTGCAATTGGTTACATTTAAAAAGCAGGATTGTCCACTGGGACAAAAAGTTTACAAACAATGAGTATCAAACGCTGTCAATGGAGGAGTAGTCAGAGAGAAACACTGTGGAAAGGTCTCTGCAATAGGCAACTAAAATGATTTCCAGGGAATCTAAATTGCTGAGCAGGCGAATCTCAAACAAATAAAGAACACTTCCTTCACTACTTATTTACCTCTCCCCCTTTTGTTCCTAATTTTTATTTGCAAACACTTCCTTTGCATTTTTAAAAAAAAAAAAGCTGTCAGACAAGAGATGTCATTGTGAATCCAGTAAAAATATTCACATACAGAAACCATTGAAAACACAGATCACTGGGGCAATACTCAGAGCACTAACAAACTTAGCAGCAGAACCACCAGTGTGACAGCGCCCTCTACTGTTCACACCAGCCTGCATACTAAGCCATGTGTGCTGGTGGCAGGGGCAGTGCAATGTGTTATTGTGCAGTCGTGCAATGCTGTACCCAAAACAAAATTGATGTATTTTTTCCCCACAAATAGAGCTTACTTTTGGTGGTATTTGATCACCTCCGCGGTTTTTATTTTTTGTGCTATAAAAAAGAAAAGACTGACAATTTTGAAAAAAAAAAAAAAAACAACAATATTTTTTACTTTTTGATATATAAATTATCCACACAAAAAATGTAAAAAAAAAAATAATTTCTTCATCAGTTTAGGCCAATATGTATTCTGCTACATATTTCTGATAAAAAATTTTTTTTAAAAAATCCCAATAAGTGTGTATTGATTTGTAGGTGCTATAAATTTTGCGCAAACCAAACGGGGGATAGATTAATGGCATTTTTATTATTTACATTTTTTTTTACTAGTAATGGCGGTGATCAATAATTTTTAGCAGGACTGCAATATTGCGGCAGACAGATCGGACACTTTTGACACCAGTGATATTTATACAGTGATCAGTGCTATAAAAATGCACTGATTACTGTATAAATGACACTGGCAGGGAATGGGGTTAACACTGGGGGGCGATCAAGAGGTTAAGTGTGCCCTAGGGAAGTGTTGCCAACTGTGGGGAGAGTGGACTGACTGGAAGTACAGAGAGATTGCTGTTCCCAATCAGCTAGGAACAGACGATCACACTGTACTCCCCTTACAGAACGGGGATCTGCTTTGTTTACAAAGGCAGATCCCCGTTTTGCCTCTGTGGCGCGAAAGCGGGGTGGTGGTGGACATCGCAGCTGCCGGACACATGCATCGGCTCCAGCGCCGCACACCCGCTATATCTATTAAATGAAGCGCCGTACCGGTATGGCGGTTAGCGCAATAGAGCTGCCCTGCCGCACTATAACTGCGGCGGTTGGTTGGCAAGTGGTTGAGGCTCTGTTCACACCTAGACATTTTGTTTTCAGGCAGAAAGTCGTGCAATTTTTGCCGTGATTTTGCACAGGTCAAAAGGTCACCAATGTTGCTTCAGATGACAAAATGTTCAGATGCGAACAGGGGCCATTGAAATGAATGGGATTTGTCTTGTTGGGCGTTTTTAGAGCTGAGGCTTACAGCAGAAAAACGCCCAAAAACGCCTAGGTGTGAACAGAGCCTAAAGCAGTAGTAATCTCTACCACTTCCCAGTGTTATGCCATAAAGTGCTACTATTCGCTGCATATTAGCACATTAGGGCAGATCTACCTTTAAAGTGGAACTAAATCCTTCTATCCTTTTCAGCCATAGAAGCTGCCATCTTGGCCTTGGTTTGATCTGCAACTGCCATGGTGCTGCACATGTGATAATTTAGGACACCAGACATTTGACAGTTTGGTTGAGAGCACAAGCACTTGTGACAGTTAGCATTTCTGGCAAATCCAGTTTGTAACTGTTTTTTGAAACTGTTAAATCGGTGGGTTTAGTTCCACTTTAAGCCAGGGTTCACACTTACGCAATCTCAGCGATCGCATGTGATTCGCTCCGCACTGCAGGTGCTGATCACATGCGATCTCTGAGCAATGCAAGCTCAGCCATACAGATGTATGGCTGAACTCACATTGCATTCGCACAGAAATTAGTGCAGGGCCTTTTTTTACCCTGCACTCGAATCGGATCACATGGGTGTTTTCACCTATGCGATCCGATTCCTGTGGGCGTGTTCGCACTGCGATCTGTGAACTAAACTGGGGGTGTCATTAATGACACCCGCAGCGGTTCGCACAAGGCAGTGTGAACTGCCTGCGGGAGAGGAGCGATACGGGGCCGGCGCTGGAATTGCGCTGTTTCTTGCTTTGCACTAGTTTGAACCCAGGGTCAAGCAGAACTTTACTCATAACAGCTTGACAAAAAATAATGTTCTTTAGCAAGGAACATACATTCCACATTAATAATTATTAGGGTTGCACCGATAACACTTTTTTTAAAACCGATACTCTCTCCCAGACACCCCCCCCCCCCTCCCAATTACTTGCCAATACCGATTCCCGATACTTTTTTAATATCATGTGACAGTGGCACTAATATGCAGTACTGATGGGCACTGATGATGCATGGACTTACTACCGCTTTAAAGTGGTTGTAAACCCATTACAACCACTTTAAGATTAAGGCTTACCTGTAGGTGCAAGAAATATCTCCCAAACCTAAAAGGTTTAGGAGATATTTGCAGAAATAGCGGCACCCATGCGCCGTAGACATCGGGCGCAGGCGCACTGAGTGTGCCGTTTCTAAACGATCATGCCGTTAGTGGCGGCACCAGCGCGCATGTGCAGGAGTGACGTCATCATGGCTACTGCCAGTCACAGCGCCGGAGCCGCGATACCCGGAAGTCACTCAGGGATAGATGGCGGCGTCAGAGGAGGCGAACTAGGGCCGATGCGGGGGCTTCAATCTCAGGTAAGCAATTCATAATGAACTAGTATGCTAGCTATGCATACTAGCTCATTATGCCTTTGTCTTGCAGGGTGTATTTTTTTTTTTTTCCCAGAGGCTTTACTTCCTCTTTAAGGTCTCATTAATGACACTTAAATTACATGCATGTGACATGCGGTACCTTGCATACAAATGCTGCATTTCTGATTTTTTTACACAACACACGGCAACCCACCTCAGTACATCTTCATGGCATTAGCAGGGCTATCAAGATGCTCATGCTCCCATCAATATGTTGGCAAACAGATGATACTAGAAGTCTGAAAAAACGTAGTCGTGCTCTGGCGCGCCTGTGGCGTAAGACTAAGTCCCAGAGAGATTTCAACCAATATAAATCTGCCCACCAAAAATACAATTCCAGCCTCCTCACTGCCAAGCAGACCTATTTTATCGTTCTCATTAGCAACTTATCATCCCGTCCCCATCAACTCTTCTCAACTCTCTACTTCGTCCTCCACCCGCCAACTCACTCACTGCCCAGGAGATCGCCAATCACTTCAAACAGAAGATTGATACAATTCGCGAGGAGATCTCTACTGTTCCGATACCCTCCATGCTTTACACTTCATGCCCACAGGCACAATCATTACTTTCCTCTTCCAACCCCACCACTATAGACAAGGTTGCTAAATTACTTGGTAATGTCCACCTTACCACCTGCCCTCTGGATCCTGTTCCCTCACAAATGCTACGGTCACCCTCTGGCTCTACGCTACACTCTCTAACCCACATCTTCAATCTCTCCCTCTCTTCTGGCATCTTCCCCAACTCTCTAAAACATGCACTTGTCAGACCCATACTTAAAAAGCCCTCAGTGGACCCATCCAATCTTAACAACCTACGCCCCATCTCCTTGCTTCCGTTCTTATCCAAACTCCTCGAACGTCTGGTCCACAACCAACTGGGCATCCACCTCGCTGATAATACCCTTCTTGATCCCTTTCAGTCTGGATTTCGTCCTCAACACTCCACAGAAACTGCTCTCCTAAAACTATCAAACGATTTACAATGGCCAAAACCAATCAACGCTATTCTGTACCCCTACTCCTGGACCTCTCTGCTGCCTTTGATACGGTTGCCCACCCCCTCCTCCTCAAAAAACTCCATGCCTTTGGTCTCCGTGACTGTGCTCTTCGCTGGTTCTCTTCCTACTTATCCAACTGCACCTTTAGCGTTTCCTACAACCCTACTTCCTCTTCCTTTCGCTGTTCAGGTCCCCCAAGGTTCTGTTCTTGGACCTCTCCTATTCTCAATCTACACCTCCTCCCTGGGTCAGCTGATAGCCTCCAATGGCTTCCAATACCACCTCTACGCTGACGACACCCAAATCTATTTCTCTACCCCTCAGCTCACTCCCTCTGTCTCCTCACGTCACTAATTTACTATCAGATATATCAGTCTGGATGTCACACCACTTCCTCAAACTCAATCTATCCAAAACTGAACTTATAATTCTTCCTCCCCCATATGCCCTTTTCCCTTATCTCTCTATCAAAATAAATGACACAACTATAAGCCCATCCCCACATGCCAAGGTTCTAGGTGTAGTCTTGGACTCTGAACTCCCCTTTAAGCACCATGTCCAATCACTGTCCAAATCCAGCCGCCTCAACCTCTGCAACATCTCCAAAATACACCCCTTTCTAACCAATGACACAACAAAGCTCTTAATTCACTCCCTGGTTATCTCTCGGCTCGACTACTGCAACTCCCTTCTCATTGGCTTACCTCTACATAATCTATCACCTCTTCAGTCTATCAGACTCATCCACCTTACCAATCTCTCTGTGTCTGCTACTCCTCTCTGTCAATCCCTCCACTGGCTTCCGCTCGCCCAAACAATTAAATTCAAAATACTAACAACTACTTACAAAGCCATCCACAATTTCACCCCCAGCTACATCACTAGCCTAGTCTCTAAATACCAACCTACTCGCTCTCTTCGTTCCTCTCAAGACCTCCTGCTCTCTAACTCCCTCATCGCCTCCTCCCATGCACACCTCCAGGACTTTTCCAAAGCCTCTCCAATCCTATGGAATGCTTTACCCCAATCTCTCCGCTTATCTCCTACTCTATTAGATTTTAGACAATCCCTGAAAACCCTTCTCTTCGGAGAAGCCTACCCTAACAACAACTGTATTTTCATTTTCTCCATCAGCTCACCCCCCCACAGTTATTACCTTTTGTTTCCACTTGACCCTCCCTTCTAGATTGTAAGATCTAACGAGTAGGGCCCTCTGATCCCTCTTGTATTGATTTGTAGTGTAAGTGTACTGTCTGCCCTCATGTTGTAAAATGCTATGCAAACTGTTGACGCTATATAAATCCATAATAATAATAATAATAATGATGATGATGATGAGCAGGGCACATAGAGAACAATTGAGCCCCACGGACAGAATCCTGCACACAAAAAAAGCCACTTCTACAGTGCAGGCTTCCAAATGAAACTCACACTCTGATTGGTTGCTATAGGCAACCATATACATTACACCGGTCACCTTCCCATACTGAGCCCTGAGGGCAGAGAGGACAATGAGGGTGTGCTGACAGCTGGGCTCCTCTATGTGCTGAGCTCACACGTCAGGCTCTTGTATGACAGAAAACTACAACGTCCAGCATATCATTCCCAGCTCCATATTCTACAGTCCTAGGAACACTGAGAGGAAAACACAGACCCCCGAGACCTAAACACACCTCCTTCCGACCCCCACAATGTCCTCATTACCTGTGCAGCACAGCCCAAAGCAGCCCGACTCTTCAGCCCCACTGACAGCCGGCTGTACATTATGGAGGCCGCCATGTTGTCTCTGTCAGACACACCTCGACATTCAACTTTTCACGCAGGCGCAGCCGCCATTACCATAGAGCCGTCCGAGCGGAGCGGCCGCCTACTGCGGTGGGGGTTGTTTACACGCGGTGGACGCTCTATCTCTGGATGTGGGTAGAAGGTCAAACTCAATGGTAACTGTACAAGTTCTCGGTTCTCGCCTGCGGCGGCCGTGCAATAATATGCAGACATGGCCGGGGCAGGCGGCACAAAGATGTTGCAAGATAAAGGAATGCAGATCTACTTTTACACTATAGTTCAAGGCAAAACTTTTTTTTTTTTTGATAGAGTGGAAAAGGAATTACAAGCCTGGCTTTACTGCTGTTTGTGTCCCCATTAGGGAGATTCGCCCTCTCTATTTGTACTTCCTGTTTCTCATGATCACCCAGAGTGGAAGTTTTATGTTGTTACCAGAACAGGAATAGAGGGGAAATCTTCCAATGGGAACAGCCAGGGATTCTGTAACTTCGGAGGTATTTCCTCTTCACATTTTGGCTATGAGGCAGAAAGTGAGGGGAAATCTCCCACAATGGTACACAGATGGCAAAAAAAGCCCCTAAGAGGCGTGACAACCCTCCTTTATCCAAAAAAAAAACAAAAAAACTTTAACTTTTGTTCTACTTAAAGACCCCCTTGATGACCAGGCCATTGCTTGCAATACAGCACTGCATCACTTTAACTGACAATTGCGCGGTCGTGCGAAGTTGTACCCGAACAAAATTGACTCCCCCCTCCCCCCCCCACACACAAATAGAGCTTTCTTTTGGTGATATTTGATCACCTCTGTGGTTTTTATTGTTTGCACTATAAGCAAAAAAAGTGACAATTTTGAAAAAAAAAAACAATATTTTTTGCTATAATAAATATCCCCCCAAAAAATGTAAAAATACGAATTTCTTCATCAGTTTAGGCCAATATGTATTCTACATATTTTTGGTAAAAAAAAATAATAAATCGCAATAAGCGTATATTGATTGGTTTGCGCAAAAGTTATAGTGTCTACAAAATAGGGGCTATGTTTATGGCATTTTTATTCTTTATTTTTTACTAGTAATGGCGGCGATCTGCAATTTTTTTCCCGCGTGACTGCGACATTATGGCGGACAGATCGGACACTTTTGACACTTTTTTGGGACCATTGACATTTATACAGCGATCAGAACTATACAAATGCACTGATTAATGTGTAAATGTCAGTGGCAGGGAAGGGGTTAACACTAGGGGCGCGCAAGGGGTTAAATGTGTTCCCTCATGTGTGTTTCTAACTGTTCGGGGGAGGGGTCTAACTGGGGGAGGAGACATATCGCTATTCCTGATCACTAGGAACAGCAGATCTCTCTCTCCTCCCCTGTCAGAACAGGAATCTGTCTGTTTACATACACAGATCCCCGTACTGGCTCTCTTTCCTGTGAATGCAGGTTGCTGGCGGACATCGCGGCCGCCGGCCACGCGCATCCGGTCCCCTGCCATGCAGCGGCGCACGCCTGCTATGGCTCTTATAGGAGCCGGCATACAGCTACGGCAATTCGCGGGAAAGAGCCAACCAGCCGCAGTATAATGACGGCAAGTGGTTAACCACTTGAGCCCCGGACCATTATGCTGCCTAAGGACCAGAGGTCTTTTTCCAATTTGGCACTGCGTCGCTTTAACTGCTAATTTCGCGGTCATGCAATGCTGTACCCAAACGAAATTTGCGTCCTTTTCTTCCCACAAATAGAGCTTTCTTTTGATGGTATTTGATCACCTCTGCGGTTTTTATTTTTTGCGCTATAAACGGAAAAAAAGCGAAAATTTTGAAAAAAAATGATATTTTCTACTTTTTGTTATAAAAAAAATCCAATAAACTCAATTTTAGTCATACATTTAGGCCAAAATGTATTCGGCCACATGTCTTTGGTAAAAAAAATGTCAATAAGCGTATATTTATTGGTTTGCGCAAAAGTTATAGCGTCTACAAACTAGGGTACACTTTCTGGAATTTACACAGCTTTTAGTTTATGACTGTCATTTCTTGAGGTGCTAAAATGGCAGGGCAGTACAAAACCCCCACAAATGACCCCATTTTAGAAAGTAGACACCCCAAGGAAATTGCTGAGAGGCATGTTGAACCCATTGAATATTCATTTTTTTTTTTGTCCCAAGTGATTGAATAATGACAAAAAAATATATATATATATTTACAAAAAGTTGTCACTAAATGATATATTGCTCACACAGGCCATGGGCCTATGTGGAATTGCACCCCAAAATACATTCAGATGCTTCTCCTGAGTATGGGGATACCACATGTGTGGGACTTTTTGGGAGCCTAGCCGCGTACGGGGCCCCGAAAACCAATCACCGCCTTCAGGATTTCTAAGGGTGTAAATTTTTGATTTCACTATTCACTGCCTATCACAGTTTCGGAGGCCATGGAATGCCCAGGTGGCACAAACCCCCCCCCCCAAATGACCCCATTTTGGAAAGTAGACACCCCAAGCTATTTGCTGAGAGGCATGTTGAGTCCATGGAATATTTTATATTTTGACACAAGTTGCGGGAAAGTGACACTTTTTTTTTTTTTTTTTTGCACAAAGTTGTCACTAAATGATATATTGCTCACACAGGCCATGGGCATATGTGGAATTGCACCCCAAAATACATTTAGCTACTTCTCCTGAGTACGGGGATACCACATGTGTGGGACTTTTTGGGAGCCTAGCCGCGTACGGGGCCCTGAAAACCAATCACTGCCTTCAGGATTTCTAAGGGTGTAAATTTTTGATTTCACTCTTCACTGCCTATCACAGTTTCGGAGGCCATGGAATGCCCAGGTGGCACAACCCCCCCCCCCCCAAATGACCCCATTTTGGAAAGTAGACACCCCAAGCTATTTCCAGAGAGGCATATTGAGTCCATGGAATATTTTATATTTTGACACAAGTTGCGGGAAAGTGACACATTTTTTTTTTTTTTTTTTTTGCACAAAGTTGTCACTAAATGATATATTGCTCACACAGGCCATGGGCATATGTGGAATTGCACCCCAAAATACATTTAGCTACTTCTCCTGAGTACGGGGATACCACATGTGTGGGACTTTTTGGGAGCCTAGCCGTGTACGGGACCCCGAAAACCAATCACCGCCTTCAGGATTTCTAAGGGTGAAAATTTTTGATTTCACTCTTCACTGCCTATCACAGTTTCGGAGGCCATGGAATGCCCAGGTGGCACAAAACCACCCCAAATGACCCCATTTTGGAAAGTAGACACCCCAAGCTATTTGCTGAGAGGCATGGTGAGTATTTTGCAGCTCTCATTTGTTTTTGAAAATGAAGAAAGACAAGAAAAAACATTTTTTTTTTCTTTTTTCAATTTTCAAAACTTTGTGACAAAAAGTGAGGTCTGCAAAATACTCACTATACCGCTCAGCAAATAGCTTGGGGTGTCTACTTTCCAAAATGGGGTCATTTGGGGGGGGTTTTGTGCCACCTGGGCATTCCATGGCCTCCGAAACTGTGATAGGCAGTGAAGAGTGAAATAAAAAATTCACGCCCTTAGAAAGCCTGAAGGCGGTGCTTGGTTTTCGGGGTCCCGTACGCGGCTAGGCTCCCAAAAAGTCTCACACATGTGGTATCCCCGTACTCAGGAGAAGCAGCAGAATGTATTTTGGGGTGTAATTTCACATATTCCCATGGCATGTTTGAGCAATATAACATTTAGTGACAACTTTGTGCAAAAAAAATAAATAAAAAATTTGTCTCTTTCCCGCAACTTGTGTCGCAATATAAAATATTCCATGGACTCGACATGACTCTCAGCAAATAGCTTGGGGTGTCTACTTTCCAAAATAGGGTCATTTTGGGGGGTTTTGAACTGTCCTGGCATTTTTATGCACAACATTTAGAAGCTTATGTCACACATTACCCACTCTTCTAACCACTTGAAGACAAAGCCCTTTCTGACACTTTTTGTTTACATGAAAATGTTATTTTTTTTGCAAAAAAATTACTTTGAACGCCCAAACATTATATATTTTTTAAAGCAAATGCCCTACAGATTAAAATGGTGGGTGTTTCATTTTTTTTTTCCACACAGTATTTGCGCAGCGATTTTTAAAACGCATTTTTTGGGGAAAAAACACACTTTTTTAAATTTTAATGCACTAAAACACACTATATTGCCCAAATGTTTGATGAAATAAAAAAGATGATCTTAGGCCGAGTACATGGATACCAAACATGACATGCTTTACAATTGCGCACAAACGTGCAGTGGCAACAAAATAAATACATTTTTAAAAGCCTTTAAAAGCCTTTACAGGTTACCACTTTAGATTTACAGAGGAGGTCTACTGCAAAAATTACTGCCCTCGATCTGACCTTCGCTGTGATACCTCACATGCATGGTGCAATTGCTGTTTACGTTTGACGACAGACCGCCGCTTGCGTTCGCCTTAGCGCGAGAGCGGGGGGCGACAGGGGTGCTTTTTTTTTTTTTTTCTTTATTATTTTTTTGCTTTTTTATCTTATTTTTAAACTGGTCCTTTCATTTTTTTTTTTTAATCATTTTTATTGTTATCTCGGGGAATGTAAATATCCCCTATCATAGCAATAGGTAGTGACAGGTACTCTTTTTTGAAAAAATTGGGGTCTATTAGACCCTAGATCTCTCCTCTGCCCTCAAAGCATCTGACCACACCAAGATCGGTGTGATAAAATGCTTCCCCAATTTCCCAATGGCGCTGTTTACAACCGGCGAAATCTAAGTCATGAAATGCTCGTAGCTTCCGGTTTCTTAGGCCATAGAGATGTTTGGAGCCACTCTGGTCTCTGATCAGCTCTATGGTCAGTTGGCTGAATCACCGGCTGCATTCTCAGGTTCCCTGTTGAGACAGGAGAGCAAGAGAAAAACACGGAAGACGGTGGGGGGGGCATTCCCTCCCACGGCTTGTAAAAGCAGTCTAGAGGCTAATTAGCCGCTAGGATTGCTTTTACATGAAAGCCGACCGCTGGCTGAAAAGAATGATACCAAGATGATACCTAAACCTGCAGGCATCATTCTGGTATAATCACTCAAAGTCGTGAATGGCGTACCTGAAGACAAAAAAATGGTTAACAATAAAGCACAGTAAACGGTAAAGTATAAAAAATTGCATACCTGAAAAGCAAACATGATAAAACATAATAACAATAAAACATTGCAGAATAGAATACAGTAAAAAAGAGCAGAACAATAGAGAGAATAGAGAGAGAGAGAACAATAAAACGACAACTATTTTTTTTTATTTTATATATATATATATATATATATATATATATATATATATATATATATATATTTTTTTTTTTTTTACACTTTTTTTTGTAACTAACTTTTATAACTGTAACCGGTTCCAGGTTCGGGTCTCTCAAAATGTGATGGCATCTTGGGAGACCCTGTGAAAGTGTGCCTAGTCTGTGCAATGCTGTACCCTATGCTAATACTCAACTAGTGCATAGTAGCGTTCAAAACATTCACCAATGCAAAGACCAGGATTGTCAGGACAGGAGGGACAATAATAGCGGGTGTCACGCCTATATCCGTGCTTGCTGCAGACACGACATCTTTTTTGGGGGGGTTCGCTGGGTAGGGGTACTCGGGAGGACATAAAGAAAATGCCTCTCATGCAGCCGACTGCATTTGGTTGGGGATGTGAATGGGGGAAGTACGGGCGCTGCAGAAGTGGTGGGTTCCCAATTGGGATTGGCGAATGCAGCGGGAAGGGCATTATGGGCACGACGGGCCTGTGTTTGTCTTTTTGGTGGCAGCGGGACACTACTTGTGCTTGCCACCTCACCAGCTTGAACTGCACTTATGGGACTCGCCACGTCACCAAGTGTTACTGCAGTGCTGGTTTGACTACGACCGGGGTGTACTAGGCCGCTGGTGCTTGCCAGTTCACCAAAACGCTACCAAAAAAACTGTTAGCGATCACAGGGATCAGGCCTGACTCTGCGAACGCTGCAGTTATGCGTTTAGTGTTTTGTAAGTGACAGTGATCGATCGATACTGCACTTGGGTGGGCTGGGCTGGGCCGGGCGGAGGGGCAAAACGCAGGTGCTAGCAGGTATCTGGGCTGATCCCGCTAACACTGCGTTTTTGGGAACCCTAAACTGCTGGGGACGCTAGTATAGATCTGATCGGATCAGATATTGATCCATTCAGATACTATACCACTAAGGGAGGCGTATGCTGCGTGCGTGGATGTTAGCGCTACTGGCGCTAATCTGACGCTGCCTGGGGCGACACATATCACCGCTGGGCGATCAGGGGGCTAAACCTTTATTCGGTAATAAACGGCGGGTGCCCTGACACTATAAAGAATAAACAAACTAACCAGCGTCACCCGTAACGGTTATACGGTGATCAGTGGTGAAAGGGTTAACTAGGGGGCAATCAAGGGGTTAAAACATTTATTAGGTAGTATATGGGGGTCCCTGACGCTATAAAACGCTGACGGCGAACCTCAATATTTACCTCCCTAACTAGCGTCACCAGTTACACTAATACAGCGATCAGAAAAATGATCGCTTAGTGACACTGGTGACGGGGGGTGATCAAGGGGTTAAAACTTTATTAGGGGGGTTAGGGGGGTACCCTGGACCTAAAGGGGGCTAATACTAACTGCCCTACCACTTCTAACTGTCACAAACTGACACCAATACAGTAATCAGAAAAAAAAAAAACCTGCTTGGTGTCAGTTTGTGACCGGGGGGGGGGGGGTGATTGGGGGGCGATCGGGGGGGGATCGGGGTGTTTTGTGTGCCTGACATGTTCTACTGAGTGTGTAGTGTTTGTGCACTCACATTTCAGTCTTCTCTCCTCGGCGCCGGAACGGAAAATACCGAGCCGAGGAGAGATGACATCATTTCCTTTGCTGCTGTTTAGCATACAGCAGCAAAGGAATGTTCCCATTGGCCGGCGGCGATCGCGAGGGGGGGGCCACGAACGGATGGCCTCCCCCTCACCTCCGATCGCCGGGGGACAAAACAGGACCGCCTCGGGCACCGGGGGGGTCCGATCGGACCCCCCACCCGTGGGAGGAAAATCACGTGTATGTACGTGATTTTGCCTGCCCGTGCCGCCTTGCCGACGTACATCGGCGTGAGGCGGTCCTTAAAGCGGTTGTATACCCGCGTTTTTTTTTTTTTTTTCCTATACCTGCAAGGGAAAAGGCATAATGAGCTAGTATGCACCGCATACTAGCTCATTATGATATACTTACCTTAGAACGAGGCGCCGGCATCTCATCCTGTCCACGCCGAGGGAGCTGACATCTCCCCTCGGCGTGTCTTCCGGGTATCGCGGCTCCGGCACTGTGAGTGGCCGGAGCCGCGATGTCGTCACTCCCGCGCATGCGCGCAGGAGACTTCTGCCCGGCAAGCTCCGGAGTTTGCCGGGCTGTCAGCCGAGAATCCCCTGTGCGCATGCGCCGCTGGAGTCAGCGGCTCATTGCGAGGGGAATATCTCCTAAACCGTATAGGTTTAGGAGATATTTTTTTTACCTACAGGTAAGCCTTATTATAGGCTTACCTGTAGGTAAAAGTTAACAAAAAGGGTATACAACCACTTTAAGTGGTTAAAGTGGTTGTAAACCTCAGACATGAAATAAGAGCAAAACATATCCTTCTATAGCAGGGGTCTCCAAACTGTATGAACAAAGGGCCAGTTTACTGTCCTTCAAGCTTTAGAGGGGCTGGACTGTGGCCAGTGTGAGAAGAAAATGTCCTGGCATCAGTAGGATGGAGCAGTGCCCCCTCATTGGTCTTAGGGGGAGTAATAATACCCCATCATTATTATCAGTGGGATAAATAGTAACCCATCATTGGTGTCAGTGAAAGATATGCTGTAGTGTCCCATCATCGATTTCAGTAATAGTGCCCCATCATTGGTGTCAGTGGAAGGCATAGTGCCCCATCATTGGTTTTAATGAGAGGAATAGTGTCCCATCATTGGTGTCAGTGAAAGAAATAGTGCCCCATCATTGGTGTCAGTGGAAGGCATAGTGCCCCATCATTGGTGTCAGTGGAAGGCATAGTGCCCCATCATTGGTGTCAATGAGAGGAATAGTGCCTCATCATTGGCGTCAGTGGAAGGCATAGTGCCCCATCATTGGTATCAATGAGAGGAATAGTGCCTCATCATTGGTGTCAGTGGAAGGCATAGTGCCCCATCATTGGTATCAATGAGAGGAATAGTGTCCCATCATTGGTATCAATGAGAGGAATAGTGCCCCATCATTGGTATCAATGAGAGGAATAGTGCCCCATAATTGGTGCCAGTGAAAAAAATAGTGCCCCATCATTGGTGTCAGTGAAAGAAATAGTGCCCCACCATTGGTGTCAGTGGAAGACATAGTGCCCCATCATTGGTATCAATGAGAGGAATAGTGCCCCATCATTGGTGTCAGTGGAAGACATAGTGCCCCATCATTGGTATCAATGAGAGGAATAGTGCCCCATTATTGGTGTCAGTGGAAGACATAGTGCCCCATCATTGGTATCAATGAGAGGAATAGTGCCCCATCATTGGTGTTAGTGGCAGAAACTCCACTATACCCCACTGTTGCTGATGGTGGGGGAAGTAATGCCCCAAGGGCCAAATAAAAGCAAGCAAAGGGATGCATCCGGCCCTAGGGCCACAGTCTGGATCCCACTGCTCTATAGTGTATACTTGTCTCAATTAAGAGTACTAAGTAATTTCTGTCTGCTGCTATCAGCTATCACTCTGCTATCAGCATGAATCACTTCTGACAAGTTTTCCTGACACCAAGAGAAAAAAAGTGACAGGGAGGGATCTCCAGCTGATTGATAGTCTTAGCTCTGTTCATGTTTGCTATGTGAAGGGGGTGTGTCCCTTCCATCCAATCAATTCTCAGAACTCTCCCACTGAGCTCTACAGTATCATTTCATCTCCCTGTCCCTTTTTTCTGACAGCTCAGACAAGCTTTATAAATTCTACGCTTTTAACGTATGTAGAGAAGACTGCAGATAAACAGGTAAAACGTATGTGGGAAGATTCGTTTCATCTCTGTGTACCACCTGAGCCCAGTCACTTCACTGGGTAAAGGTTTACATACAGGAGTAGGATGCCAGGTGCAAATAAACAGCATGTAAGGGGGTGGCTCCATCTGGTGGCCTAACCTCACAACTGCCAGAGACTCAGTGTATCCTAGCATCATGGAATACGGACATAATCCTCTTGGTTTTGAATATTTGGTTGATGTTTTCATCCATCAAGCAACTGACTGGACGACAGGCCATATACACTCCTGGGCCACTTTATTAGGTACCGGGTTTTGGTCCATATTGACATTAGAGCATCACACAATTGCTGCAGATTTGTCGGCTGCACATCCGTGATGAGATTCTCCCGTTCCACCACATCCCAAAGGTGCTCTATTGGATGAGATCTGGTGAGTGTGGAGGCCATTGAAGTACAGTGATCTCATTGTCATGTTCAAGAAACCAGTGGAGAGATGATTTGAGCTTTGTGACATGGTACATTATCCTGCTGGAAGGAGCCATCAGAAGATGGGTACACTGTAGTCATAAAGGGATGGACATGGTCAGCAACAATACTCAGGTAGGCCGTGGTATTTAAACAATGCTCATTTGGTACTAAGGGGCCCAAAGTGTGCCAAGAAAATATCCCCCACACCATTACACCACCATCACCAGCCTGAACCCTTAAAACAAGGCAGGATGGATCCATGCTTTCATGTTGTTTACACCAAATTCTGCCCCTACCATCTGAATGTCGCAGCTGAAATCGAGACTCCTCAGACCAGGCAAAGTTTTTCCAATCTTCTATTATCCAACTTTGATGAACCTGTGTGAATTGTAGCCTCATTTTTCCTGTTCTTAGCTGACAGGAGTGGCACCCGGTGTGGTCTTCTGCTACTGTAGCCCATCTGCTTCAAGGTTCAATGTGTTGTGCGTCTTGATTGTAACTAGTGCTTATTTGAGTTACTGTTGCCTTTCTATCATCTAGAACCAGTCTGCCCATTCTCTTTTGAACGCTGACATCAACCAGGCATTTTCCTCCACACAACTGCCGCTCACTGGATATTTTCTCATTTTAGGACCGTTCTCTGTAAATCCTAGAGATGGTTGTGCATGAAAATCCCAGTAGATCAGCATTTTTTAAATACTCAGATCAGCCCGTCTGGCTAAAATAAAAAAATGTAAAATTTTTACAAAAATGTGGAGGGGTGTACTCACTTTTGTGAGATACTGAGATAGCGATATTATATATATTTCAACACAGTTTGAACATCCTTGAGTTTAGACATGAGCTTCTCTAAAAAAAGAGCATAAAATTCTTACTCTTGAAACGCAAAGGATGCATTTATAATCAAGGTTATGTTCAACCACAACAACTGTGTGTAGTCTATGTATCAGCCACTTACATGCTTTTAATCTATTCACATATTTTATGGTCTCTGTGCTAGTATAATAAAAATTTGCATACTTTTATATATTCATGCTTTGAAGTTAATTTGTCTGTGTTGTCAGTCAAAAGTCTCGTATTCTCTTTTTGGAGGGTATTTGTTTCTTGCTTTTACAAGAGAGTCAACGGCTCAAAAAAAACAGTACCGGGATGATGGGAAAGAGAAATGAGAAGCCAGTCGGCGATTAAAAAAAAAAACCGCATCCATCTGTAGCTACAATATTTGTTTTTGGTAGTCTGATTGTTAACTGATCAGAATAGGACAATCCCATATAAAAAAAAAAGCCCAGAGGTCTCAATTATTCCATATAGTTCTATTAAAATTATGTGTTTTTATCAAACTAATTTCCTTATGCTGACCTCATTGTCATAAAATACCATATTCACCATGGGGGACTCTCAACCTATTGTCAGTAATGCATCATTTTGCTAGAATAATCACCGTTTGTTCAGTTATCTCTATATTTTATGCAAGAAAACAGGATATTGACACCAGGACAATACTGAGCATCAGTGGACTACAATATGTTATTATGCAAGACTAAAATATATTCACACCAATATTAACAGAGCTGTTTGTTGCTTGGTATTGGCTGTCACTGTGACTTTGGAACATCAGCTAGTATCAGTAAAAAGAAAAGTTGATTCATCTGAAGAAAAATGTAATTTACATATCTTTCTTGGAACCCTAGGTGGTTATATTTATGGCTATGAAGACATCAAAGCTTCACTATAGCAAGTTCCACAATTGTGTCCCATGGTCCAAGTGTTAAAATATTTTAAACCTCTTTTGGGGGGGTTAGGAGATATCGCCCTCCCCAAACAGGATATTGCACTAAACCCACAGGTAAAAAGGAGAACCAGAGATTTTGCTAAATGGAAAAGTGGGATTGATAATAAAATTAGCAGTAACCCCCCCCCAGAACAGGGCCTTCTTTCTGGGGAATTAACCAGTTATCTAATAAAAGTAATTGGGAGAAGAACTACTGCAACCAGCATATAACATAAATCATAAACATGTATAGATGCACACCAGTATAGAATTAATACAAGCTTTATATAAGAAAATAATATTAACAGTACATACAGCCAATGTACAAACAGAAGGGCAACAAGGGGTGTCCTGGTTGTGCTCATACACCTGCGTATAAATAGTTATTAACCACTTGGCGCCCGCACTATAGCCAAAAGACGGTTACAGCGCGGGCTTAAAATGCCGGGAGCGCGTCCATGGACGTCCTCCCGATCTCACGCTGCCTGCGTACCCCAGGGGGGCTCCCTTGGGACTCGGCTGATCACAGATCGGGGTAAAAGGGCCAATCACAGCGGTCCCTTTACCGCTTGATCAGCTGTCGGCTAATGACAGCTGATCACGGAAGTAAGCAGAAACCGGTTATCGGCTTTTTTTTCCCCTCACGCTGTCAGCATGAATAAAGCCATTAACTGGCTTCTGTTGCAGGGGTCTCAAACTGGCGGCCCTCCAGCTGTTGCGAAACTACAAGTCCCATCATGCCTCTGCCTGTGGGAGTCATGTTTGTAACTGTGAGCCTTGCCTTCTGTCAGGGTGGCATCAGAAGAAGTTGTTCACATGCGCAGTATGCAGATCAAGGGTCATTTCCAGCCAGTTGTGTGTAAAGCAAAAGCACACTAATTTACGTGGGCATGTCCTGCAGACATTCAGGAACACAGGCATGCGTGCTTGATCCCAGTCTTGGAGCTAGACAGCCTATTTCGGGAACAGAGTTGAGTCAGAAAGTAACTTGATGGTCTTCAGCTTCTTCGGCCTCCTTCACATGGATCCGTGGATTCTTGCAGCCGGAATGACAGGTGTATGCGAATAGCGGTGGCTGCTCAGCCTGTACAAGGTAACAACAGGCTAACAGCAGCTGTTGCTGTCCGAAGGTAGCTGTATTCTAAGTGGTTACCTGGGGTTAGGGACGGATGTCCGAGCCTAGATCCAGTCATGGAAGGCTCCCCTGGGTGATTCTGCTGCTGGTGATTTGCTGTGTGACATGACCCTAGGCTTATGATGAATCAGCAAATAATTGAATAGCCTTAATTCCCCATAGACTGGGGATTCCATTCAACCAAAATGAGCCGATCAGCCTGGGTGGGAAATATTGATTGTTTTGCAACAATCGGCAGCACCAAGATGCTGTGGTCATGAATCTGATATTATTTCAATCAGTGGAGTCACTATGGGGTTGCGGACCACACCTGGGTGACACCCACTGGTGTAGTTACAGGCAGGGCTGTCTTTAATGCAGGGCAAATGGGGAAGCTGCCCCAGGTCCTTTCATTGTTGTGGGGCCCAAAGCAGCTGCCCCTTGAGCCCACGCTGATATGTCAAATGGATTTGCTTACCAATACTTTATGTTTTATCCTCCTGGATAAAACTTTTGTATCCGGCTCGGGCCCAGCACAGGTTAAGTGCTCTGCATACAGTGTCCCCTCGCTTGCCGGCCCTGCCCCTCCCCCTTAGTTCAGTCTGAGTATTTTACCGACGACATGCTGCTCCCCTCGCCAGCTGCCTGTAGACTCTGCTCTACCTGATGATTAGTGTGTCCCGCTCAGTACCAAGGTGTCTCTTCCTGAGCCACGCTCCCCTCCCCCCACCTTTGACAACTTTCCCTGCGTGTGTCAGCTTCGGCAGAACTTCTTGGAGGGGGGAGGGTGGGTGCCTGTAGCCATCTCCGAATACAGTAAACTATCCACTGCTAAACTGCCACGTGAATGTAACCTTAGGCTTTGAAAATGAAACATTTAAGCTGATTGGTTGCCATGCACATCTGTCCAAATTGTGACTGCTCCGGTTTTGATAAATTACTATCACAGTCTTCCCCGAAGACGAAAAAAAAAAGGTAAGTGGGTTATTGTTTTTGAAAATCAACAGTGGAAGAAGTTTCTTTTTGGAAACAGAGCAGCCCAGATTCTACTTTTCTCGGGTCCCATAGCAGCTTGCTATGGAGGTACCCAAGCGGCTGCTCTGTGTGTCTATTCAGGCACAGAGCCGTGGCTCGCCCCCACCCCCTCTCTCTCCTCATTGGCTTACTGACTTTGATTGACAAAAGCGGGAGCGAATGGCGCCGCTGCTGTACCAATCGGGAGGGAGAGTCCCGGACATCCAAGGCTCTCGTGCAACATCGCTGGATTGAGATGGGGCTCAGGTAAGTATTAGGAGGCTAATGGGGGCTGCTGCACACAGAAGGTTATTTATCTTAAAGTGATTGTAAAATCAGTTTTTTTTTTAAATAAAAATAACAAACATGTTATACTTACCTGCCCCGTGCAGTGGATTTGCACAAAACAGCCCAGATCCTCCTCTTCTGGAGTCCCTCTTCGCTGCTCCTGGCCTCTCCCTCCTGTGGAGTGCCCCCGCAGCAAACAGCTTGCTATGGGGCACTCAAACCGAGTCACAGCTCCCTGTGTCCATTCAACTGCGGCCCAGCCCCTCCCACTCTCTCTCCTGATTGGCTGACTGACTTTGATTGACAGCAGCGGGAGCCAATGGCGCCTCTGCTGTTCTCAACCAATCAGAAGGGAGAATCTCGGACGGCTGAGACCCTCGTGGACATCGCTAGAGAAATGGACCTCAGGTAAGTATCAGGGGGGCTGCTGCACACAGAAGGCTTTTTATCTTAATACATAAGGCCGGGTTCACACCTATGCGAATTGGATGCGGGTTTCTCCAATCGATCTCCATCCAATTCGCATGACAGGAGATTGTGACCAACAAAAATTGATAAATACTCAAATAACTATAGATATCTCTCCCTCAGTGCTCAAGGTGAACATACAATATCAACCAAGCTGCTACTATAATAAAAAACAATGTAACAAAATTGTGTCCAAAATAAATATTTAAACACTAATAGCGCTTATATATTCTGAAAGTCTTTCAAACTTGATAAACAGTCCACTTTTGACAAAATAGGCAGCCAAAATGTGGGAAAGATGAAGGAAAATCCGCTCCAAAAGAGAAATGTTCAGAGTAAATTATAATTAATTACTCTAGACGATTAACCATCACCGCGATGCTTGAATGACATTCCCCCCAAAAGAAATTTACTTACTAGATATTACTGGATTTATTGCATATTTCTGGGTATGTTGTATATCTCTGGGTATGAGAGTTTATTAAATAAACATACCTTTTGGAAAATTGGATTACGCTATGTGCACCCTTATTTTCTTGCTTGTCACGAGTAACATACAGATGGAAAGATGCAGTGATTGCTGTCCTTAGCCACCTGACATCCACACACCTTCCCACTAATGTTGGATGAAGATTCACAGAGGCTTTCTGATGACAGGAGATTGTGACCGGCTCTCTATGGAGCGGGTTCACATATCTCCATTACGGCTGCGGAGTGGCTTGTGCATCTTTGGCTCTGTTTTAGGACCAAATTCGGCCCTGATTTGTCCCTGAAACAGAGAAAAGGGACAAACTGGACCCCTGCTGCGAGCCGCATCCGTCAGAGGTGTGAACCCAGCCTTAAGATAAAAAACCTTCTGCCTTTACAACTCCTTTAGGCTCCTATTAACCGCTTGCTATCCGCGCTATAGCCGAATGACGGCTACAGCGCGGACCTGCATTCCCGGGAGGCCGTCATATGACGGCCTCCCCTGTGCACGTGCCCTGCGCGCGCCCTGCAGGGCGCGCGTGGAGCGCGCTGTGATCACCGAGTCACTGAGACTCGGGTGATCACCGATCTGTGTAAGGGGCCGGTCCCGGCCCCTTACCATGTGATCAGCTGTCAGCCAATGACAGCTGATCACATGATCAAAACAAAAGCTCTGTGATCGTTTTTTTTTTCTCCTCGCGCTGACAGTGCGAGGAGAGAAAAAAGCCGATCACCGGCTCAGCTGCAAGGGACATCGGTCCCGAAGAGGAGGAGGCAATAATGCCTCAATTGTGCCTTATAATTATGCCACCAGTACCCCCTGCCAGTGCACCCAGACATTAAAACATCACAGTGCCCACAGTGCCCACCAGTGCCACGTATCAATGCCCATAAGTGCCACCTATCAATGCCTACAGGTGCCACCTATCAATGCCCACCATTGCCACCTAACAATGCCCACCAGTGATGCCAATCAGTGCCACCTAGCAGTGTACAAGATCAGTGCCCATTATTGCCACCAATCAGTGCCCATCACTGCCACCCATCAGTGCCCATCACTGCCACCTATCAGTGCCCATTGGTGCCGCCTCATCAGCGTACATCAATGAAGAAGAAAAATTACCCTTTTAAAAAATTTTATAACAAAATATAAAAAAAAAAAAATTTTTTTTTTAAAAAATTCAGTCTTTTTACATTTTTTTAACAAAAAATAAAAATCGCAGAGGTGATCAAATACCACCAAAAGAAAGCTCTATTTGTGGGGAAAAAATGATAAAAATTTCATTTGGGTACAGTGTTGTATGACCGCGCAATTGTCATTCAAAGTGCGTCAGCGCTGAAAGCTGAAAATTGGTCTGGATAGGAGGGGGGTTTAAGTGCCCGGTAAGCAAGTGGTTATACTTGTGCGACTTGAAAGTTGCGTGATTTTTGAAACGACTTGAAGAAATCCCTGTGTAATCTCGCGGTCTATGGACCTCAAGTTGCATCAAAGTCGGACCAAAGTAGTGCAGGGACTACTTTGAAGTTGCTGCGATTTGAAGACGCACAGATATGAATGGTACTCATTGGAAATCATGGGGTATGACTTATCATGCGACTTTGCAGTTGCAAGTCGCAGGACAAGTCGCACAAGTGTGAAAGGAGCCTTAATGCATAGCATGCATTAAGATAAAAAAAACTTTCTGACTTTAGAACCACTTTAAGTCTGCCTAAAGTTTTTAAAAACTTTGAATAAAAATAATTTCTGTACAACAGAATACAGTGAGGGGGGGGGGAATTTATCAAAACTGGAGCGGACAGAATCTGGAGCAGCTGTGCATGGCAACCAATCAGCTTGCCTGTGGGGCAGACAACCAATTCTGTCTGCCCCAGTTTTGATAAATTCTCCCCCCTCACTGTATTCTGAAATTATTTCTATTTAAAGTTTTTAAAAACTTTAGGCAGACTTAAAGTGGTTCTAAAGTCAGAACGTTTTTTTATCTTAATGCATTAAGGCTCCTTTCACACTTGTGCGACTTGTCCTGCAACTTGTGACTGCAAAATTGCATGATAAGTCGTACCCCATGATTTCCATGGGGTACGATATGAGTACCATTCATATCTGTGCGTCTTCAAATTGCAACAACTTCAAAGTAGTCCCTGCACTACTTTGGTCCGACTTTGATGCAACTTGATGTCCACAGACCTCGAGATTACACAGGGATTTCTTCAATTTGCGTCAAAATCACGTTTCTTCAGGGCCTGTGCTGTGACCGGCGGCTCCCGCATGCGTAGCAGTGACGTCAAACTCGTCTCCAGCCAATCAAATTGTCGGTGACCACGAACCCGGGAGAAACACCAAGGAAGATGTTGGCCATGTCAGCGGTGTGCGGGCACCACTGCAGGCAATATTCTAAGTATTTCATGATGAGTTAGTGTGCGATGCATACTAGTTCATTATGCCTTTGTCTTGCAGATTTTTTTTTTTTTTTTTTCACGGGGGTTTACAATCTCTTTAAAGACTCACACCATGGGGCTGGACCCAAGAAAAACCCAGGAAAGGAGAGAAACACGTTAACCCTTTCCCAACCCGGGCAGCCTAACTATCTGCATAGCCACATAGGGCAATTTAATACAGTGACAGCAATACATTCAAGGGTGCCCTGTAAGTACCTCCTTCTACTCGGACCTGATTGGAAGCTCCATGCAAGCCTATGGGCAGACAGATGTAAACTGTGTAATACTTGTGTCCTTTACCATCCACTTACCTTTTGAGCAGGGGCGGACTGATAACTCATGGGGCCCCCGGGCAATAGGAGATTATGGGGCCCCCGGGCAATAGGAGATTATGGGGCCCCCAGGCAATCAGAGATTATGGGGCCACACAGTATACACACACACAGTATACAATCACACAGTATACACATACATGTACACACAGTATACACAGACAGATGTAAAAAAAAACACACAGATTTATACATACTGTCCCTGGTTTTACTGAGGCTGGCAACCCTGATGGGGCCCCCTAGTGGCCCAGGGCCCTCGGGCAATGCCCGAGTCGCTCAATGGTCAGTCCGCCCCTGCCTTTGAGCATGTAGGTTTGGAAAAAAAAAACTGAAAAAGACTGCATCCTTTTCTGTTTATCCCAAATTAAATTTGATGTATTGGAGGTAGTCTATGAAAATGGACATAAGTCTTTTAACATACAGCAAGCCCCTACATCCAACATGGGTCTGCCACAATCCACTGTCAAAATGCGGACAACAAAACTAAAAGGGTAGATATGTCACAAAAGTGACATCTGTCCTGTTTTGCTTACGGATCCCCCACTGAACAGAGCAGAGCGTGCCTGTGTGAAATATCCCAGGACTAACTTTGCCAGCATATGTGGTAAGTACTAGGGATGAGCTCGAACACCCCCCGGCACCAGAACTTGCGAACGGACCGAAAATTTGCACGAACGTCAGAACCCCATTGAAGTCTATGGGACTCGAACGTTCAAAATCAAAAGTGCTAATTTTAAAGGCTAATTTGCATGGTATTGTCCTAAAAAGGGTTTGGGGACCCGGGTCATGCCCCAGGGGACATGTATCAATGCAAAAAAAAGTTTTAAAAATGGCCGTTTTTTCGGGAGCAGTGATTTTAATGATGCTTAAAGTGAAAAAAAAAGTGAAATATTCCTTTAAATATCATACCTGGGGGATGTCTATAGTATGCCTGTAAAGTGGCGTGTGTTTCCCGTGTTTAGAACAGTCCCTGCACCAAATGTCATTTTTAAAGTAATAAAAGTCATTTAAAACTGCTTACTGCTTTAATGTAATGTCCGGTCCCGGTAATATGGACGAAAATCAGTGAGACAAACGGCATGGGTACCCCCCCCCCCCAGTCCATTACCAAGCCCTTCGGGTCTTGTATGGATAGTAAGGGGAACCCCGCACCCAAATTAAAAAAAGGAAAGGCGTGGGGCCCCAGGCCCTCTGAACAGCAGTGTCACGAAGATCCTGCCAGTAACCGGCGTCCCAGGCGCACGGGAACCCGGCCACGGGTCCCATTGCGCATGCGCGCGCGTTCACGGGTGCGGTCACGCACAGGCACGCGCGCGCGAACTCCTGCTTGTGCCAGGCTGGCTATTTAAACCTGCCTGTCACACTCCATCCCCGCTGTCTGCTCTACAGCGTTCTGTGAGTGTTACCTGATCTGATCTGTGTTTCCTGTTATCTGACCCGGCTTCCTGTTTGACGATCCTGCTATCTGCCTGCACCAGACCCTCTTGGCTTGCCTGACCATCCCTCTGCATTACCCCTGGTACCTCTGCTGTCCGAACGTTACTGACCACCGGCTTGTTGACCCTCCGCTGTGTTCAACAGTTTCCAGTCTGCTATTACCTGCTGTTGTTCCTGGTTCCAGTCCAGTTTCCAGTCTGCTATTACCTGCTGTTGTTCCTGGTTCCAGTCCAGCGTTCCAGGCTACCTTCTGCTGTGTTCCAGTCCAGCGTTCCAGTCTATTACCTGCTGTTGTTGTTCCTGGTTCCAGTCCAGCGTTCCAGGCTATCTTCTGCTGTGTTCCAGCCCAGCGTTCCAGGCTATCTTCTGCTGTGTTCCAGTCCAGCGTCCCAGTCTATTATCTGCTGTTGTTCCTGGTTCCAGTCCAGCTTCCAGTCTGCTATTACCTGCTGTTGTTCCTGGTTCCAGTCCAGCGTTCCAGGCTACCTTCTGCTGTGTTCCAGTCCAGCGTTCCAGTCTATTACCTGCTGTTGTTCCTGGTTCCAGTCCAGCGTTCCAGGCTACCTTCTGCTGTGTTCCAGTCCAGCGTTCCAGTCTATTACCTGCTGTTGTTCCCGGTTCCAGTCCTGTATTCCAGTCTCTGTCCTCAGTCTACTCCTCAGACTACTGACTCCAGAGGGTGCCACCACTACTGGACTTTCAGCAACTGTTGATCCTGCCAGGCACCCATACCACTCTTCACTCCTGGCCCTCTGTCTCCATTCCAGGGGAACGGGAGTGGGAGCTGTAAGGGAGGTCTTTTCCTGCACTTCAGGCTCACAACCCACCAGGTACGTGACAGTAGCAGACAGCCATGTCTGAGCCTGAGCAAGGAACTTCTCCCATGGAGGAACTCTGTGCACACCTGGCAGGATTGACTGAAGCAGTCAAGAATCTACAGCAAGGATACACCAGGCTGGAGGAACGAGTGTTAAACCTGTCTAATCCCATTGGGGCCCAGGGAGCTTCCTCTGCTCCTGCTCCTTCAGTTGGGCCTTCCTCAACGGTGGTGATGCTCCCTTTGGAACCTAAGGTTCCCACACCTGAACGTTTCTGTGGAAATCGTCATAAGTTCAGAGCCTTCCGCAACTCCTGCGAACTATTTTTTTCTCTTCAGCCACGTACCTTTTCCCTGGAGGCTACAAAGGTGGGCTGCGTGATTTCTCTACTCTCTGGTGACCCCCAAACCTGGGCCCATCGCCTCTTAGAGCAAAAGGACATATCTCTGACCAACCTCTCCACTTTCTTTGACGCACTAGGTCAGTTATATGATGACCCCCAGCTATCTGTAACTACAGAGGCGGCTCTACACACCCTTCAACAAGGTCGCAGAGCAGCAGAGGATTATGTGGCTGAATTCAGGAAGTGGAGTGCGGATACTAACTGGAACGATGCGGCTCTCCGTTATCAATTTCGGTTGGGACTTTCTGATTCTCTGAAGGATGAACTGGCCAGGGTGGGTACACCACAGACCTTAAATACTTTAATCGATCTAGCTATCCAGATCGACCGACGCCTGCGAGAGCGCAGGTCTGAGAGAGCTATGGGGTCTTCTCGTCCAACTTGGGTTACCCCTAAAGTTCCCCATCACCCATCTTCAACACCACCTACCTCCACGCTTAACTTACCTGAACCAATGCAATTAGGAGTCCTGCGGCCTTCACTCACCCCAGAGGAACGACAACGTCGTCGAGCAAATAACTTGTGCCTGTATTGTGGGGAACCCAGGCACTATGTCAGGAACTGTCCCCTCAAACTCCGTAAGTGTTTATCCCTATCTACTGACTATGTGACATCTCCGGTTAAAAATACCACTCACCTTGCTCTTCCTCTTCTGCTACAGCTTCCAGGGAAGGATCTACGAATCACCGCCATTATTGACTCAGGAGCTTGCAGCTGTTTCATGGATTCTCGTTTTGCCATCCAACACCAAATACCCTTGGCACCTAAAGCCCATGGACTTTCTATCCATCTAGCTGATGGGACTGCCATCAAGTCTGGACCTGTCACCCAAGAGACTATGCCAATACCCGTTTTCGTTTCCAACGTCCATCAGGAACAGCTGCGCTTGGACATTATCGCTTCACCCCTGTTCCCCATAATACTCGGCATGCCATGGTTACAGGCCCATAATCCGGACATAAATTGGATCACGGGTGAGGTGACCTTTCCCTCTCCATACTGCCAACAGTTTTGCAGAACCCAGAACATCCAGGAGAACTCTACTCTGTTATGCCTAGATACAGATCCTAGTCTACTTCAATCCATTCCTTCCGCCTATCATGATTTCCTGGACGTATTTAGTAAACAGAGGGCAGAGGTGTTACCCCCTCACCGGGCCTATGACTGTCCCATTGAGTTACTTCCTGGTGCTGAAATTCCTTTCGGAAGAATATTTCCCCTGACTGAGGTGGAGCAAGGGGCATTGAAGGAATACATTGACGAAAACCTCAAAAGAGGCTTCATTCGTCCATCCACGTCCCCCGCAGGTGCAGGCATCTTCTTCGTGCAGAAAAAAGATAAGACCCTCAGGCCGTGTTTGGATTACCGCGAACTAAACAAAATTACTGTGAAGAATCAGTACCCTCTCCCCTTAGTACCAGAGTTGTTTCAGAGACTGGGGACGGCTACCATATTCACCAAACTTGATCTC
Organism: Lithobates septentrionalis; assembly: GCA_037952835.1. Lineage (NCBI taxonomy): Eukaryota > Metazoa > Chordata > Amphibia > Anura > Ranidae > Lithobates > Lithobates septentrionalis. Next base: position 1,047,670 of record JBBDGP010001627.1, read on the forward strand.
CGTGGGGCCTACAATTTAGTTCGTATCAGGGATGGAGACGAATGGAAGACCGCTTTTCGTACCCGTTATGGACATTTCGAGTACCTCGTGATGCCTTTCGGCCTGTGTAATGCCCCTGCCACATTTCAATACTTTATTAATGATGTGTTACGTGACTTTCTAGACCGGTTTGTCATCGTCTATTTAGACGACATATTGATTTTCTCCTGTTCCCTTGAATCCCATCGCAGGCACGTCAGAAGTGTATTGGGCCGACTTCGACAACACGGTCTATATGCAAAGGCTGAAAAATGTGAATTCGAACAGGAAAGTATTCCATTTTTAGGGTTGGTCATCTCCAGTAAGGGCATTAAAATGGACCCCCAGAAGGTTACGGCTGTTCTAGATTGGCCAGTCCCGACTGATAAGAAAGGTATCCAGCGATTCGTTGGATTCGCTAATTTTTACCGCAAGTTTATTAAGGGGTTCTCAGCCATCATTGCACCTATCACACAGCTTACCAAACAGGGTACACGCTTCCATTGGTCGGCCGAGGCTCAAAAGGCTTTTGAGACTCTCAAGGGCCTTTTTACCTCCGCCTCTGTATTGAAGCATCCAGATTCCTCTCTGCCATTTATTCTAGAAGTGGATGCATCTGAAATTGCTGTAGGAGCAGTATTATCCCAAAGACAGGGAACCAAAGCCCTGCTGCATCCTGTGGCTTTCTTTTCTCGTAAATTATCCACGGCAGAGAGAAATTATGATGTAGGTGACAGAGAGTTGTTGGCAATCAAGTCAGCATTGGAGGAGTGGCGCTATCTGTTGGAGGGTGCCGCTCATCCAGTTCTAATCTTTACAGATCATAAGAACCTGGAGTATTTGAGGTCTGCAAAGAGGTTGAAACCACGTCAGGCCAGGTGGGCTCTCTTTTTCTCCAGGTTCTCCTTCCATGTCACTTACCGTCCCAGTTCCAAGAATACCAAACCTGACGCCCTGTCTAGAATGTTTCACAAACCTCAAGAGATTTCCCCTCCAGACACCATTTTGTCTCCAGGGAACTTATTTCTACTTCAGGGAAACCTGCTTTCCCAGATTAAACAGGCCTCCGCAGAAATAGAATCTTCCATTAAGACAGAGCTCCAGGTTAAGGATGGGTTATTGTGGCATGAGAGTAGGATCTTTATACCTGAAACACTACGAGTTCCAGTACTAGAGCTTTGTCACGATCATGCGCTGGCTGGGCATTTCGGTCTGGCTAAAACCACTGATTTGGTTCAGCGCACCTTCTGGTGGCCTCAGCTGCGCAAAGATTGTAAAGAGTTTGTAGAGTCCTGTACCACCTGCCTCAGGAACAAAGGGCACAAAACAAAGGCATGGGGTCTACTAAAACCCTTGCCTGTCCCAGATAGACCCTGAAAAATGCTCTCAATAGATTTCATTGTAGAACTACCCCCGGCCGGGGGCTTCACTTCAATCTTTGTCATAGTAGACCGGTTGTCGAAGATGGCGCACTTTGTCCCAATGAAGGGTACCCCGTCAGCTACAGAAACAGCACAAGCATTCATTAAAGAGGTCGTCAGGCTCCATGGGGTACCAGTTAACATCGTTTCAGATCGAGGGGTACAATTTACCTCTCGATTCTGGAGGGCTTTGTGTAAAACCTTGGACATTGAACTCTCATTTTCATCGGCTTATCACCCCCAGACTAATGGGCAAACAGAAAGAACAAACCAGACCCTTGAACAATATTTGCGCTGTTTTTCTTCCTTTGTCCAAGATAATTGGATTGCTGTTTTACCATTGGCCGAATTCGCGTATAACAATTCTATTCATTCTGCTATCAAGCAAACTCCGTTTTTTGCGAATTATGGTTTTCACCCCTCATTTTTACCAAACTCTCTTCCAGAATGCACAGTACCCGCAGTCCAGGAGAAATTGGATTTCTTTACCTCTAACAACCAAGTTTTACAGGACACCATGACCAGAACCCAGGAGTACAACAAAGCAACCTTCGATAAAAAGAGACGAGGTGAGCTCTTACTTGCACCTGGGGATCAGGTATGGTTGTCCACCTTAAACCTCAGGATGGCCTGCCCTTCCAAGAAATTGGGTCCCAAATTTCTTGGACCATTCCCTGTTAAAAGGAGAATTAATGAAGTTGCCTATGAACTTGAACTCCCGGATTCACTAAAGGTACATCCAGTTTTTCACGTGTCCTTGCTTAAACCATCTATTACTAATCCATTTCCAGGCGAAGTTCAGGTCTTCCTGATCCAATCCTGGTAGGTGGGGAAGAGGAATTCGAGGTGGAGGCTATCATGGACCACAGGAAAAGAGGTAACCAAAATCAATTCTTAATAAAGTGGAAGGGGTTTGGCCCAGAGGGGAATTCTTGGGAACCAGAGGATAATATTCATGCTGAAGACCTGTTACAAGCCTTTAAAACAGCTCATCCAGAGAAATTTTTTCAAAGGGGCATCCGGAGGCTGCCCCTTGGGGGGGGGGCAATGTCACGAAGATCCTGCCAGTAACCGGCGTCCCAGACGCACGGGAACCCAGCCACGGGTCCCATTGCGCATGCGCGCGTTCACGGGTGCGGTCACGCACGGGCACGCGTGCACTCCCACTGGTGCCAGGCTATTTAAACCTGCCTGTCACACTCCATCCCCGCTGTCTGCTCTACAGCGTTCTGTGAGTGTTACCTGATCTGATCTGTGTTTTCCTGTTTGACGATCCTGCTATCTGCCTGCACCAGACCCTCTTGGCTTGCCTGACCATCCCTCTGCATTACCCCTGGTACCTCTGCTGTCCGAACGTTACTGACCACCGGCTTGTTGACCCTCCGCTGTGTTCAACAGTTTCCAGTCTGCTATTACCTGCTGTTGTTCCAGTCCAGCTTCCAGTCTGCTATTACCTGCTGTTGTTCCTGGTTCCAGTCCAGCGTTCCAGGCTACCTTCTGCTGTGTTCCAGTCCAGCGTTCCAGTCTATTACCTGCTGTTGTTCCTGGTTCCAGTCCAGCGTTCCAGGCTATCTTCTGCTGTGTTCCAGTCCAGCGTCCCAGTCTATTACCTGCTGTTGTTCCTGGTTCCAGTCCAGCTTCCAGTCTGCTATTACCTGCTGTTGTTCCTGGTTCCAGTCCAGCGTTCCAGGCTACCTTCTGCTGTGTTCCAGTCCAGCGTTCCAGTCTATTACCTGCTGTTGTTCCTGGTTCCAGTCCAGCGTTCCAGGCTACCTTCTGCTGTGTTCCAGTCCAGCGTTCCAGTCTATTACCTGCTGTTGTTCCAGTCCTGTATTCCAGTCTCTGTCCTCAGTCTACTCCTCAGACTACTGACTCCAGAGGGTGCCACCACTACTGGACTTTCAGCAACTGTTGATCCTGCCAGGCACCCATACCACTCTTCACTCCTGGCCTTCTGTCTCCATTCCAGGGGAACGGGAGTGGGAGCTGTAAGGGAGGTCTTTTCCTGCACTTCAGGCTCACAACCTACCAGGTACGTGACAAGCAGTATACAGGCGGTGCAAACAAGACAGGGACTGTAGGTTTGTTGTTAAGTAGAATCTGTTTTTAATTTTGAACTGGTACGTTTTTAAAGTGTAGCTCCAGACAAAAAATCTATTTTTAAGCTTTTTGGAAAACATAGGGAAGGGTTATCACCCCTCTGACATTTGTTTTGCTGTCTGTGCACCTCTTCAGAAGATTTTACCTCACTTTCTGTCCCAATGACAAATGTTTTTTGACAATTTGGGGTTCTTAGTGAAACAAGGATTGGTGATAAAGCATCAGTGGAAAGGAGAAACGTTTTCCCCATATTAACTCCCTTCCTAGGGGTAGATTTCATCTCACTTCCTGTTGTCTCCTTCCGTTTGCAAGTAGGAGTCGTTTTTAAGTTGGATGTTTGAAAGTAGGGGCCTGCGCTATATACGCTGCAGAAATTGGGGCCTTAGGTGTTGGTGTTGCCACAACACTGTAAGCCCTCACAGTTACTCTTGGTGGATGCAGAAATGAGCCCTGCTGTGAAATATTAGATCAAGAATTGTAATTACCTGTCCCTGTTGAATAGGGGCAGAAACATTGGGCCTTAGGCATTGATGCCACAACACTGCAGCCCCTCACAGATACTCTAGTTGGAGCACAGGAATGAGCCCTCCTGCAAAATATTGCATCAAAAATTGTAATTACACGCCCCTGTTAAACAGGCGCTGAAAAATTGGGCCTTAGGCACTGGTGCTGGTGCCACAACAATGCAGCCCCTCACAGATACTCTAGTTGGAGCGCAGGAACGAGCCCTCCTTGCAAAATATTACATCAAAAATTGTAATTACACGCCCCTGTTAAACAGGGGCTGAAAAATTGGGCCTTAGCCACTGGTGGCGGCGCCCAGAACCAAAAATATTCTTACAAGCTATCAGCATGATCATTGAGGAGGAAGAGGATAGTCACTCAGCATAACAGGATAGTCACTCAGCATCAGCATAGGTGCTTGGTAGCTGGTGGTGATCCAAGACTGATTCGTTTTATGAAGGTCAGTCGATCGACTGAGTCCGAGGACAGGCGCACCCTGTGATCGGTTACAAAACCTCCAGCAGCACTGAATGTGCGTTCCGAAAGAACGCTGGATGCAGGTCAGGCCAGTAGCTCAATTGCATACTGAGCAAGCTCTGGCTAGTGATCCATCCTCAAGACCCAGTAACCCAGAGGATTTTCGGTGGGAAAGGTGTCCAAGTCAGATCTTGCCCCTAGGTATTCCTGCACCATGTAAAAAAGACGCTGGCGATGGTTGTTGGAACCGATCGTACCTTGGGGCTGCGGACTAAAAAATTGTCTGAATGCATCGGTCACCTTCTCCACCGCTCCTTCTTTGACTGACCGAAGCCTCAGCAACACGTTGTCCAGGAACAAGAGTTTGTAACCTCCCAGTCTCTCGGAACGCGTTACACAGACCTTTCTGCAAGGCCTCCCGAAGATGTTTCATCCTCTGCTCCCTCTGCGATGGCAAGATAAGGTCCGCAACCTTACCCTTGTAACGTGGATCAAGGAGGGTTGCCAGCCAGTATTGATCCCTCTCCTTGATACCACGAATACGAGGATCCTTCCGCTGGCTTTGCAGGATCAGGGAGGCCATGCAGCGTAGGTTTGCTGAGGCATTCGGTCCGGAGTCCTCTGGGTCACTAAGGACGACATTATCAGCAGCCACCTCCTCCCAGCCACGTACAAGTCCATGGGTTTCTTGGGACTGATCCCTTAAAGACTGCTGCTGATGCTGAGTGCCAGGCTCCACCTCCATACTGACACAATCTTCCTCCTCCTCCTCCTCCTCCTCCTCCTTGTCCTCTTCCTGTGTGATCAGCGGGCACGCAGGAACACTGTCTAGATAAAAGGGGCCTTGAGAGCTAAGGAAGTCCTCCTCTTCCTGCCTCTGTTCTGCCTCAAGTGCCCTGTCCATTATTCCACGCAGCGTGTGCTCCAACAGGTGGACAAGGGGGACAGTGTCACTGATGCATGCACTGTCACTGCTCACCATCCTCGTGGCCTCCTCAAATGGTGACAGGACAGTGCATGCATCCCTGATCATAGCCCACTGGCGTGGGGAAAAAAAAACCAAGCTCTCCTGACCCTGTTCTGGTGCCATAGTCGCACAGGTACTCATTGATGGCCCTCTGCTGCGTGTGTAGCCGCTGCAGCATGGCCAACGTTGAGTTCCACCTGGTGGGCATGTCACAGATTAGGCGGTTCTTGGGCAGGTCAAATTCCTTTTGGAGGTCAGCCAGCCGAGCACTGGCATTATATGACCTGCAAATGCACACAGACTTTCCTGGCCTGCCTCAGGACATCCTGTAAGCCCCGGTACCTGCCCTAGAACTGCTGCACCACCAAGTTAAGGACGTGAGCCAAACAGGGCACATGGGTCAGTTGTTCCTGTCGGAGGGCGGAGAGGAGCCATTGTCACAAAACACCATACCTGCCTTAAGCTGGTGTGGCGTCAACCACCTCTGAACCTGCCCCTGCAGAGCTGACAGAATCTCTGCCCCAGTGTGGCTACTGTGCCCCAGCTCAAGGACCGCATGGCATCTTTTGGCCTGCTTGCATAGCCCCTTGAACACCTTCGGAGCACCACTGGTTCCGAAGTCAAATCAGCACAGGAAGAGGCCATTGAGGAGGAAGAAGAGGAGGGGGTGGAGGAAAGAGGTGTGGCAGAATCACCACTAGCAGTATTTTGGAGGCGTGGTGGCAGAACAACCTCCAACACTACTGCACCCTGTCCTGCATCCTTCCCAGCTGCCAGAAGAGTCACCCAGTGCGCGGTGAAAGATTGGTAACGTCCCTGTCCATGCCTGCTGGACCATGAGTCAGCGGTAATATGCACCTTACCACTGACCGCCCTGTCCAGCGAGGCCAAGACATTGCCTTCCACATGCCGGTAGAGAGCCAGAATCGCCTTCCGTGAGAAGAAGTGGCGTTTCGGAACCTGCCACTGAGGAACCGCAAATTCCACAAACTCATGGAAGGGGGCAGAGTCTACCAACTGAAAAGGCAGCAGTTGAAGTGCTAGCAATTTAGCCAAGCTAGCATTCAACCGCTGGGCATGTGGATGGCTGGGAGCGAACTTCTTTCGGCGGTGCAGCAGCCTGGTACAATCTGACGTCGGTGTACTGACAGCAGATTGCCCCCAAGTACTTGGCTGTGACACACCTAATTCTACACCTTCATTCCTCTCAGTGCAGGTCTCAGAGAGGACTGAAGGTATAGTGGGGTTGGAGATCACAGCTGATGAGGAGCAAGGAGAGGTCCTCTTTGTTCTTTGGTGTGGGTCTTTTAGGTACGCTTGCCAATGAACTGCATGGCAGGTCAACATATGTCTGGTCAAGCATGTGGTGCCCAAGCAGGAGATGTTTTGACCACGAGAGATACGCTTGAGACATATGTTGCAAATAGCAGCGGTGGGATCTGATGCACGCGTCTCAAAAAAGGCCCACACCAAAGAACTTTTGGAGTAACACGCAGAGACAGCAGCGGTGTGATGCAGTCGGTGTGCTGCCCTTAAGCTGGCCCCTGGAGGGCATCCTGCCTCGTTGGTGATGTGCCTCCTCCTCCTCCTCTCTCCTATCGGGCACCCACGTGGAGTCAGTGACTTCATCATCCCCTCCCTCCTCATCACTGGAGCAAAGCTTGCTGACCTTCTTGGGCACCCCCTCTCATTGGGCTCATGTTACTGCCTTCCTCTAGCTGGGTACCATCATCGGAGCCTTCAAAACACTGGGCATCCTCCTGGAGCATGTACCCAACACTGTGGTCAAACAGTTCGGAGGACTCCTCAGGAGGACATGGTGGGGCTAGGGAAGGAGTGACCGATGCCATTGAGCTGAGGGAAGAGGCCGCGTTGGCAGCTGCTTTGCCAGACAAAGTACCTGCCTGGGTGAGAGAGGATGAGGAGGATGAGGACGGCTTGGCTCTACCAAGTCTTCCGCGTGTTGCGGCTCAACACTGCCAGCTGCTGAAAAAAAGGACAAGCGTGTCTCACGGCCACGTGCTGATGAGGATGCACCGTCTCCACGACCAGCACTGTTGCCTCTAGACACAGAGCCTGCTTGCCCTCTTTTATTGGCTTGAGACTGTCTGCCTCTCCTTGTTGGCCTTCCAGACATACTAATGGCCTGCAGTGAGATATAGCTGCACAAAGCTGGGACGTATATATATATATATACTGATACTGCAGCTAGCAGAATCAACTGCCTGCCTGTAGTATTATTAGTATGAGAACACCAGCAATTGTCTTCAGGTAGCTTTAGGTGCACACTGTGCAGAGGACGCAGTACACTAACTGTAAATACTGTAACTGCCTGCTTGTGGTATTAATAGGAACAGAACAACAGCAATTGTCTTCAGGTAGCTTTAGGTGCACACTGTGCAGAGGACGCAGTACACTAGCTGTAAATACTGTAGCTGCCTGCCTGTGGTATTAATAGGATCAGAAGAACACCACCAATTTTATTTAGGTAGCTTTAGGTGCACACTGTGCAGAGGACACAGTACACTAACTGTAAATACTGTAGCTGCCTGCCTGTGGTATTAATAGGAGCAGAACAACAGCAATTGTCTCCAGGTAGCTTTAGGTGCACACTGTGCAGGAAGCACTACACTAGCTGTAAATACTGTAGCTGCCTGCCTGTGGTATTAATAGGATCAAAAGAACACCACTAATTTTCTTCAGGTAGCTTTAGGTGCACACTGTGCAGAGGACACCGTACACTAACTGTAAATACTGTAGCTATCTGCCTGTGCTATTAATAGGAGCAGAACAACAGCAATTGTCTCCAGGTAGCTTTAGGTCAGCGGTTCTCAACCTTTCTAGTGCCGTGACCCCTTGATAAAATTTCCCAAGTTGTGGGGACCCCTAACAGTAAAATTATTTTCGTTGGTCGCGTTTGCTGGCACAGTGGCGGCGTTTGCTGGCACAGGGGGCACAGTGGTGACAATTGATGGGCACAGTGGCTGCACAGTGGGACGTTTGCTGGCACAGTGGCGACAATTGATGGGCACAGTGGCTGCGTTTGGCACAGTGGCAACAATTAAAGGGCACAGTGGCTGCGTTTGATGGCACAGGTGGCGACGTTTGCTGGCACAGTGGCGACAATTTATGGGCACAGTGGTTGCGTTTGGCACAGTGGCAACAATTAAAGGGCACAGTGGCTGCGTTTGATGGCACAGTGGCTGCGTTTGATGGCACAGTGGCTGCGTTTGACGGCACAGTGGTGACAATTGATGAGCACAGTGGCTGCATTTGATGGCACAGTGGCAGTGCTGCTGGCAGTGGTGACAATTGATGGGCACAGTGGCTGTGTTTGATGGCACAGTGGCGACAATGGGCACAGTGGCTGCACAGTGGCAACGTTTGCTGGCACAGTGGCGACAATTGATGGGCACAGTGGCTGCGTTTGGCACAGTGGCAACAATTAAAGGGCACAGTTCCTGCGTTTAATGGCACAGTGGCAGCGTTTGCTGGCACAGTGGCGACAAACGATGAGCACAGTGGCTGCATTTGATGGCACAGTGGCGGCGTTTGCTGGCACAGTAGCGACAATTGATGGGCACAGTGGCGACAATTGATGGGCACAGTGGCTGCACAGTGGCGACGTTTGCTGGCACAGTGGCGACAATTGATGGGCACAGTGGCTGCGTTTGCTGGCACAGTGGCGACAATTGATGAGCACAGTGGCTGCATTTGATGGCACAGTGGCGGCATTTGCTGGCACAGTGGCGACAATTGATGGGCACAGTGGCGACAATTGATGGGCACAGTGGCGACAATTGATGGGCACAGTGGCTGCACAGTGGCGACGTTTGCTGGCACAGTGGCGACAATTGATGGGCACAGTGGCTGCGTTTGATGGCACAGTGGCAACAATTGATGGGCACAGTGGCTGCACAGTGGCGACGTTTGCTGGCACAGTGGCGACAATTGATGGGCACAGTGGCTGCGTTTGCTGGCACAGTGGCGACAATTGATGGGCACAGTGGCTGCGTTTGGCACAGTGGCAACAATTAAAGGGCACAGTTCCTGCGTTTAATGGCACAGTGGCAGCGTTTGCTGGCACAGTGGTGACAAATGATGAGCACAGTGGCTGCATTTGATGGCACAGTGGCGGCGTTTGCTGGCACAGTAGCGACAATTGATGGGCACAGTGGCGACAATTGATGGGCACAGTGGCTGCACAGTGGCGACGTTTGCTGGCACAGTGGCGACAATTGATGGGCACAGTGGCTGCGTTTGCTGGCACAGTGGCGACAATTGATGAGCACAGTGGCTGCATTTGATGGCACAGTGGCGGCGTTTGCTGGCACAGTGGCGACGTTTGCTGGCACAGTGGCGACAATTGATGGGCACAGTGGCTGCACAGTGGCGACGTTTGCTGGCACAGTGGCGACAATTGATGGCTGCCTGCGGTACTGTACTAATAGGATCAGAAGAACACCACTAATTTTCTTCAGGTAACTTTTAGGTGCACACTGTGCAGAGGACGCACTACACTAACTTGTAAATACTACAGCTGCCTGCGGTACTGTACTAATAGGACCAGAAGAACACCACTAATTTTCTTCAGGTAGCTTTAGGTGCACACTGTGCAGAGAACACACTACACTAACTTGTAAATACTGCAGCTGCCTGCAGTACTGTGCTAATAGGATCAGAAGAACACCACTAATTTTCTTCAGGTAGCTTTAGGTGCACACTGTGCAGAGGATGCACTACACTAACTTGTAAATACTACAGCTGCCTGTGGTACTAATAGGATCAGAAGAACACAAATTTTCTTCAGGTAGCTTTAGGTGCACACTGTGCAGAGGACGCACTATACTAACTGTAAATACTGTAGCTAATAGGGCTAATAGGATCAGAAGAACACCAGCAATTTTCTTGCTCTAATACTGTAAAAACACCTGCCTGCCTGTCAGTAGTAGGAAGAGAATAACAGGAATGGCTCTATCTCAGCCTTTCTCAACCAGTGTGCCGCGGCACACTGGTGTGCCGTCAGAGGTTCTCAGGTGTGCCGCGGGATCAGGGGAGAGAAGGGCTGTCAGATGAGCCCGATCTCCCGATCCCCTGCCGAACTGTACATCGGCACTGTGAGAAGCTCCGTCAACCTTAGCAAAGTGAAAGTAAAGTGCAGGGGAGTGTGCTCTGCTCTCTGCTTCCCCCTACAGTGCAGTACCTGGCTGAATGAGGAAACTGGAAAGGTACTGTGCTAGAAGCTAGATTTGTTTTAAAAGTGCTTTGTACATGTGTCTGTGTGTGTGCGTGCATGTGAGTGTCTGACTGTCTGTGTGTACATGTGTCTGTATGTGTCTGTGTACATGTGTATATATGTGTGTGTACATGTGTCTGTATGTGTGTGTCTGTATGTGTGTGTGTGCATGTGCCTGTATGTGTGTGTGCATGTGTCTGTATGTGTGTGTGCATGTGTCTGTATGTGTATGTGTGTGTGTGCATGTGTCTGTATGTGTGTGTGTGCATGTGTCTGTATGTGCGTGAGCATGTGAGTGTCTGTCTGTATGTGTGTTTGTACATGTGTGTGTGTGTGCATGTGAGTGTCTGTCTGTATGTGTGTCTGTATGTGTGTGTGTGTACATGTGTATATATGTGTGTGTGTGTGTACATGTGCCTGTATGTGTGTGTGCATGTGTCTGTATGTGTGTGTCTGTATGTGTGTGTGCATGTGTCTGTATGTGTGTGTCTGTATGTGTGTGTGCATGTGTCTGTATGTGCGTGAGCATGTGAGTGTCTGTATGTGTGTGTACGTCTGTATGTGTGTTTGTACATGTGTGTGTGTGTGTGTGTGTGCATGTGAGTGTCTGTCTGTATGTGTGTGTGTACATGTGCATGTGTGTGTACATGTGCATGTGTCTATATGTGTGTGTGCATGTGTCTGTATGTGTCTGTATGTGTGTGTGCATGTGTGTGTATGTGTGTGTGTGTGTGTGCATGTGTCTGTATGTGCGTGAGCATGTGAGTGTCTGTATGTGTACGTCTGTATGTGTGTTTGTACATGTGTGTGTGTGTGTGCATGTGTCTGTATGTGTGTGAGCACGTGTCTGCATGTGCGTGTGTACAAGTGCCTGTATGTGTCTGTATGCCTGTGTGCACATGTATGTGTCTGTATATGTGTGTGTGTGTGTATATATCTTACTTTTAATCCGGACACCCCCCCTCCATTCCTGTACCATCAGAACTGCTTTTGTAGGTCTTGTTTGTGATAGCAGCAAGGACTGCTTCTCCTCTGAAAAGCAACCCATGCACAGATCGCTTTTCAGAGGCATTTGACAGGCGGTAAAGAGGCATTATGTTGCCTCCTCACCACCTGTTTTAATGCAGCATCACTACACCGCAACCGTGCAATGAACACAGTTGCAGGGTAGTTGCAGTGCAGCCCCATTCACCCTGGGTATACCTCCAGCTGCAGCCACAGCATGTGTACACCCCCAGGTGCTGTCTCTGCAGCTAAAGGGGAAGAAGTTGGGGGTGGTAAAAACAGCTTAACCATGTGCTTTTACCACCCCTCCAACCTGACATGTGAACAAGCCCTTGGTTCACATCTGTTTGGCTGCGTGCTGCGTGTAGTGCAGCCCATTCATTTCAATGGGTTTCCCTAAGCACAAAAATTCAGGGAAGGAAATCCCCAACCTTTTTTTTTTTTAAATTGCACGGCACCAAAAGCACATTTTCCAATGTGTGGGGTACCATTAAGAGCGGAGCATTTGTCTGTGTGTCAGGAACAAGTGCGATTTTGCGCATGTTCCGCGACACACAGTAACCTGAACTAAGCCTTGGACTGGGGTGCCTCAAGACTGAAAATACTTTTTAAGGGTGCCCCGACTGGAAAAAGGTTGAGAAACACTGCTCTAGCTAAACTGAATACAGTGTGTATGTGTATGTGTATATGTATGTGTGTATATGTGTGTATATATATATATATATATATATATATATATATATATATATATATATATATACACACACAACACCTAGGATGTGTATATATATATATATATATACACAATACACTGTAAGTGCAGCTAACTGACTCGCCTGCCTACTCTGTCTAACTTAAATCAAATGACACTGTCTCTATGTCTATCTATCTCTTTCTCAATGCCGGAACACACTACACAGGGCCGCCGTGCAGGCGGCCTTATATAGTGTGGGGCGTGTACTAAACCCCCTGAGCCATAATTGACCAAAGCCACCCTGGCTTTGGCCAATTACGGCTCTCTGTACAGACGGCGCTGTGATTGGCCAAGCATGCAGGTCATAGTGCATGCTTGGCCAATCATCAGCCAGCAATGCACTGCGATGCCGCAGTGAATTATGGGCCGTGACGCGCCACTCGAATTTGTCGCGAACGGCCCATATCATTCGGAATTCAGCGAACGTTCGAGTCGAACATGCGTTCAATTCGAACACGAAGCTCAACCCTAGTAAGTACATATCATTTATATTATTTTTTTTACATTTTTTTTCCCTTCTCCCATCCTCTCTACCCCTCTTTTTCTTACTTCCACTCACTGAGGGTGATTTATAGTTGCAATTATATTGGATGAAATGTTTATTGTGTATATTTGTATTTACTTATTTTTATATTTTTTGTTGCTGTTCTTTTCTATAGTAAGAAACTCTGTATATAACACACTTGCAATATATGTGGTCCTTAAGAAGCGAGGGATCCCGCATAACGCGTAGACCAGTTACAAGTACATGTATCTATCAGATTTACATATTTTTGTATTTATTGCAAAGTTTGTCTATGCATATCTATGTTTTTAATATTGTGTCTATGATAATGTTTTATGTGTAATAAAATTTATATAGATTTTTATTTTGATTCTGTTCTCATTTGGCAAAAAACTTACCCCCTTCCTGACCAGGCCATTTATTGCGATACGGCACTGCGTCGCTTTAATTGACAATTGCCCGGTCATGCGACACTGTACCCAAACAAAATTTACATCCTTTTTCTCCCACAAATAGAGATTTCTTTTGGTGGTATTTGATCACCTCTGCGGTTTTTATTTTTTGCGCTATAAACAAAAGAGCGACAATTTTGAAAAAAACACAATGGGGGTTATTTACGAAAGGCAAATCCACTTTGCACTACAAGTGCACTGCAAGTGCAGTCGCTGTAGATCTGAGGGGAAGATCTGAAATGAGGGGAAGCTGATTTTATCATCCAATTATGTGCAAGCTAAAATGCTGCTTTTTATTTTCCTTGCATGTCCCCCTCAGGTCTACAGTGACTGCACTTGAAAGTGCACTTGCAGTGCAAAGTGGATTTGTCTTTCGTAAATAACCCCCAATATCTTTTACTTTTTGCTATAATAAATATCCCAAATTTAAAAAAAAAACAAATTTTTTCCTCAGTTTAGGCCGATATATATTCTTCTACATATTTTTGGTAAATAAGCGTATATTGATTGGTTTGCCCAAAAGTTATAGCATCTACAAAATAGAGGATAGATTTATTATAGTTTTTTTACTAGTAATGGCGGCGACCTGCGATTTTTAGCGGTACTGCAATATTGCGGCAGACAATTCGGACACTTTTGACACATTTTTGGGACCAGTGACATTTATACAGCGATCAGTGCTATAAAAATGCACTGATTACTATATAAATGTCACTGGCAGGGAAGGGGTTAACACTAGGGGGCGATCAAGGGGTTAACTGTGTTCCCTAGGTGTGTTCTAACTGTGGTGGGACAGACTAGGGGAGGAGGCTGATCGGTGTTCATACTTAGTTTACACACAGATTCCGGTTCTCGCTCTGACACGAGGGATCACGGGTGCCTGGCCTCCTACAGCGTGTTAAAGAGCCGACGTACAGCTATGACGGCTCGCCCAGGGGAGCCAATCTGCCGCGGTATAACTGCGGCGGCTGGTCGGGAATCGGTTAAAGTCCCACTACTCTTCTATTTAAAAAATACCAGGTTTTTTTTGTCAAAGCTTAAAGTGTAAGTCCACGCTAACCCTAAAATCCCTGCATCTACAGACGTCCACGATCTAACACTAACCTATCTAGCCCTGTAAAGAAGAAATCAGTATACATACCTTTTCTGAAGCCGATCCGGTCTCCAACGGCGGAAGCTCTGCAGAGGACACGGCCAACAACGACTGGGAAATTAATGGGAAGTGACATCACCCATACCAGGTTTTTATTTTTTATTTTCACTGACATCACCCATAGACTTACTATGGGGCTTCCATTGTCGGATGTGTCCTCTGCACCCGCCTCTACAGCGAGAACCACTGCTGACAGCTCAGTGTGGGATCAGGTCAAATCAGCTTCAGAAAAGGTATGTATGCTCATTTCTTCTTTCGATTTTCTTCTTTAGTGTTAGATCATGAATGTCTGCAGATGCAGGAATTGTAGTGTTAGGCCCCTTTCACACAATCGGACCGTTCAGGTCCGCCGGTCAGTTTTGACGGCGGACCTGAACGGGCGATCCATGTTAGCCTATGGAGCGTCGGATGTCAGCGGAGACATGTCCGCTGACATCCGACCCCGTCCGATCCGCTAAAAGCAGACGGATGGCTCTACGTCCAGATCCGTCGCTGGCGGATCGGATCGGGTGAGATCTGACGAAAACGGACACGCTGTCCGTTTTCGTCCGATCCCTCCATAGGCGGCAGCGGCGCCTGACAAGACCCTCCCCGCTCAGTGAGCAGAGAGGGACCTGTCATCCGCCGGCTCAGCAGAGATCAACGGACAGATCTCCCGCTGAGCCGGCGGACCGAGGCGGGCTCCGTAGAAACGGAGCCCGCCTCGTGTGAAAGGGGCCTAAGGGTGGACTTCTACTTTAAAGCCAAATCCCATTAATTTCAAGGGCCCCTGTTCTCATTTGGGCATTCTGTTGCCTGTCACATAAAAAAGTACATGAGCTTTTTTTGGCAGATTACAAGTGTTTTTGGCCCCATAGACTTCAATAGAAACGCCTGACTTGAGTGTTTTGCAAGCGTTTTGTATAGGGTTGCCACCTCATCCCTTTAAAACCGAACACATATTAATTAATTACACAGGTTCTGTGGCCAATTAAGGTGGTAATTAAACTCACTTGGTGCCTTATCTGCATTCAATTAGCCTCAGAACCTGTGTAATTCATATTTGTTCAGGTTTAAAGGGATGAGGTGGCAACTCTAGTTTTGTAACTTGTTTTCTGCTCAAACAGCAGCTCTCCACCCTTAATTTTCTCTCCCTCTTCTCCCCCTAGTACTTTCTATTAGCTAAACAAAAGTGCCTGAAGCTGTAAAATTATTGTAATACACTTCTAAAACGCTTGTAAAAGTCACAAAAACGCCAGTAAATTGCTACGCTTGGGTGTGAATGGAGCTTAAAGTGTAAGTTCACCTTTCCAGAAAAATCTGTAAGGTGAACTTACACAGGACCCCCTCCTCGCCCCACCAGTCCCGCTGACCTGTTGCGTGGCAATCTCCCATTCTGAGCCCTGATCTAACCACCTCAGGGGTCCGGGGCTTAGAAATCCCCTCGGCATTCACACATTTTCTTCCCCGCTGACAGGACGGGCTACGCAGGTTCTGATTGGTCGGCGCCTGACGAGGTACATTTTGGAGATTCAGCAGAAGGGATTTCCAAGGCCTGGACCACTAAGACGGCTATACCAGAGGTCAAAACGGGAGATTGCTGCACTTCAGGCCGGCGGGACTGGGGGGTGAGGGGTCTGGTGTGAGTAGGGCATCCTTTGTAATTTCACCTCACAGATCTTTCTGTAAAGGTGAACCCTTTAAATGAACAAGCTGAAGTTAGAAGGTGGTTTTCAGGCATTTTAGCTCTAGAAATGGCGCCTGTAAAGCGTCTGAAAACCGCCTCCCATGCTTTCACACTGGTGCGCTTGCTGGACATTACAAAAAGTCCTGCAAACCGCATCTTTGGGGCCGTTTGGGAGTGCTGTATACAGTGCTCTTAAAACGCCCCTGCCCATTGGAATAAAAAAGCCTGAAAAGCGCTTCAGAAGCGCCACAACACGGGCGGTTTTAACCCTTTCTTCGGTCGCTAGCGAGGGTTAAAAGCGCCCCACTAGCGGCCTAAAAGCGCCACTAAAACGAGGGTAAAGCGCAGCTAAAACGAGCGCTGCTTTACCGCCAGCGTGGCTACAGTGTGAAAGTAGCCTTAGTAAATCAACTCCATAGTAACAAAGTACCCTGCATTTTGGTGCAGCGTGATTTAAAAAAAAGGGTAATGCACTTCTTTTGTGCGATTTTAGATGCAGGAGTCAGCCTATTCAAATGAATGGGTTACCCTACCACAACGCATGGTAACGCCCGGCAACACGTGCTCTACCACATTGCACAAATGTGAACCTAGCCTAACGGAACGAGCTAAAGACAGATGATGATCGGTTGCCATGCACAGCTGCTCTGGATTCTGTCTGTTTAATTTTTCATGAATCCCCCCCCCCCCCCCCCCCCCAAATCTTTTTGAATAAATAAGGCTGCCCATGATCCTTTATGAGTAAAATGTATAAACAGAAGTACGTTCTTTACAAGGAAATTCAGTGATCAGCAGTTTACATTGATTTATAAATATAGATGCAAAGGAATCACCTAATGCACTATAGATTTCCTGTACCCTCACTTGTGTGTTTGTATTGGATTCTGCACATCTATTACAGGGAACAGCAATACATCAGCAGAGAGCCTGGGCTGACACTTCACTCTGATGTCACAGGCTCCGCCCCCAGCAGTACAGGAAGCATGGTGCTGCAGTGAGGACATCAGGAGATTGTACAATGTGGATGTAAGGCACAGTAAGTATATCAATCCTCAATCAGGACTGGGACTGAACCAGAGAAGACTATAACTTGTGAACATTAACTGGGACACTGTGAAGGTAAATAATTGGAATGCTTAGCTAGTGCCACTCATGCTTTGTTTTCATTTATTCTGGATACATTTATTTATTTTCATAATCACCCTTGGCTTGTATTCCTTATTCTCTTTCTCTGCACCTTGCAATGTCTGTTATTTGAAAGTCTTGGAGCAGTATGTAGTTATGGGACATAAAAAGTATTGTATGGTGAAGAACTGCGCTGATCACCTTTGTACCTGATAACAGAACAGACATGTAATATGTAAAGAAAACAGAAAGCTGCCTTTGAGGCCCCCCATGCTCTAAAGCGGGGGTCAGCAACCTGTAGATCGCGGACAGGTGACTGGTAGGTCGGGATCTGAGATTGCTGACCCGCCATTCCTGAGCATCAAACTGTGCAATGCAGAGGGACTAAACCGATGCCTTCTCTGTAGTGCTGGCTTCTGTCTAGGAATGGGCTTGGGGCGTGTTTTCCGGATCCCACCTACCCGAGCCCATCAGGAAACCGACTCTGCACAACGCTAATCACAAGCATTTCCCGGTCCGCGGCTGCACAGATCAGAAAATGTCTCACTGCCTATGATTAGGGCCATCTTAAGAGCATTATAGGCCCCCGGGCAATACAGTGAACTGGGGCTCTGTCTACACAACCACGCACGAGAATAAAAATGCAAATTATCAATAAGGCTATTGGTACTTCCAACAAAATCAGTCTTTAAACATTAACACAACGTTTGGACAATATAACACAAGTTTGATGGGCACAGTGGCAGCGTTTGATGGGCACAGTGGCAGCGTTTGGGCACAGTGGCTGCATTTAATGGGCACAGTGGCAGCTTTGATGGGCACAGTGGTTGCGTTTGGGCACAGTGGTTGCTTTTGGGCACAGTGGCAGCTTTGATGGGCACAGTGGCTGTGATTGATGGGCACAGTGGCAGCTTTTGAGGGGCACAGACAGTGGCTGTGTTTGATGCACAACTTGAACGTACTTAAGTAGACAGTGTTAGACTTACTTGAGGCCGCCGGCCTGGTGCAGTACAGTGTGTCACTCACAGCAGCAAGGCAGCGCCAGCTATCAAGGGCCGTCTTTCCACTCCGCTCTCTCTCCACGCTGTCTGAAGAACATGGCAGAGGTGGGCGGAGCTTGTTCACTAGCAGCTGGGTCGGCCGCGACGAGCTATGAATGCTGGGGTGGCCGCGGCCTCTGACTGACATCACTGGTTGCTAGCTAGACACCGGGCGGCCGACGATTCTGGCAAGTGAGCAACCAGTGCAGTCAGTCAACTTAAGCAGCAGATTGCAGCACTGAGTATCGGCCCTGGATGGGGCCCTCCAGACAAGTGGGGCCCCCGGGCAACTGCCCAGTGGAAAAAACAGCCCTGATTAGCGGTGTGCGTTGTCGACTTCCTGGCGGGATCGGGCACGTGGGATCCCGAACATGCCCGAGCCCATCTCTACTACTGTCCCATAGGAAGTGATACCAACTGCACTCCACCTCTTATCCCAGCTAGTAGTCTCCAGAGTGGTGCCAGCAGCAGGAAAGAAGAGATCTTCAGATCAGTGTGAAGCAATACACTGGGCATAATAGTATAGGGCTGCTTTCATACTGATGTGCTGCGGTTTACCCACACCACTGAATGCAGGAGTTTTGTGTGCTTTCAGTAAGTGCACCACACCTGCAGGATATAATAGAAGTCTATGGCAAAGCACACTTAATCCAGGAAAGTTGCAGATGCACTGCGCTACACCCGTGGTGCATGTGAACTGCAGCCCATCAGTGTGATAACAACCTTGTAGGGGACTCAGAATAGTAAGGGCCGGTTCACTCTGCTGCGATGTCTGAGATTCACACCGCACTGCAGTGCAAGTCACATGCAATCTCTGCAATGCGATTTCAGCCATACAGATAGTATGGCTGAATTTGCATCGCATTCGGACCAAACTCACACAGGACCCTTTTTTTGGTCCGCAGCAGAATCGGACCGCATGGGTGTTCACACCCATGCAATACTATTCCTGTCCAAGTTTGCAGATCACACTGTGATAAGCGATCGGATTTGGGAGTGTCATTAACTTTTAACTGACACTCCTAGCAGTTTGCATAGGGCAGTGTGAACTGCTGCCGGGAGACATGCGATGCGGGAACCCACAGTGGATTTGCAGGGTACCCACATCGCAGCAGTGTAAACCGGCCTTAGGGGTTTGTTTAAATTTGCAGTTGGGGGGGGTGGAAAATCCCATAGTTAAGACGTGTTTTTTGTTCACCCCTGCCCCGACCACTGCCCCTTTAGCTGCAGTGGCCAGGGGTGTACACATGTTGCAGCTGCAGTAGGAGTTACACGCCCTGTCATGGTTGGTGGGTAGCACCTGCCAAGCATGACCTATTGACCTAGTAAATGAGGCCAGTGCCCTGCAACCTTGTGCAGTACAGCAAGCAAGGGGTTAAAGCAGGCAGCATTGTGGGGTTTTTTTGCAGCACCTGCTTTAACCCCTTGGACGCCGCAGAAGAATGTAGTTGTGGGGCACTTGCAGAGTAGGTGCATTTACTTGAATGGGTTACGATTGGCAGGCGGCTGGCAATATTTGCATGCTAAAAATCTGAGATGCTGGTCGTACCCAAGTCGATCGATGGATCAACTTAAGTACAATCAGCCTGCCCATAGATGGATCAAATCTCCGTTGGTCCCTGCTTAACCTGCCGAGCTTCCATCCATCTATGGCCAGCTTTATGCACATTCCGAATATCGTACGACCGCTCTCGTTTGATAGTCGCAAGTAGAAATTGAATAGCTAAATAAAGTCACGAAAATTCTCGTACGACAGACAAAAAAATCAGAAGTGATGTCATGTGTTGTAATGTATTTGTATTGTATTTTCGGACAACTATACTGACTAAACGAAAATCGTACGAGGAAAATTTTCGTGTATGTCTGATCGGATAATATCGGATGAACGGTCGTGATCGGCTGTCGAAAGTAGTGTACACACGATCCGAATATTGTACGATGCTTCGGACGATATTCGGATCGTGTGTACGGGCCATTAGTCTGAACACACCCATGCTTTTCACGGCAGCGAGCTATTCAGCAGTAGGGATCATCTCATGGGTGTTTGGATCCTAATCTGAACCCACCTGAGCTATCCCACTAGGAAGCTGTCACTATGCATCACCAATCATAAGCGGTTGAGATGCACATATGAAAAGGGCATAAATACGTGCAGCTGCAGGGTGGGGAATGCCCCGGTCACTTATGATTGGCAGTGCACAGTGACAGCTTCCTGGCAGGATGGCTCGGGTGGGTTGGGACTAGGATCTGAACATGCCTGAGCTCATCCCTCTTCGGCATTTGTGGCTCCCGCAGCTTTTTGATTACGGGGCCACTGCTTGCCCTGATAGTATGCAGGCACTGTTCAGCTGATAATTTATCACCCGGCATAGGGTGGCCATACTTCACTACAACCTCACTGAGTAATCCCTGTACAATCTCATTTACATTTACCAAAATTATGTAATACGAGGACAAACCTAAACCAACCAATTCCTGTCCACTCACACAAGCTTTTATATTACATGTCTGTTGGTAGAGATAAAGAAGATTGTACAATCAGAGTGTATAGTGTAAAACAATTGTTTTCTATAATGCCCCGTTCACCCCACATTGCTGATGTAATGTGCGCTGCAGTGTGGAAAAAATGAAGGCATGCTGCGCTTTTCCGCAGCGTGCTGAATGGCACTGCATGTTACCGCGCTGCTGTGCAGAGACATGGTTAAGTGTCAGTTTGTGCACTTCAAATAAAATGAAAAAATAAAAGTAAACTGTGATGAACTGATACGCGCATTACACCGCTCCCTTACTGCGGCTCACTGCAGGCAAAAACAGCTGCCTGCATGCTGAAACAGAGAATTTAACATAAAGGCAGTGTGAATGAAGCTTTACATTTTAGGCTCCATACACACAGCAGTTTAGCAGCAATAAATTGCTGTCCTCAGAAGTGGCTAAGTGCTGCCTCCAGATGCATCAGCACTACACTGCTATGGCTGCATGCAGGTTTGTGCATGGACAAAATTCAGCAGAAAAGACAATCTGGCTGCCTTGGACAGCTGCAACTGTTTACATGCAGCACTTACAACCACCCCCAAGAATCTATGTTTAGCCCCGGTGCATGAGGCTCTGGTGTTTACCTGCTCATGGAGGGCACAGGTGCACTGTCCAGCCCCGCTGCTGGCAACTTGTCAAACTTTATAAGAGGCTGACAGCTGCTGGGGCTGGATGGTGCACCTAGTGGTGCTTACATTTACAGTAGGGACGTATATATGCCCAGGGACAAATACCCGGAATGCAAGCAGTCTGCTTTCCAAGCATTACTATCTGGGCACATACTGCCCTAAACACACAGTAGCTCACAAAAGTGAGTACACCCCTCACATTTTTGTAAATTATTTTATTCTATCTTTTCATGTGACAACTTTGACACTTGACACTTGCTACAAATGACACTTTGCTACAATGTAAAGTAGTGAGTGTACAGCTTGTATAACAGTGGAGATTTTCTGTCTCCTCAAAATAACTCCACACAGCCATTAATGTCTAAACCGCTGGTAACAAAAGTGAGACTGTACACGTCCCAAAAGGAAGCCTCTTCTAAAGATGATGCACAAGAAAGCCTGCAAACAGTTTGCTGTAGACAAGAAGACTAAGGACATGGATTACTGGAACCATGTTCTGTGGTCTGATGAGACCAAGATAAACTTATTTGGTTCAGATGGTGTCAAGCGTGTGTGGCGGCAACCAGGTGAGGAGTACAAAGACAAGTGTGTCTTGCCTACAGTCAAGCATGGTGGTGGGAGTGTCATGGTCTGGGGCTGCATGAGTGCTGCGGGTGTTCTGTCGATATGTGCCCGCCGTCGAAAAGTGCCCGCCTATGCACAGAACGGAAGGGCACTCCACTCCAGCTGATTTCCCGATCAGCTGGAGTGACGTCACCATAGTGCATGCGCACATCGCAGGAAGCTTTTTTTGATGGGCGATACCATTTCTCGGGCACAATTGAGTGGTATGGAAACAGCGGAGGAACACCATATTTGTAGTGCCTCGCTGTTGCGCAGCGGGTTTACAGCAAGGCACAATCTGACATCTACGTTGTCCCTCCTCTGCTAACAAGTACTGTGACATACTGAAGCAGAGCATGATCCCCTCACTTCGGAGACTGGGCCACAGAGCAGTATTCCAACATAACGACCCCAAACAAACCTCCAAGATGACCACTGCCTTGCTAAAGAAGATGAGGGTAAAGGTGATGGACTGGATAAATACAGTATGTCTCCAGACTTAAACTCTATTGAGCATCTGTGAGGCATCCTCAAACGGAAGGTGGAGGAGCCAGGGTCTCTAACATCTACCAGCTCCGTCATGTCATCATGGAGGATTGGAAGAGGACTCCAGTGGCAACCTGTGAAGCTCTGGTGAACTCCATGCCCAAGAGGGTTAGGGCAGTGCTGGAAAATAATGGTGGCCACACAAAATGTTGACACAAATTGGGTCCAATTTGGACATTTTCACTTAGGGACTTAGACATTAATGGCTGTGTGTTGAGTTATTTTGAGGGGACAGCAAATTTACACTGTTATACAAGCTGTACACTCACTACTTTACATTGTAGCAAAGTGTCATTTCTTCAGTGTTGTCACATGAAAAGATATAATCAAATATTTACAAAAAAAATGTGAGGGGTGTACTCACTTTTGCGAGATACTGTACATGCTGTTCTGCCCCATCCATTTGCAGCAGCTGTCAATCCCCTCACAGAGTTTGACAGGCTATGTGCAGTAAGGCTAGGACGGTGCACCTGTTCCCTCCACTCACAGCTAAAGACCAGGGCCTTATGCACCGTGGCTAAACGCATGCAATGTGCATGAGGTCTTTAGAGTATAAAATGTAAACTGAGGTTCCTAGAGATTTTGTATACTTGGAAATTGTGCCATGACTGAACAAAGGTTGAGAAACACTGCTCTTTACTGGAAATATTGCTCAAACATTTCTGTTGTTTCCTACTGTTGGTGCTGGGCTGGTGTGATCTTTGAATACATGATAATATAGTTACATGTCTGTGTCGGAACGATACCTATCATCCATTCCCGGGTAAACTTAGCCTCTTTTCTATTATGTAGATACTTTACATTTCCAGATTGGTCCTGCTGCCATTGTCATTACTTATAATGCATGTTTGTACATGTATTTGGAAACCTTATTTTGTCATTATTGTGTCCTTTTTATAGTTAAAAAACGTATTTATAATAAATTATTCAGTTACAGGACCTGCCAGCAGTAGCCAGAAGTATCTGCATTTTGTCAAACCTGTATAAAATCTGAGGCACTATGACAACCAATGGTAGACCTGGAGTCGGAGTTGGTGTTGTGATTACAAGTACATCTCATCCAGGCTGTGTTCTGCTGGGAAGAAGGAAAGCAAAGGGATCTCCGGGAGCCGGCATGTATCAACTACCAGGAGGACATCTGGAATTTGGGTATGGCTTATGCACATGGTGAACAGTGTATAGTTAAAATAATGAAATAATAATAACCACTTGACCTCTGGAAGATTTACCCCCCCCCCCCTTAATGACCAGGGCATTTTTTGCTATACAGCACTGCGTTACTTTAAAGGATATCTAAAGGTTTGGGTTTTTTTTAAACAGACATGTCATACTTACCTCCTCTGTGCAGTTGGTTTAGCACAGATTGGCCCCGATCCGCCTCTTCTAGGGTCCCTCACTGGTGCTCCTGGCTCCCCCTCGAGTGCCCCATTGGAGAGGCGCTCTCCCTCAGGACACCCGTGCAGGCGCGCTCCCGTGTCCTGCTTAGGCCAATATGTATTATGCTACGTATTTTTGGTAAAAAAAAAATCCCAATAAGCGTATATTGATTGGTTTGGCAAAAGTTACTCTGCCTGTGTTAGCTGGCCTTCCCCAGATAGACAGTGCAGGAGGGAAGGATCTGTGAATACAGGTTAAAACAGCCTTTTTTTACACAATGCAGAGGATTAAGTTCCACGGTGAGTATAACAAGCATGCTATGCTGCATATACAAACGACAGATTTTACTGTTGTGGGTTTAGTAACTTGGTAGCCAGTCATGGGCCACAGTGAGCGGAGCGGGCGGATGACAGGTTTGTGTCCACTTTCCATAAGCATAGCAGACAGGGACACAGCACACTACACTCTATGGGCCCTCCAATCCTATCCACCCAGACAGAAGGGGTGTCCCCTTCTGTTTTTTTTTTTTTAGCAGATCGATTGGAGGTAGGCGGCTGTAAACGGAGGTGAATAGAGGGTCTAATTGGGTCTGCCCCGGCACAGGTAGACCCGATGAACTGATTGGGTGAAAGGGGCCTAAGGCTGCTTTCACACTGATGCAGTGTGGTTTTCCCGCATCGTGGGTGCAGCGAAGTGTACCTGTGGCTTTCCTGCAGGTTAGCTGCGCTTTGTCGTAAAATTCTATTATATCTTGCAGGTGCGGTGCACTTCATGAAAACGCAACAAACCTGCAGGTAATAACAGAAGTCTATGGCTCAGTGCAGGTAACCCGCAGGTCCAGTGCAACTTGAAAGCAGCCCAGTGTAGCTAGTGTACCCGTGTAGAGAACAGATATGCCCATTGCTGTTTGACTTTAATTAGAAACTGACCTCAAGCTTCACTTCTTCCTCAGGATTGCTGCAGGTATTGCTGGCTGCTACTTTCCCCAAGGCGGGTATGGCTGGCAGCTGCTGCTGTCCTCCAGGTGGATATGGCTGGTGGCTGCTGCTGTCACCAAGGGCGGGAATGGCTGGCGGCTGCTGCTGGCTGTGCTGCAGGGCGGGTTTGGCTGACAGGTACTGCTGGCTGTCCCCCAGGGAGTGTATGGCTGGCAGGTACTGCTGGCTGTCCCCCAGGGCGGATATGGCTGGCAGGTACTGCTTCCTGGCCCCTCAGGGTGGGTATGATAGAAGGTACTGCTGGCTGTATCCCAGGGCGGGTATGGCTGGCAGGTACTCCTGGCTGTCTCCCAGGGCGGGTATTGCTCACAGCTGCTGTCCTAGGCAGATAACATTTGGTATCACTCCACCTGTGACAGGAACCGACGCTATACCAAAAGCATCGACTCTGCTCTCTACTGCAGCCACATGCTTCCTATACTGCCGGCTCCTTTCTTCACATTGGTGTTCTGGGATCATAGACAAAAAGAGAACCCGCTCCAGGTGTCTGAGCCTAGATATCTCCTCCCTCTTCAGTTATGGGTGCCGGCACTGTAGGCAAACCGTATGCAGAGGAAAAAAGTTGATCCGGATGGCCCGCACTGCTCTGAGAAGGCGGGTCAGCAATCCTAGATCGCGGGTTAACGACCTGCCAACCCAGAACATCATAGGAAAAAAGGAGATGGCTGCACTCCAATGAAATATATTTATTAGTGTCAGTCCATACAGCAAAGAATAAAAAAAGATAACTGACGCGTTTTACACCGTGGTTAAAGGTGCTTACTCATAGCTCGATCTTAAAACAGATAATAATGACATATATGTACATACAGAAACGGAAACAGGCTTAATTAAAAAAACTGTGCACACCCACTACAAATGGTAGACTCACTCTAATTGATACTGCGATGAAACAGCTGAAGTCTTCCTCTTCACAGATATCATAATAACCCCTTGCGGGTAGAGCAGTCAGACATAATTGAAACCCAAATCCTTATGATACTTTATACATTTCATGATGCAAGAATTTGCTAGTGAAAACCCTTCCACCTAAAAGGATATCATAAAAACAAAATTTAAAAAGTAAAAACTTAATAAATAAAAGGAGGATATCTTAAGAACTTCACGTAGAAACTGTATGTTAACACAGTCTGTTCAGTGAATTTATATATCCATCTACTATCCCATATATATATATATATATATATATATATATATATATATATATATATATATATATATATATATATATAATTAGAAAATAAAATCATCATAGTTCTTCTGTATCAGTTTTCCTCCAGCTAAACGGAGCCCCAAGAGCACTAACATGACATTAGACCCCCTATCCCTCGCATGGCTACATGTGCTTCCAATATAATTGAATGCATAATAACCTTTTTTAAGATTAATAAATGATCTACACTGTAGGCATGCAAAATAAGAGCAGAGATGAACACAAAATGGAAAAGAGAAATGCATCTGATATACAAGGTAACGTAGATATAAAAAAATATCTAAAAATGTCTGAACATCATGTGCATCACGCATGTCACACAAAATGTGCGTCACCAGTAAGATGTTTTAATAACTGTATTTATCCAATCAAATTCATTAAATCAAAAACAAAAATTCACTGGTGAATTTTCTCTAAGGCCCCTTTCACACTGTGGCAGGGGCAGCGTCGGCTGAAAAGTGCCGCTATTGTAAGCGGCGCTTTACCGCCGGTATTCGGTTTTACCCCCCGCTAGCGGCCGAGAAAGGGTTAAAAACCACCGCAAAGCGCCGGTGGTATAGCCATGCTTTCCCATTGATTTCAATGGGCAGGAGCGGTGAAGGAGCGGTATACACTCCGCTCCTTCACCGCTCTGAAGATGCTGCTAGCAGGACTTTTTTTTCCCGTCCTGCTAGCGTACCGCTCCAGTGTGAAAGCCCTCGGGGCTTTCACACTGGAATCAAAGCAGCGAAACTTTCAGGTCGGTTTGCAGGCGCTATTATTAGCGCAATAGTGCCTGCAAACCGCCATAGTGAGAAAGGGCCCTTATGTGTCATCCCCCACACAAGAACACAAACCATAAATGTTCAGATTCCTGAGTAGAAAAGATTCAAAACACTATTCATAATAATGGGAAACATCCCATTCATGATTCATACCTGCCGGCTTTCTGGTATTAAAAAAGAAGATCCAGTAGACCTCTCCTTTACATAAAACCCTGAATTTATCCCCTCCTCTAACTGGCATAACTATTTTCTCCACTGCCTAAATAACTAAACCAGAAACATCTTTTTGGTGTACCTCATTCCATGTCTGGCTATATTGGTGTTATGATCCTTCTGTATGTCATATAAATGATCGTAAAGACGATCCCGCAACCTCCGTGTTGTTCGTTCAACATACTGTACATGGCACAGCTTGCATGTAATGATGTACACCAAATACCTGGTATTACAATTCATAAATGATGTGATTCTAGATAGTTTGTTAATGGCAGTAGCCTGAATGGAGTCCCCCTTTAAAATATGGGGACAACACGAACATCCATTCTGCCCACATCTAAATGTACCCTTGAATTGTAGCCAATGTGAGCGTGATCGTTTACTAGTGTAGTGGCTAGGTGACAAAGTTACACCAAGGATAGGGGCTCTACGTGATACAGTTTTGACCCCTTGGGCAATTAAGCCTATTTCCGTTTCTGTCTGCACATATATGTCATTATTATCTGTTTTAAGATCAAGCTATGAGTAAGCACCTGTAACCACGGTGTGAAACGTTTCAACGATCTTTTTTATTCTTTGCTGTATGGACTGACACTAAAAAAATATATTTCATTGGAGTGCCGCCATCTGGATCTCCTTTTTTCCTATGGTGTTCTGGGATGGCAGGTCGGTAACCCGCAATCTGGGATTGCCGACCCACCTTCCCAGAGCAGGAGGTGGCGGGCCACATCGGAGGGCGACGCGGGTCTGCGGTTGGGCACCCCTGCTGTACAGTGATCTTCTTGGTTGTGCACTGTGTTTAATGTAATTCACAAGATTGGCTGCAGCTAAAACAGTATATATTTCTGTTTTATTCAGTTGTGTGTTCAGCTGTTTTCCTGGAGTTCTAGTTTAAAGCCCAACTCCAAGTACAACAAAAAAAATGCCCTTGCAGTGGGCCCCTTGTTGTAAGAGAACTGTTGTGTTCTGGGTTCACTTGCGCACGCATGCGCACATAAGGGATTCTTTGGATCGCAGACGCGCCAATGCGCGTGCGCAAAGGAATGTGCGCGTCCACGCGCCCCTTCGCCGCCAGTCGGCCTACTTAAAGGGCGCACTGACTGTAAACAGATGCTGACTGATCTTCAGCTGTTCCTGTACCAGTACCCTGTGTTTTGCTTGTCTGCCTGATATCCATTGCTGAACCCTTGGCTTCCCCTGATCTTGTTTCTGGACTCTCCCTCATCTTTGATTACTGGTTCCTGACTCCGGCTTCCTATTTGACTCTGCTCCTGCCTGATGATTTGGTACCTTGCTGCCCACCTGCTTCCGAACCCGGCTATTCCTGTGACTTCGCTCTTGTCTCCTGTTTGGCTCCAAGCTGCCTGCCAAGTCGCTGCATCTCCGCTCCTGCGATCTGCTGTGACTTCCTGCATACCCAAAGTCGCATCATCGGCCTCAAGCTTCCTGGGCTACATCTGCAGGCACTCGTGTTTGTTTGCGCCATCTTGACCCAAATTAACTATTTAAAATCCCAGTTAGGCTTTAACTCTTGGGGGGGGGCTGCAAGGGTACAAATTTTGTTTTCCAGAGTTGGTCTTTACGCTTGGGATCTTCACAAAATATTCATATGTAGTGCCACTTTAAAGGGGAAGTACAGCCAAAGCTCATTTTGATCTCCTGTAGATCATTTTGCACTCCTGTGACCGGTATTCAGCCGACAGCGGGCTGAAGCCCACTGTCGGCTGACATCACACAGCCGGTCCAGGTTCGGGCAAGATCAGGATCTGCCCACATACCTGGACCGCAAGCTGCTGAGAGACTGAACCAGGTGCTCCTGTTTTGACATGAAAAAAATATATATAATAATGATAAGGGAATTGAAAGGGACCAGGGGAGGAGAGGATAAACTAGATGGCCCAATGCTTGACATGGTAGTCTAAAAAGGGACTAAGTTAAAAAAAGGGGGGGGGGGGGTGTTATAAAATCTGGTCTAGAACAGTAGCTAGAAGGTGGCAGTGTTCAGAACATATGTATTTAGAAGCCAGCAGGAGATACACTAGGATTGATAATAAAAAGTAGTAATATAAAATACATACAATATACATTCTAAAAATATATATATATATATATATATATATATATATATATATATATATATATATATATATATATATATATATATATATATATATATATATATAGAAAAGAAAACCCTATACACATCCATCTCATATACATATATGTGCATACA
Source organism: Lithobates septentrionalis (assembly GCA_037952835.1). Taxonomy (NCBI): domain Eukaryota; kingdom Metazoa; phylum Chordata; class Amphibia; order Anura; family Ranidae; genus Lithobates; species Lithobates septentrionalis. The sequence continues at coordinate 1,077,204 of JBBDGP010001627.1, forward strand.
GTGATTATTTAAAAAACAATATTGTTGAAATTAAATCCGTATAAAAGTACAAAGATCTGTGTACTTTGCCAGTATGATATAAAAAAAGGGGGGGGGGGGGGGTTTGTTGTAACCTCATATATACATTAATATAGTGGTTTTGTACATTATTTCGGGTAACCCAGAGGTTATTTAGTAGATCGGCGAACGAGATAATACAAAAAATATATTATTATATAGAAATAAGAATAAATACAAAAATTATAAAAAAATGAAAGTACTAAAGGAGATTATATTTAGGATGTATTAAATATGATATTGAATATTAATGAAAAATAGATAACGTATACTTACTCATTTTTTTCATGTATTGTATACATATATTCATTTCCATCAGTCCATCTCCTTCTAGCCTAAAGTCAGACGGTTTCTGTCTGACTTTGGCCTCTATCTGTGCCTATGGCAAAATGGAGGCCCCTGTTTACCATATTGAGTCAATCTCGTGCGCCGAAGGGCGCACGGGATATGACATCACGACCGCACTTCCGCCCTGTGGACCGCAACCCGGAAGTAAAGTAGCGGCGTGCGTTCCACCCGGTCCTACAGGGCATAGGAACGTGTTACTGGCCAGGACCTGTCAGCAATGGAAGCCCACACAGTCACAGCCCCCACAGAGACAACGCACTCGAGCAGAGGAGATGCCATCTGATCCATACACAATAAGGTACATCCCTAATTTTAAACTCCTGAACATTGTCCAGCGTTCTCTGTTATTTGTGATGTATTGATGAGAGGGGAGATGAGCAGATCCTCTGGGATGCCTTGGCTTGTCTATAGATAACCATTGGCATGACCCTTTCAGCCTACCTGCTATGGGATGTTTGTACTTCAGATCATATACATGCATATATAAAAATATTTGAGAAGTCAAGAAACCAAATACTTAAAAACTTAAAAACTAAAGTTAAAAACTAAAGTCCAATTTCAATTTTAATTTTAAATTAATACTAGAGCTAGAATTAGGGACTAGAAATTATAACTATAAACCAAATTCTAGTATACACAACAAAATTCATCAACAATAATAACAATAATGAAAATGGAAGCCAATTAATTAAATAAATAAATAAATCAATATACTATGGCCCTTTAATAATGACAACCAAGCCAAGATCCACCCTCCCTAGAGGACCGCCCATCAATTAAGGGAGGAGCCCTAGAACCAACCCGACCAGTCTGGTTTAGTTTGACATGTGTATAAAAAGCCAGCATGAGACCAACACTACTAAGGCTCTGATGAAGAAGGGTAACCTTCGAAACGCGTTAGCCAGCAGTAGTCCGTATGCCTCCATCCTGGGACCTGGAAAACTGCTACCACTGGAATAATTGCCTCTGTACTATGCGATTTTTTTTCTTCGACCTTTTGTGAGTAGTTTTTATCTTGTTTTTAATTAATAAATCTGTCAAGGATAATGCACTAGGCTGGTGCGCTCTTTTTCTTCTTTTCATTTAACACTAGGACAATCCCATCCTTTGAGAGCAGCAAGGCCGAAATCCATAGTCCTTCTTGAACCCTTGGGACTTTTTAGCCAATACACCTGTGCGCAAGAGTATTTTTTGCTTCTTCTTTTTATACATCACTAACCTAGTCCCAAAATACTAACCTCCTGCTCTCTAGCTCCCTTGTCACCTCCTCCTATGCTCACCTCCAGGATTTCTCAAGAGCTTCTCTCATCCTTTGGAACTCCCTACCCCAATCTGTCTGACTGTCCCCTAATCTATCCATCTTTAGACGATCCCTGAAAACCCTTCTCTTCAAAGAAGCTTATCCTGCTTCTAACTAATACACTGTTTTATTTTCTCCATCAGCTCATCCCCCACAGCTATTACCTTTTTGTATCAATTGACCCTTCCTTTTTAGATTGTAAGCTCTAATGAGCAGGGCCCTTTGATTCCTCCTGTACCAAATTGTAATGTAACTGTAATGTCTGCCTTTATTTTGTTAAGCGCTGCGCAAACTGTTGGCGCTATATAAATCCGGTATAATAATAATAATATAATAATAATTGCCTTTAACATGATTTAGAGATTATCAGGTTTGTGTGAAATTCTTGCAAGGTAACTTGATTGCCAATTAAAATTTTTTTTTTATCTAAATCTATTATGACACGACTCTAAATCTGACCATAGTGGAATCGAAAATGAGCCTGTTCAGTAAGGACTGGTCGAATTTCGATCTATCAATGGCCTTTCCCGCATGAAAAAAGTTGATCTAATGATCGGCTTCTCTTCAATGGGAATGTTGGTAAATTTTTATTCTTTTACAAAGGTTTTTATTGAAAAAATGAGTACAACAGACTTTTGCAACAATGAGATGGTTACATTGAACAGAATATGAAGGGAGGATCCCTGCTGAGGGATGCTACAATAATGTACATTATTCGTCATTACAAAAATCTAAAAAATAAAAAAATATATATATGAAGACAAAGAACACTAACATTGTATCATGACAAAAATGTAATCCATGTCTCAAAATGTTGTTGTTCATTGGGTGTATGTTTAGAGTAAATAATAAAGGAGGAAGAAACAACATAAAGGGTGCATCTACTCTTTTACCAACCGTAAGATATTTATAAATGAAAGAAATAAATAATAGAAAATTTGGTCTATTTTATTAGTTTTTGGTTGATTCGCATCACGGTAACCAGCATAAGTTAATCGACTCCTTAGTGAGAAAAGTCACAAAGGAGATTACATTAAAAGACACACAAAAAATGGTAGAGAGTAAGTTGACAGCAGAAAATAGGGGGGAAAAGAGAAGAAGGGAGGAAAGGAAACAGAGGAAAGGCAGAAAAGAGGGAAGAGTCCATTCTACAAGAGGGGGGGGGGGGGGGCTCATCTGGAGACCGCTAGATTGACAAAAGCAAATTATCAAACCTGGAGGTATGTTTATATGATATCCATGTTTGCCAGACTCTAAGAAATTTGTTGTGCGTGTCAGAAGCCAGGGACGTTAATTTCTCATTTATCATTATATCGTTCATTCGATTTTTCACTGCTTCAAAACGGAGTATAGGGGTTTTCCATGACCGCGCAATGGTCAACTTAGTTGCATTAAAAAGGTGTAGGGCCAATTGACGTTCTAGGATTGGTTTGCATAGGAGGGCTTCAAATGGATCTCTCTTTAGATTAGAGTGGAGCATATTGCGTAAAAGGGTATAAACCCTGACCCAAAGTCTACAAACCTTGGGACATGTCCATCATATGTGAGCCATAGTGCCCTCCAGCAAACAACCCCGGAAACAGTGAGAAAGATAGGAGGGGATAAAGCGAGCTAGCCTAGCAGGTGTATAGTACCATCTATAGAAGACCTTGTATGCATTTTCTAAGATCAGGACATTTCTAGAGGTTTTTGTAAAGGATACCGTCATAATCTACCAGTCCTCTGGGTCCAACTTTTTGCCAAGGTCTTCCTCCCATTGGAGGTGATATGATCTCACTGGGGGTTTCCTACTAGAGGTGATGGAAGAGTAAAGTAGGTATATGGTCCCCGGGGAGTGAGGAGTTGCCCTACATATCCTTTCGAAGGGGGTCAAAGTGTATGGGGTGGGTTGATCCTAGGGCTGCAACTAACGATTATTTGCATAATCGATTAGTTGGCCGATTTATTGTTTCGATTAATCGATTATTCTGTTAATAACTTTAAAAAAAAGTGTGGTGTATAATTTAGTTAATGTGTACAGTTTTAAAAAAAGGTAATTTATTCTTAAATATCTCTATGCAGTGGTAAATATAAATAACCAACTATATGGTTAGGGAGCAAAATATCGAATCCACTCTGAGCATAACAGACAGAAGTGATATACTGTATAAACTATTAGAGGAGAGATATACTGTATATACTTTTATAGGAGATATACTGTATATACTATTAGAGGAGAGATACACTGTATATACTATTAGAGGAGATATACTGTATATACTATTAAAGGGTGAATCTGGTAAATATCATCAGACTCAGTGATCACATTTTTTTATTAAAAACAAAAACAATGTCTTCCTTCAAAAAAAATATAATTTTAAGAACGTTCGTTCTTTCATTCAGTGAATGTACAAAGATTTTTCGTCTGAATATTCTCGTCTGAAAATTGATTCGTGTGGCCAGCATAAGGCTCAGTACACACCTATGCAGTTTGCTTTTCATCTGTTTCTGCAGTGCTTTTTGCTGTGCGTTTTGATTTTTGTGCACGTGATTTTGCTGCAATTTGCGTTTTTGCATTTTTTTGGCCAATTTGTTGTTGGGCAGATTAAAAAACACATTATTGCTGCAAAAACGCATTACATGCTTTTCTGTAGCTTCTCTATTGAAGTATATTGAACCAAAAAAGCACAGTGAACGTGTCCCATAGGAAACCATGTGAATGAACTGTAGTGCATTTCTGCAAAAATAGATGTGAACCAGGTCTAAGACGTTTAGTAACATAATGGGGTGAAAAAAACTAAAATTAGCCCTTTATAGTACAAAAAAAGCAGATAATCACTACTGTAAGGGGTTAATTTTTTTTAGTGTAGAACTGTGAAAGTAATATTTGCAGTAGCGATTATTTGCTCTTTTTGTACTATAAAGGGCTCATTTTAGTTTTTTTTAACCCCATTATGTTACTGGCCGATTAATCGATTATGAAATTAATCGATTACTATTTTCATAATCGATTAGTTGTCTATTAATCGATTAGTTGTTTCAGCCCTAGTTGATCCCGTATAAGTTATTGAAGGAAAAGTTTGATTTGAATGTAACTATAATGTTCCCGTAGGGGTATATCGTGGGAGGATCTAAGCATTTCAAACATGATTATCCTCATTAGGGTGAACAGAGAATGGACATCTGTGAATCCATTATCCGCCCACCACGAGAATTGTTTAGGGTTATCACAGCTAGGGGGGAACAACGGGCAGTGAATAAGGCGCAATAGAGGTAGGTGGGGAGATAATAGGCCTGTCGAATACTTAACCGGGTCCCAGAGGCGTAGGGAGTGAACCATACATGGCTCGAACCCATGAGGGCGTTTCAAGGGTGGGAGCCAGGGTACAGAAGATATGGGTGTAGGGTGTGATTCGACCAAATCAATTATGGCCCACAACGGCATTTGATAAGTGTCATGGAGACGGGTTAATGGAGCAATGCCCGCCGCCGTATAGTATGCCTGAAGATTGGGGACCGAAAGACCCCCATTGATCCTCCGGGCATACATAATCCGCTTATTAATTCAGGGGCTAATAGAACCCCATATAAATTTCAAAATTTTGCGTTGATGGATTCTTAATATATAAGAGGGGATAGAAACGGGTAATACTCGAAAATAATACAACAGTTTAGGGAGGTAAGTCATACGGACCGCTGAGATCCTGCCAAACCAGGATAATGGGAAGTGGGACCAAGAAGACAAAAATGTATCGAGTTTCCGAAAGAGAGGGGGAAAATTAGCCTGATATAGACCATCATATTTGAGTGAGACGTGTGCCTAAATAAGGTAGTGAAGGAAGCCTTTGAAATGGGAAATTTTCTTTTAAAGAGGCCAATTCTGGAGGAGAAAGATTTACAGACATTGCCTTAGATTTTGTGGGCTTAACCTGTAAGCCCGAAAGAGACGCAAAGGTCTCTAGTAGGGAAAACAGGTTAGGTAGTGAGATTCTAGAAGATGTCATAGTCAAAAGGATGTCGTCTGCAAATAAGGAGATTTTGTGACTACAGCCTGCCACTTCAATACCTTTTTATATCTGAATATGAACGAATCGCCTTAGCCAATGGTTCCATAGCCAGGACGAACAAGAGTGGCGATAGTGGGCAACCTTGTCGGGTGCCCCTACGAATAGGGAAAAATAGAGGATTCAAACCCATAGTATTTAATTTTAGCTTAAAGGGGTGTCATACAATGCTGCCAACCAACGCAAAAACGAAGTACCAAAGCCATAATGGCGGAGTACAGTCATGAGGTATGGCCAGGACAAGGTGTCAAAGGCCTTGTTCACATCCAGCGACGAAAGCATAGTTTCTAGGGATCGCTGATGGGCGATATGTTGCAATTGGATGATTCTCCTAATAGCGTCCCCTGCCTGTCTCGTTGGCACAAAGCCCACTTGGTCCTTTTTGATTAAGCGGAGAAGGAACGAATTTATTCGATTGGCCAGAATTTTTGTAAGAATCTTCATGTCAACATTAATTAAAGATATGGGCCGGAAGTTGGCCCATGAGGTATGGTCACGGTCAGGTTTAGGCAACATCACGATACTAGCTGTTAGAAGATCTGATGAAAAACTCTGGCTGTTTTTGACGGAATTATACATGGCCGTCAAGGGGGCGGCAATCGCGTCCACCAGTTTTCTGTAGTAAAGTGCGGTGAAGCCATCTGGACCTGGCCTTTTCCCTACTTTTAATTCTTTAATACAGTGACAAACTTCTGTCTTCTGAATATCACGGTCCATAAGGTCCACCTGTGTCTCAGTTATGGTAGGTAGGGAAATGCGTTGGAGGAAATCCACCATATCTCGTTCCGTCGTAAGGTCTGGTCCAAGCATATAACCACTAGGGACGGTTCCAAGACATCCGCCAACCCCGCAACCGCATCACCCCCCCACCCTGACCGCCATCAATCTATTCAGGCGGCCTAGGGCAGCGGGCCCACACCCGCCAGGGCAGGTCATTTAAAGTATAAACAATAAACATAAACATGAACTAAGAGAACAAAACAAAACAGAAAGAGGTTTGATACCAGTAACATGGATGCAGGAAGCCGATCCCCCATCTTGAAGAAATGGGATTGCCCCCTGCAGTCCTGGATTAGGTAATCCACAATCGTGGAAAATGCCTGAGACCTAACTCAGGCCTCCGGGAAAGTGAAAATCCTGGTTGCAAATAGGTTCAGTTCCTCATCCAGTAGGGATATCTTGGTAGCGTTGAGCTTGGAGTGAACGAATGGCTTGGGAGCCCTGTTGGGAAGCCTGTGTGGATTTGCGGGATGGCTGTACCGTCAGTGAACGGGAAGACGATGAAGAAGGTTCCCCTTGAGATGGAGGGAGATCCAGCTGCAGGTCCTGAAAATGGCATCTCAGGTCGGGCAAAGAGGATGCTTGGACTTGACGACCCCGATAGGAAAATTACAGTTTAAAGGGGAACCCCCACCTGTATTTAATTCCTTGACTTTGCAGGATCTGAAGATAGGGTTTTAAGTTCCTTCTTTTCGCAATCGTGACGGGGGATAGATCCGCAAACAGCTGAAGAGAATGATTTTGAAAAGAGAGATCCGGGCGTTCCCTTGCTACTTGCAAAAGACTCTCTTTAGTGCGATAAAAATGAAGCTTTATAATAACATCCTGTGGTGGGCCTTCCGTGGGTTTAGGAGCAAGGGACCTGTGGATGCGATCGAATTCCAGACGCTCCAGGGGGATCTCAGGGGCCAGCTCCTGGAAGAAGGCCGTGGCTGTGCCCTGCAGGTCAGTTATAACTTCAGGAATACCATGGTTTCTAAGGTTGTCCCTACGGGCCCTGTTCTCAGAATCCTCTAGCTTGTCCCGCTGGACCTCCAGTTCAGCATTAAGTTTATCGACTTCTTCCTCATGACCCTCTAGCACAGTAGTGGTTAAGTCTATTCTCTGTTCTAGCTGATTTGTGTGATGGCCTAGCTCAGTGATGGCGAACCTTGGCACCCCAGATGTTTTGGAACTACATCTCCCATGATGCTCTGGCACTCTGCAGTGTAGTGGAGCATCATGGGAAATGTAGTTGCAAAACATCAGGGGTGACAAGGTTTGCCATCACTGGCCTAGCTCCTTAAGGCCTCTTATGAGATCAGAGGAGAGCTTGCGTGATGCTGTAGAGATCTCATCTCTCACTATAGAGCGGAACTTGGTCAGCAAGTCCTCCGAAGCATGCTGCTCAGGGCTTACCAAATCCGAGGGGAACTGCTGCAGACTGCTTGATGGAGATGCCGGGTCTGCTGTGGAAAGCCTCGTGGAGTCGTCAGGCTCAGGAGGTTTGGGCACTATTTTGCCGTTCCCCATGGTAGAACTCATCTTGTGCTGTTTGGGGTGTTTTACTGCTTTTCTTTGCGAGCGGTACATACCCGCGGGTGCTCGGCGGTGTTCGCTATGCCGGGAGCCTGGCTGTCCGTGTCTGTGGGCGAATAGTGCTCTGATAGCCGAGTTCTTAACGGCCGGCGGGGCGGAGTGCAGGGACTAGGCAGCCATATCCCAGGCATGCGCCCCCGGTAAATTTTTATTCAATCGGTGATATTATATATTTTTTTAAATATTTTTCTGGAATTCAGCTTTTCATTTCTTTTCTTAGGATATATAACCATATAATATTATATGGTTATACTAATTTGGATTGTCATTTTTGAAAATGTCAGCATTTATACACTTTTGTGCTTATGGCTTTAAAATCTGTTAATCTGACAGTTCAGTGATTACTGATGTGTTGTTGTTGCAGTGAAAGCTGGGAGGCCTGTGCGGAGCGGGAGACCCTGGAGGAAGCAGGACTTCACCTTACCAATGTCCGTTTTGCTTCAGTAGTCAATTCAATTAGCATTGAACATAATTATCATTATATCACAATTCTAATGAAAGGGGAAGTAGACTTGAATTATCCATCAGAACCAACAAATAGAGAGCCTGAAAAAAATGAAGGTAAGTCTTTATCTCCTGAGAAACGAGAAAACAGCAAACTGTTTATTATCTGTATAACCAGGGGGGTTGACAGTGAAGTGGGCCCAGTACAAATGTTTTTTTTCAATGTCCTACTATCAAACTAAAGTGATAATTCAGGGCCAAATAGATGAGAATACAAAACAAAACCCAGTCAGGCACCTAACTTACCTCACTGTATTAGAAATAAGAGCAGGCTTGGCAGTGGGAGGTTGAGATTACAAATCCTTATTATGTCTTTTCATGTGACAACACTGAAGAAATTACACTTTGCTACAATGTAAAGTAGTGAGTGTACAGCTTGTATAACAGTGTAAATTTGCTGTCCCTTCAAAATAACTCAACACACAGCCATTAATGTCTAAACCGCTGGCAACAAAAGTGAATACACCCCTAAGTGAAAATGTTCAAATTGAGCCCAAAGTTTCAGTATTTTGTGTGGCCACCATTATTCTCCAGCACTGCCTTAACCTTCTTGGGCATGGAGTTCACCAGAGCTTCACAGGTTGCCACTGGAGTCCTCTTCTACTCCTTCATGATGACATCATGGAGCTGGTGGATGTTAGTGACCTTGTATCTGTACCTTCGATTTGAGGATGCCCCACAGATGCTCAATAGGGTTTAGGTCTGGAGACATGCTTGGCCAGTCCATCACCTTTACCCTCAGCTTCTTTAGCAAGGCAGTGGTCATCTTGGAGGTGTGTTTGGGTTGTTTTCATGTTGGAATTCTGCCCTGCGGCCCAGTCTCCGTAGGGAAGGGATCATGCTCGGCTTCAGTATGTCACAGTACATGTTGGCATTCATGGTTCCCTCAATGAATTGTAGCTCCCCAGTGTCAGCAGCACTCATGCAGCCCCAGACAATGACACTCCCACCACAATGCTTTACTGTAGGCAAGACACACTTGTCTTTGTACTTCTCACCTGGTTGCCGCCATACACTCTTGACACCATCTGAACCAAATAAGTTTATCTTGGTTTCATCAGACCACAGGACATGGTTCCAGTAAACCATGTCCTTAGTCTGCTTGTCTTCAGCAAACTGTTTGGCTTTTTTGTGTGCATCATCTTTAGAAGAGGCTTCCTTCTGGGGTGACAGCCATGCAGACCAATTTGATGCAGTGTGCGGCGAATGGTCTGAGCACTGACAGGCTGACCCACCACCCCTTCAGCCTCTGCAGCAATGCTGGTAGCATTCATACGTCTATTTCCCAAAGACAACTTCTGGATATAATGCTGAGCACGTGCACTCAACTTCTTTGGTCGACCATGGCGAGGGATGTTCTGAGTGGAACCTGTCCTGTTAAACCGCTGTATGGTCTTGGCCACTGTGCTGCAGCTCAGTTTCAGGGTCTTAGAAACCTAGGTAAATCCTAGCCTAGGCCATCTTTATGTAGAGCAACAATTTTTTTTTTCAGATCCTCAGAGAGTTGTTTGCCATTAGATGCCATGTTGAACTTCCAGTGACCAGTATGAGAGAGTGAGAGAGATAACACCAAATTTAACACACCTGCTCCCCATTCACACCTGAGACCTTGTAACACGAAGGAGTCACATGACACCGGGGAGGGAAAATGGGTAATTGGCTCCAATTTGGACATTTTCACTTAGGGGTGTACACACTTTTGTTGCCTGCGGTTTAGACATTAATGGCTGTGTTGAGTTATTTTGAAGGGACAGCAAATTTACACTGTTATACAAGTGGTACACTCACTATTTTACATAGTAGCAAAGTGTCATATCTTCACTGTTGTCACATGAAAAAATATAATAAAATATTTACAAAAATGTGAGGGGTGTACTCACCTTTTGTGAGATTCTGTATATGCAGCGGGTAAAATAAGTATTGAACATGTCACCGTTTTTCTAGGTAAATATATTTCTAAAGGTGCTATTGACATTAAATTTTCACCACATGTTGGTAACAAAGCATGCAATCCATACATACAAAGAAACCAAAACAATGGAATGACACAGGGAAAAAGTATTAAACACATGAAGAAAGGAAGGTGCAAAAAGGCATGGAAAGACAAGACAAGACACCAGTTGAAATCTATCAGTAATTGGAAAGCAATCCTGCCCCTTGTCAGTGCAAATTAATATCAGCTGGTTCAGTCTCAACTGATGGCCTATGAAAGGGTGTCTCGTTACCAAGGTGTCACACAAGAAACATCTCATGATGTATAAAAGCAAAGAGCTCTCTCAAGACCCTCGCAGCTTTATTGTTGCAAAACATACCGATGGCATTGGTTACAGAAGGATTTCTAACCTTCTCAATGTTCCAGTAAGCACTGCTGGGGCCATAATCCAGAAGTGCAAAGAACATCATTTCACCATAAACTGGCCACGACCAGGTGTTCCTCGCAAGATTTCTGACAGAGAAGTGAAATTATTTATCAGAAGAGTTGTCCAATAGCCAGGGACCACTTGTGGTGAACTTCAGAAAGAGCTGGAATTAGCAGGTACAGATGTTTCAAAGAAAACAATAAGTAATGTACTCATGCCATGGCCTATATGTACGCTCACCAAGCAAGACTCCATTGCTGAAGAAAAAGCGAGTTGAAGCTTGTTTAAAGTTTTCCTGCACAACATTTAGACAAGCCTGTGAAATACTGGGAGAATATAGTGTGGTCAGATGAGACCAAAATTTTACTCTTTGGATGCCATAATACACAGCATGTTTGGAGGTCAAATGGCACTGCACATCACCCCAAAAACACCCCCAAACCAACAGTGAAGTTTGGAGGTGGAAACATCATGGTGTGGGGCTGTTTTTCAGCATAAGGTACTGGAAAACTTCATATCATTGAAGGAGGGATGAATGGAAAAATGTACCAAGACATGCTTGATAAAAATCTGCTGCCATCTACCAGGATGATGAAGATGAAATGAGGGTGGACATTTCAGCAAGACAATGATCTCAAACACAAAGCCAAGGAAACTCTCAATTGGTTTCAAAGAAAATAAAGCTGCTAGAATGGCCCAGCCAATCACCTGACTTGAATCCAATAGAAAATCTATGAAAAGAAGTAAAGATCAGAGCTCATAAAAGAGGCTCACGGAACCTTCAAGATTTGAAGACTTTGTGGAAGAATGGTCCACAAGCACACCTGAGCAATGCATGCGACTAGTTTCTCCATACAGGAGGTGTCTTGAAGCTGTTATTACCAATAAAGGATTTTGTACGAAGTATTAAATACATTTTAGTTAGTGTGTTCAATACTCTTTCCCTGTGTCATTCCATTTTATTACACATACCGTATATAACACGCACTTTTTTACTCTGAAAATAGAGGATAAACCGTGCCTGCGTGCTATACGCCAATATTTTTTTTTGTACCAAGGGGGGGGCGGGGACCGGGAGGTCCGTCCCGGGTGCCACCCATTGGGAGGGTGTCAGGCCGGCCGCCCCGCCTCTCCTGGCCCTGGGATAGCGCTGCCATACTTTAAAAACTTTAGAAAACATTACTGCCAGCCCTTTCTCATAAAACGCTCCTCCTGTGTCACTGTCAATATAAATGGAAGTCGCCTGTATTAACTGCAAGTAACGCCGCTTGTTCTGGCCACTCTCCTCCTCCTGCTCCGCCTCCTCCTCAAGTGTAGCTCTCAATTGGAGGAGGAGAGCGGTCATGACCATCAATGAAACCGCAGAGGTGAGTCACATGACCGTGTCCACGAGAGAGCGGCCTTAATTGAGGTATATAGAAGCTTTGATTTACAATGAGAGTGACACAGGATGAGCGGTGTATGAGAAGGGGCTGACAGTGGTGTTTTCTCAACTTTAGAGTATGCTGGCAATGTTGTCCCAGGAGACTGGGGTTTCCTGGGAGTGCAGGGGGGGGACTTTATAATGAAAGTGGTCTGTGTGCTGTACGGGGGGTCTGTGTGCTGTGAGGGGTGTTCCGTGTGCTGTGAGGGGTGTTCCGTGTGCTGTGCATGGGGCGTGTGCTGTGCGTGGAAAGGGGTCCGTGTGCTGGGCGGGGTGTCCGTGTGCTGGGTGGGGGTCCGTGTGCTGTGCAGGGGTTCCTTGTGCTGTGCAGGGAAAGGGCTCCATGTGCCTATATTTTTAGCAGAGAAACTAGAGAATAAAATTGTTGGAGATTGTTGCAATATTTTATATCACACGGTATTTGTGCAGCGGTGTTTTAAACGCAAATTTTTGGGAAAAGGGACACTTTCATGAATTTTAAAAAATCCAAAAAATCAAGTTACCCCAATTTTTTTGTATTATGTGAAAGATGATGTTACGCCGAGTAAATAGATACCAAACATGTCATGCTTTATAATTGCACGCACTCGTGGAATGGCGACAAACTACGGTACCTAAGAATTTCCATAGGCGACACTTTCAATTTTTTTACGGTTACCAGGTTAGAGTTACAGAGCAGGTCTAGTGCTAGAATTATTGCTCTCGCTCTGACGATCGCGGCGATACTTCACATGTGTGATTTGAACACAGTTTACATATGTGGGCGCGACTTCCGTATGCGCTTTCTTTGCTGCGGGGGGACGGGGGCGCTTTAAAAAAAAATGTTTTTTTCTTATTTATTATTTTTATAAATTGTGTTTAAAAAAAATTTTTTTTTGATGACTTTTATTGCATTCACAAGGAATGTAAACATCCCTTGTGACAGTAATAGGTGGTGACAGGTACTCTTTATGGAGGGATCGGGGGTCTAAAAGACCCCCGATCCCTCCTGTGCACTTCAAAGTATTCAGATCGCCGAAAACTGCGATTCTGAATACTGTGTATCTTTTTAAAACCAGCGCCATTGGCAGCCGAGTAAACGGGAAGTGACGTCATGACGTCGCTTCCGCGTTTACAATTAGAAGGCTGGAATGAAGCCACCCACGGCTTCGTTCCAGCCCGCCCCCAGCCGCCGGAGTCAGCCGATTGGTCACCGGGCCTCCCGATGGCACGGGAGGCCCGGTAAGAGCGGCGGGAGGAGGGGGACGTCCCCTCCCGCTCCTCCGGTATAACAGCCGAGCGGCTTGTAGCCACTTCGGTTGTTATACTCGGATAGCCGATCGCCCGCTGTAAACAACGGTACCGGGATGATGCCTGCGGCTGCGGGCATCATCCCGGTGTAACCCCGGAAAGCCGAGTACGCACATCTGCGTACGCTCGACGGGAAGGGGTTAAAGCCCACAAAAAAATCATACGTAGATCCTATGTCATGGGCTTTGTTCTCATTCAGCCAAAATTAACCAAAAGGGGTTGTAGACCACAGACATAAAATATGAACAAAGTATATCCCTTTATAGTGTGTACTTGTCTCAATTAAGAGCACTAAGTGTCATTTCTGACAAGTTTTCCCGACACCAAGAGAATAATGGTGATGGGGAAGGACCTCCAGCTGATTGACAGCCTTGGCTTTGTACCTGCAAGTTGTCTAGCGAGAGAGGGAGGGGGGTGTCCCTCCAATCAGCTCTCAGAGCTCTCTTAACTGAGCTTGGCAAAGTGTAACTTCAGCTCTCCACCCCCTTTTTCTAAACTCTCAGACAAGATTATAAATTCAGCACTTTGAATGGATGTAGAGAAGAGAAGACTGCAGATAGACAGGTACAACTTATGTAGAAATATTTGTTTCATTTATGTGTACCCCCTGAGGATAGTCCCTTCACTGGGTATATGTAACGTTTACAAACACTTTAAAGATATACTGTGCATGACTTCAAATTGTGTTTTCTTTTTTGTTCATATTGTAGGCTGGAATTGGGTTAGGTGGGAAGAGTTTCCTCCAAATGACCAGCTGTTCTGGGCTTTGTACTGTTTAAGACAGCAAGGATATAATCCCTTCACAGAAGATTTTAATCATCTCTACCCAGCCCAGAGATGACCCTGGACATCAAGAGATTTTATAGTAGAAAATCTATTTACTGCACATTTTCTTTAATATGCTTTGATATGGCAACGTACATTATTTACCTTCTGTGTTTTCAACCTAACTTCCAGCTGTAATAACTTGTAGTTTAACTAGCTGAGGGTTATAGTTTTGTATTTTGTTTTTTATTGCCTCACTACTTTTTCTGTTTTAGATTGCAAACTGTAGAAACGGTTACAGAAATAAATACAAGGAATGGTACCAGCAAAGACTCCACCAATTACATTTTACACAGTAGGCAGTAATTTTTGTGACGGACATAGTTTAAATGTTTTGAAGCACTTTACAAAGCGGTAATAAAAGACCTAGGGGCGCATTTATTGGGCTAATGTCACAAGCATTCATCCAGGCTGCACAACTTTCCTGTATTTTCTCTATTACTATAACATCCTAGGTTTGTCAGCTCCATCTAGTGGCCAAAGTGCAAGGGAAATGCCGCTCACCAAGCCTCTGGACCTTATGCAGTTGCTCCCACCCTCTGGGACTAGATTCAGGTGCAGGCTCTGCGCAAGTCTATGACCATGAAGAAATCCTGGACTGCCGCACTCTGAAGAAAGACATCTTTATTATAAATCGTTAAAATCCAACATAAGTCACTTCACAGGGACAATACAGAGCACAGTAGCTAACGCGTTTCATGTCAATGGATGCTTACTCATAGCTGGCCAAAGTGCAGTATATTTTTCTAATAAACTGCAGTCAGAAAATATACAGCATTTTGGCCTCTAGATGGAGCTGTTGATCATAGGAAGTCATAGTATTAGAAAAAAAAAAATAGATGGAAAAGCCCTGCAGCCTAGACAAATGCTTGTTACATTCATCTAATGAAATTTTTATTAAAAAGACACCAGTATTATTAGTCATGTTGTATATTTTACAGCACTGGTTGTAAACACTTACAAGCTGACTATTAGGGATGAGCTCCATGTTCGAGTTGAACGTAAGTTCGACTCGAACATTGGGTGTTCGCCGGACAGCAAACATTATGCGGTGTTCGCAGGAAATTCGAAAGTCTACGGGACAGTAACATGAAAAACCAAAAGTGCTCATTCTAAAGGCTTAAATGCAATTTATTGCCATAAAAAGTGTTTGGGGACCCAGGTCCTGCCCCAGGGGACATGTATCAATGCAAAAAAAAGTTTTAAAAACCGTAGTTTTTTTCAGGAGCAGTGATTTTAATAATGCTTAAAGTGAAACAATAAAAATGATATATTTAAATATCGTGCCTGGGGGGTGTCTATAGTATGCTTGTCAAGTGGTGCAGTTTTCCCGTGTTTAATATAATACCACAGCAAAATGACATTTCTAAAGGAAAAAAAGTCATTTAAAACTGATCCCGGCTGTAATTGTCGGGTCTTGGCAATATATATAAAACTCATTGAAAAAAACAGCATGGGTTCCCCCCAGTCCATTGCCAAGCTCTTTGGGTCTGGTAAGAATATTAAGGGGAACCCCGAACCAAAAATGAAAAAAAAAATTGCGTGGGGGTCCCCGCAAAATCCATACAGGCCCTTCGGGTCTGGTATGGATATTAACCACTTGAGCCCCGGACCATTATGCTGCCTAAGGACCAGAGGTCTTTTTCCAATTTGGCACTGCGTCGCTTTTAACTGCTAATTGCGCGGTCATGCAATGCTGTACCCAAACGAAATTTGCGTCCTTTTCTTCCCACAAATAGAGCTTTCTTTTGATGGTATTTGATCACCTCTGCGGTTTTTATTTTTTGCGCTATAAATGGAAAAAGACCGAAAATTTTGAAAAAAAATGATATTTTCTACTTTTTGTTATAAAAAAAATCCAATAAACTCAATTTTAGTCATACATTTAGGCCAAAATGTATTCGGCCACATGTTTTTGGTAAAAAAAATGTCAATAAGCGTATATTTATTGGTTTGCGCAAAAGTTATAGCGTCTACAAACTAGGGTACATTTTCTGTAATTTACACAGCTTTTAGTTTATGACTGCCTATGTCATTTCTTGAGGTGCTAAAATGGCAGGGCAGTACAAAACCGAAAGTAGACACCCCAAGGAAATTGCTGAGAGGCATGTTGAACCCATTGAATATTTATTTTTTTTGTCCCAAGTGATTGAATAATGACAAAAAAAAAAAAAATATTTACAAAAAGTTGTCACTAAATGATATATTGCTCACACAGGCCATGGGCCTATGTGGAATTGCACCCCAAAATACATTCTGCTGCTTCTCCTGAATATGGGGATACCACATGTGTGGGACTTTTTGGGAGCCTAGCCGCGTACGGGGCCCCGAAATCCAATCACCGCCTTCAGGATTTCTAAGGGCGTAAATTTATGATTTCACTCTTTACTGCCTATCACAGTTTCGGAGGCCATGGAATGCCCAGGTGGCACAAAACCCCCCCAAATGACCCCATTTTGGAAAGTAGACACCCCAAGCTATTTCCAGAGAGGCATATTGAGTCCATGGAATATTTTATATTTTGACACAAGTTGCGGGAAAGTGACACATTTTTTTTTTTTTTTTGCACAAAGTTGTCACTAAATGATATATTGCTCACACAGGCCATGGGCATATGTGGAATTGCACCCCAAAATACATT
The DNA here is from genome assembly GCA_037952835.1 of Lithobates septentrionalis. Lineage (NCBI taxonomy): Eukaryota > Metazoa > Chordata > Amphibia > Anura > Ranidae > Lithobates > Lithobates septentrionalis. The sequence continues at coordinate 1,094,353 of JBBDGP010001627.1, forward strand.
TAGCTACTTCTCCTGAGTACAGGGATACCACATGTGTGGGGCTTTTTGGGAGCCTAGCCGTGTACGGGACCCCGAAAACCAATCGCCGCCTTCAGGATTTCTAAGGGTGAAAATTTTTGATTTCACTCTTCACTGCCTATCACAGTTTCGGAGGCCATGGAATGCCCAGGTGGCACAAAACCCCCCCAAATGACCCCATTTTGGAAAGTAGACACCCCAAGCTATTTGCTGAGAGGCATGGTGAGTATTTTGCAGCTCTCATTTGTTTTTGAAAATGAAGAAAGACAAGAAAAAACTTTTTTTTTTTTCTTTTTTCAATTTTCAAAACTTTGTGACAAAAAGTGAGGTCTGCAAAATACTCACTATGCCTCTCATCAAATAGCTTGGGGTGTCTACTTTCCAAAATGGGGTCATTTGGGGGGGGTTTGTGCCACCTGGGCATTCCATGGTCTCCGAAACTGTGATAAGCAGTCAAGAGAGAAATCAAAAATTCACGCCCTTAGAAAGCCTGAAGGCGGTGCTTGGTTTTCGGGGTTCCGTACGCGGCTAGGCTCCCAAAAAGTCTCACACATGTGGTATCCCCGTACTCAGGAGAAGCAGCAGAATGTATTTTGGGGTATAATTTCACATATTCCCATGGCATGTTTGAGCAATATATCATTTAGTGACAACTTTGTGCAAAAAAAAAAAAAAATTGTCTCTTTCCCGCAACTTGTGTCGCAATATAAAATATTCCATGGACTCGACATGCCTCTCAGCAAATAGCTTGGGGTGTCTACTTTCCAAAATGGAGTCATTTGGGGGGGTTTTGAACTGTCCTGGCACTTTATGCACAACATTTAGAAGCTTATGTCACACATCACCCACTCTTCTAACCACTTGAAGACAAAGCCCTTTCTGACACTTATTGTTTACATGAAAAAGTTTTTTTTTTTTGCAAGAAAATTACTTTGAACCCCCAAACATTATATATTTTTTTAAAGCAAATGCCCTACAGATTAAAATGGTGGGTGTTTCATTTTTTTTTTTCACACAGTATTTGCGCAGCGATTTTTCAAACGCATTTTTTGGGGAAAAAACACACTTTTTTAAATTTTAATGCACTAAAACACACTATATTGCCCAAATGTTTGATGAAATAAAAAAGATGATCTTAGGCCGAGTACATGGATACCAAACATGACATGCTTTACAATTGCGCACAAACGTGCAGTGGCAACAAAATAAATACATTTTTAAAAGCCTTTAAAAGCCTTTACAGGTTACCACTTTAGATTTACAGAGGAGGTCTACTGCAAAAATTACTGCCCTCGATCTAACCTTCGCGGTGATACCTCACATGCATGGTGCAATTGCTGTTTACGTTTGACGACAGACCGCCGCTTGCGTTCGCCTTAGTGCGAGAGCAGGGGGCGACAGGGGTGCTTTTTTTTTTTTCTTTATTATTTTTTTGCTTTTTTATCTTATTTTTAAACTGTTCCTTTCATTTTTATTTTTTTTTAATCATTTTTATTGTTATCTCGGGGAATGTAAATATCCCCTATGATAGCAATAGGTAGTGACAGGTACTCTTTTTTGAAAAAATTGGGGTCTATTAGACCCTAGATCTCTCCTCTGCCCTCAAAGCATCTGACCACACCAAGATCGGTGTGATAAAATGCTTCCCCAATTTCCCAATGGCGCTATTTACATCCAGCGAAATCTAAGTGATAAAATGCTCGTAGCTTCCGGTTTCTTAGGCCATAGAGATGTTTGGAGCCACTCTGGTCTCTGATCAGCTCTATGGTCAGCTGGCTGAATCACCGGCTGCATTTTCAGGTTCCCTGTTGAGACAGGAGAGCCAGAGAAAAACACGGAAGACGGTGGGGGGGGGGCATTCCCTCCCACGGCTTGTAAAAGCAGTCTAGAGGCTAATTAGCCGCTAGGATTGCTTTTACATGAAAGCCGACCGCTGGCTGAAAAGAATGATACCAAGATGATACCTAAACCTGCAGGCATCATTCTGGTATAACCACTCAAAGTTGTGAATGGCGTACCTGAAGACAAAAAAATGGTTAACAATAAAGCACAGTAAACGGTAAAGTATAAAAAATTGCATACCTGAAAAGCAAACATGATAAAACATAATAACAATAAAACATTGCAGAATAGAATACAGTAAAAAAGAGCAGAACAATAGAGAGAATAGAGAGAGAGAGAACAATAAAACGACAACTATTTTTTTTTATTTTATATATATATATATTTTTTTTTTTTTACACTTTTTTTGTAACTAACTTTTATAACTGTAACCGGTTCCAGGTTCGGGTCTCTCAAAATGCGATGGCATCTTGGGAGACCCTGTGAAAGTGTGCCTAGTCTGTGCAATGCTGTACCCTACGCTAATACTCAACTAGTGCATGGTAGCGTTCAAAACATTCACCAATGCAAAGACCAGGATTGTCAGGACAGGAGGGACAATAATAGCGGGTGTCATGCCTATATCCGCGCTTGCTGCAGACACAATATCTTTTTTGGGGGGGTTCGTTGGGTAGGGGTACTCGGGAGGACATAAAGAAAATGCCTCTCATGCAGCCGACTGCATTTGGTTGGGGATGTGAATGGGGGAAGTACGGGCGCTGCAGAAGCGGTGGGTTCCCAATTAGGATTGGCGAATGCAGTAGGAAGGGCACTATGGGCACGACGGGCCTGTGTTTGTCTTTTTGGTGGCAGCGGGACACTACTTGTGCTTGCCACCTCACCAGCTTGAACTGCACTTATGGGACTCGCCACGTCACCAAGTGTTACTGCAGTGCTGGTTTGACTACGACCGGGGTGTACTAGGCCGCTGGCGCTTGCCAGTTCACCAAAACGCTACCAAAAAATCTGTTGGCGATCGCAGGGATCAGGCCTGACTCTGCGAACGCTGCAGTTATGCGTTTTAGTCTTTTGTAAGTGACAGTGATCGATCGATACTGCACTTGGGTGGGCTGGGCTGGGCCGGGCGGAGGGGCAAAACGCAGGTGCTAGCAGGTATCTGGGCTGATCCCGCTAACACTGCGTTTGTGAGAACCCTAAACTGCTGGGGACACTAGTATAGATCTGATCGGATCAGATATTGATCCGTTCAGATACTATACCACTAAGGGAGGCGTATGCTGCGTGCGTGGGTGTTAGCGGTACTGGCGCTAACCTGACCCTGCCTGGGGCTGGTGCTTGCCAGTTCACCAAAATACTACCAAAAAAACTGTTAGCGATCGCAGGGATCAGGCCTGGCTCTGCGAACGCTGCAGTTATGTGTTTAGTCTTTTGTAAGTGACAGTGATCGATCGATACTGCACTTGGGTGGGCTGGGCTGGGCCGGGCGGAGGGGCAAAACGCAGGTGCTAGCAGGTATCTGGGCTGATCCCGCTAACACTGCGTTTTTGGGAACCCTAAACTGCTGGGGACGCTAGTATAGATCTGATCGGATCAGATATTGATCCATTCAGATACTATACCACTAAGGGAGGTGTATGCTGCGTGCGTGGGTGTTAGCGGTACTGGCGCTAATCTGACGCTGCCTGGGGCGACGCATATCACCGCCGGGCGATCAGGGGGCTAAACCTTTATTCGGTAATAAACGGCGGGTGCCCTGACACTATAAAAAATAAACAAACTAACCAGCGTCAACCGTAACGGTTATACGGTGATCAGTGGTGAAAGGGTTAACTAGGGGGCAATCAAGGGGTTAAAACATTTATTCGGTAGTATATGGGGGTCCCTGACGCTATAAAACGCTGACGGCGAACCTAAATATTTATGTCCCTAACTAGCGTCACCAGCGACACTAATACAGCGATCAGAAAAATGATCGCTTAGTGACACTGGTGACAGGGGGTGATCAAGGGGTTAAAACTTTATTAGGGGGGGTTAGGGGGGTACCCTAGACCTAAAGGGGGGTAACAGTATCTGTCCCAACACTGTAACTGTCACAAACTGACACTATGCAGTAATCAGAAAAAAAAAAAAAAAAAAAACTGCTGGTGTCAGTTTGTGACAGGGGGGGGGGTGATTGGGGGGGGATCGGGGGGCGATCGGGGTGGGGATCGGGGTGTTTTGTGTGCCTGGCATGTTCTACTGTGTGTGTGTGTGTTGGTGCACTCACATTGATGTCTTCTCTCCTCGGGCCGGAACGGAAATTACCGAGCCGAGGAGAGATGACATCATTTCCTTTGCTGCTGTTTAGCATACAGCAGCAAAGGAATGATTCGATTGGCCGGCGGCGATCGCGAGGGGGGGGCCACGAACGGATAGTCTCCCCCTCACCACCGATCGCCGCTGGACAAACGACGACCGCCTCGGGCACCGGGGGGGGGTCCGATCGGACCCCCCACCCGCGGAAGGCAAATCACGTACCCTGTACGTGATTTTGCCTGTCCGTGCCACTTTGCCGACGTACATCGGCGTGAGGCGGTCGTCAAGTGGTTAAGGGGAACCCTGTGCCAAGTTTTTTTTTTAAAATGGCGTAGGGGTCCCCCCTCCAAAAACCATACCAGACCCTTTCCGAGCACACATCCTTGCAGGCCGCAGGAAGAGAGGGGGGGGATGAGAGAGCAGCCCCCCTCCTGAACCGTACCAGGCCACATGCCCTCAACATGGGGAGGGTGCTTTGGAGTAGCACCCCAAAGCACCTTGTCCCCATCACCTCATCCCCACAACCCTTGCCCAGAGGTTGTGGGGGTCTGCGGGCGGGGGGCTTATCGGAATCTGGAATCCCCCTTTAACAAGGGAACCCCCAGATACCGGCCTCCCCCGCCCCCCCCCCCCCCCCCATGTGAATTGGTAACGGGTGTCAAAAATAGTAAAAAAGACAGGAGATACTTTGGGATTATTAAAAGATAAAAAAATAAAAATGTTCCGTGATGTGAATCCATCTCACGCCGCCCGACAACCCGAAAAAAGAAAAAAAAGCCGCAACAGCTCTGCCTTCATGGGAGGCTCCCACCGAGTGACGCTTCTTCTCGTGACAGCTGTTATATAGCTGAGGGCGGGGTCACTCGGTGATGTAAACGCGCCATCTGATGAAGCATAGAATAATGTAAAGCTGCAGATTTCTGATTACACCCTGTTCCTAGATAGAATACATAATTCAGCAACCTGTGTGTTTTCTTCTCCCTTGCAGAGGTGGATATGTAAACTTTTAGCCATTTACTATAAAAAGAGCAGAAAAATTAGCAGCTTGCATGTGGGAGTAAAGAATACAAAAAATAGTCCTTGTGGAGGACAGCTCTTAATAGGATAATTGTTGTATGTTAAAAATATCAAGATAGCTCCCAAACTTCAGCTACTTTTCTCCCACTGCTTAAAGGTTAACTCCTTACTGCCCACTATGTACGGTGCCCATATTATACTCATCCCTCAACCGGGCAAAGACCCAAAACTCGGTGCTTCCTACAGGCCTAGTTCTTTATTAAACTACGACCTAAAAAATCTGGCCAGGGTCCTTGCCACTAGGTTGGTCAGAGTTCTGGTTGACACTGATCAAACTGGATTCATGCCAGGAAAATCCATTGACCTCCACCTGTGAAGAGTTCTCACTTATCTGCAGCTCCCAAATTCTCATTCCCAAACCCGTGTAATGGTTGCAATAAATATTGAAAATGCCTTCGATATGGTAACCTGGCAATACATGAAATCAGTCTTTCAGGCCTTTGGATTCGGTCCCTCCTTCTGCAAGTGGATAGATATATTGTATAAATCCCCAATAGCGCAAATCAAATTAGGGGGCCTGCTGTCTGATCCTTTCCCAGTAGAGAGAGGTACCAGGCAGAGGTGTCACCTCTCCCCATTTTTGTTCGCTCTGGTCATGGAACCCCTGGCTACGGCCCTCAGGAACTCAGACTCAGTAAAGGGCATAAAAGTAGGCGCTATAACTGAAAAACTCGCTCTATACGTGGATGACCTCATGCTTTTTCTCAATGACCCGGGACCCTCCCTCCGTAATGCTCTGAATATTATTTCTGCATTTTCCGAATTATTTGCGCTGAGAGTCAATTGGGACAACTCTCAAGCACTACCTATTGACTCTCAGGCAAAACTTCATGCAGACCCCTCTGTCTCACTGACCTGGACCTCCTCTATCAGATATTTGGGCATTAACATTACCCCTAGAGTCTCTGCTAAAATAAATTCTTTTTTTTCTTTATGCTCTGAGGCGATCCCCAAAGCCTTCTTTCAAAAATTTTACTCCACTATAACCTCCTTTCTGTGGAAGTCTAACCCCCCCATAATAAATTAATCTATACTCAAAAGGCCCTGCACAGAGGGTGGTCTAGCCTGTCCGGATCTTCAGAAATATTTATTTGCTTCACTACTATCCCATGTCCATAACTGGTTAGCCTCTGATGATACTAATGGTGCTGTAGTCCTTGAGGCTGCACACCTCGGTTCCTACGAGGTGCTGAGAAATGCTTTATAGAGGGGTGTCAGGGCCCCCTTTCCATGAAGGCAGTGATCAGGGTTTGGCAACTATTGGTATGTAAACTTCAAGGGGACCCTCACAATAGAGTTCCAGACACCTCCTTGTGGCTCAACCCACATTTATCAGAGTTTCTGACTGTCCCGGACCCAGGGTTCTGGGCTGCTAGAGGAATCAAAAAACTGGAGCATATCTGTATTAGTGGCTCCCTTCTATCCTTTGATTCCTTTAAGGAGAAATTTGGGCTTATTAATCACCAATTCTTTAGATATCTTCAAATTCGCTATCCAATTTGGATCCATCCCAGTGCTTCTCCTTGTCCAACCTTGAATTCACATTAGGGGATGTCCCTCTGGTCAAACCCACCTCTACCATTTACAAAGCTTTATTACCCCCAGTCCACTTTGGTCTGGAGGATTTGTTCTCCAAGTGACAGTGCGAGATCCCTGATCTGTATTCAGAAGACACCTGGGAGTATCCTTTTCTATAAGTTATCTCCGTTCAGAGATCGGTTGATACAGTTTAAACTTATCCACAGGGTATATTTGTCACCCCAAATATTATCCAAAATTAACCCAAATTCCTCCTCCAACTGTTGGAAGTGTGGTAAAGCAGATGCTGACTCCAACCATTTTATGGTCCTGTCCCAGGATCCAGGCCACAAACTTCATTAAAACTTTGTTCATGATTCATGTTCCCCTGAATGTGTCAATCTGCTTACTGGGTTTGGTAGACTCCCTGGCCTGCCGTCGCGCAACCAGAACTCTAATGGGACTACTATTTTATGCTAGGAAGGCTTTTATTCATAAAATGTAAACAACCAGAGGTACCCACTTTGAATTAATGAAAATCGTTGATCAACTCAGGCCGCTTTGTATAGTGACACCCCTATATCACCAGATGCTGCCCAACTAAGTTTGACACGTGTGGTTAGAATCAGACGTCACAAAACACAACAGGATCTGGATCCCTTTGATTGCTTACTTTAAGTAAATGTCTTGTAGCGGTGAAGACTGATTATTGCGGTTATCTGAAGGTATACCTAGATGCGTTATCCACAACCTCAGCATCTTTCCCTGAAGTGGTCACCTGAAGCATACGATCCATTATCCTTCCCTGTATCCCTCCAATTTGACAACACAAATAGTTTAAGTTTGTAGTTGTCTCTATAGAATGTATTAGATCTTACAGGACTGTTACAATGTATGTTGTTTAAGCCAGGGTATGCCCAGATGCTTTATTATGTAACCCTCTTTTTCACACGAAATTCAATAAAAAGTATTTTAAAAAATAAAATTTCACTGATACAGAAAGGCATTTTTCGAAACAGAGGCCCTTCTTTATGTACAGAAAAAGGTAACACATAGTGAAAAAAGACGAGAGCGGTAGGTGTGTGTATGTGTATATATATTATAGTTATACAGTGCATCTGTGTTTGATGGTAAACCTTGCAGAATATGAAGCTAAACAATTGGCAGTATATGAATGACATCTTATGATTCTGTATAATGGGTATATGTTCAGCTGCATTACACAGTCAAGAAAACACAAAATAAATCAGGATTTTGCATTATACATTTTCAACTGCTTTAGGGTACTTAACGCCAGGCCAAACTTTCATTTTATACTGAAAATATTTAAGGGTTAGAGTCACTGACTTATTTTTTTTATTGCCACCTCTATTTCTATTATGGAGAATTCCACTTGCTTCAGGTCAGAACAGACAAACAGAAAGTAATAGGAAATCCTTTCCAACAGACACAGTAAAAAAAAAAAAAAAAAATCTAGTCGAGTGTTGTATTACAACTGTTCACAATTTTTATTGTGGTCTGTGCTTTTCTGTCCTGGTAGCTACCATAACACCAAGGTAGAGTGCCAAAAGTACAGGACATTAGAAAACAAAAAAAACTTCACCAGTAGGGTCATAAACATACATTAAAATATGCCAAAAATTTGTCACCATAAGAGTTTGAGACAGGGCAAGCGCTGGGGCTATGCCACTGACTCTGGAATGCATGGTGAAGGTAACGTTTATCAGAACAGAGTCTGGAAAGCACCATATGTGTAACCACGTGCCTTGAGGTCACTTCCAGGCTCTTTCTACACACCCAGTAGGGTCCATATGTGGTACTCCAAAAGCCAGGTCTGGGACAGCCATGCTGCAATCCAACAGAAAAAGCTCCATCAGCTATGTACTGTAAAGAAGAGCCTTGACGGAGAGAAGGGAAAAAAAAAAAAATCCACTGGAGTTGATTTACTAAAACTGGAGAGTGCAATATCTGGTGCCGCTCTGCACAGAAACCAATCAGCTTACAGGCTGGTGTCCTCTTGGGAAGCAATGGCTGATGCGACTCTACCTATGTATAAAATCACTTCTATTAAATCGAGGCTGCACCTGGAAGTATGGTCACCTTGGCGCTCAAGTTAACACAGCTGTTCTCTCCCCTCCTCCCTTCTTTCCCTTTTTTTGATACCCCCTGCTTTTTTCTTTTTGCTATTCCACAATTCCCTGCTCAGATGGAACAATAGTTCACTAGGTTTTACCTTCTAAGAAGTATAGCCAAAGCTTGTTTTGCTGTACTTCTATGGATCATAGGAGTGCAATCCGTTTTGCACTCCTGTGACAGGTTTTCAGCCGAGAGCGGGCTGAACTCCGGTCTCTGCTGACATCGCAGAAGTCAGTCCAGGCACCACGTCATTGCGACAATAAAGTCTGGGTCCGCCAGGTGCCTGGACCAACACTCGGCTCAGTGAGCCACTGAGAGACTGAGCTAGCCAACCCCGCCCCCTCCACAGTCCAGTGCTCCAGTGAGTGAGGAGAGAGCAGAGAGCTGTAACCGAGTCACCAGCTCTCTGCTGGGGGAGCTGTTAGAACCAAGTGATCAGCTATGTTCAATCACTTGGTTCTTAGAGCAGAGGTGCCAGGAAACAGGTGCAGCATCAGACTGATGCTGCAGCCACCTAGGCAAGTATAAAATCAGAGGAAAAAAATAAAAAACACAAACACATACTTCTTTTAAGTCTTATGTATTTGTGCTGGGACTCACTGTTCTTTTTGTAAATTTATATGCTCCACTGAATTATATGGTTGGATTTCTATTACTCGTCAGGTATGTATGGCACTGTATATTGTCAATGGGATTGTTATTCCGGTACTTTTTATTTGTTCTCAAAGAACTCCTGATTTGTATAAATAAAAAATAAATAAATGGCTTCCAGGGTTTTTTTTTTTTTTTTTTTAAAAAAAGCTTAATTGAATGAGGAGTTAGAAGCCGATTTGCTACCATGCCCAGCTGCCCCAGATTTTGCACTGTCCAGTTTTAGTAAATTTGTGGTTCATTAATGTACAATTTTTCTTTCCTGAGAAAAAAAAAAAAAAAAAAACAACAACACACACAACACACACACACAATCCCTTTTATGGTGCGTTTACTACTTCTATTGTGAACCCACTGGAAATGTTCATTTTTTTACCTTTGTACAATTCTCCTGCAGGTAGAAGTAGCCAAATGTTAAAGACTTCCTGTACATTTTACAAGGTATAAAACCGAACATACAACAGCATTCAAATTTACATTACAAAAATCTATATTTAGAAATGTCACATTGTCAGTATGTACACTTTAGCATATACAAGCATACCACCATGTGTAAACACAAACCTATATATTACATACACACAGGTATGCACAGGAACTTCTATACAATAACAGTGGTGTCAACTTGTTCTTGCTACAGAAATATAGTGGGTAACAAAGACCATTTATGGAAATATAAAATGGTAAATAAATGGGACAAAAATGAATACATGACAAAATAAATACCCTCATGTATACAAAAATCACAAGTTCCAGTAAAACATAATGATGAAAGTTACAAAAATTTCCCAGTTCATTGAAACTGAGCAAGTGGGTCAAGAAGGAAAAAAGTTCAGTTTATCAACAGAAGAGCCGGGATGTATGCGTTTCCCAACACAAGTAACGTTTGCATTCTGTATATAGCTTAGTCTGAATCACTGCTGCTACTGGAGGAGTCTGTAGACATCACTTCAACATCATCTTCATTCTCTTTGTTGGGCCCCAGAGATTCCATTAAGAAGTCATTGCTGTGATTTGGCGGTAACATGTTTATTGACATGTCATTCGACTGCCATGGGTACTGGGGAGCCAGGACATCTGGGAAGACCAAACATACAACTTCATTATCAAAACTAGATTCAACAGAATATGTCCAAACGAGAATATAAGAGCCGACACTGATTACATGTTTTTTTTAATGCTGTCATGAATACCTTTATAAAACAAAATCTTTTGTAAAAAGTCTTACATTTTCTAGAAATGTGGACTAATTAGTTTAACAAAAAAATACCTGGTACCAGAAAAGCTTAAAATAGTCATTAAAAAAGGATAGACGCTTCTCCCTGATCAGGTCTACCTTTTAGTAAAAAATAAAAAATTAAGAAGAAGAAGTGTAAAATCTTTTTCCTGACAGGCTCCATGGCAGCATACGTGTGGGTTGACCCCGCCTCCATAACTACCCAATAGGACCCCTCCCTATAAATTTCAGCTGTGGGCTCTCAGCCGTGTTCCTTTTTTGTCCTCCTCCGTAGGACCTGATGTTTGGTTCTCCTACCTGAAGACGATGTCCCGCGATCGTATCGGCCGACTGATGTGATGTCTCATCCCTCCAATAAGCCTTGACTGTTAGCAGGGTATGGAGTGTATTGCAGAGTAAGCGCTGAAGAGCTGGAGTCATTTTTGAATGAAAAGCGCGCACAGGCCGATTGCCTAGCAGTATGCAGGTGGCCATTATCTGCCAAAAGCCCGGTGTGTGTATGGATGTTCCGGCCGAGTCGATCGTAGGTGGTGGTGAGCATATATCGCCTTCATGGCAGCAGTGTATATATTTGTTGTTGTTGTTTTTTCTCTCTGTATGCTTTTTTCAAAATTGCCTATGCAGCGGCTGGTTCCCTGTGCGTTCCAGCCGCCGCTCCCTCTACTTCCGGGTTCTGTCTGCGTTCTGCACAGGCGCAGTTCCGGAACGAAAGCGAGGCCTGGTTTCGCGCATGCGCACGACGACCGTGGGCCTGGCGCGGCCGTGATGTCACGCGGCGCCAATTTTAAAAGCCTGGGGAAGCTTGCAGAGCTCGGGAATGATCGTGGGCATAGCGGCGACTTCCCTGAGCATCTGCAGAGCCTTCCCCAGGTAAGTGCAGTACAGATGGGTCTGTGCTTGCTGTTTTGCTTTCTGGTGTATCTGATTTACTCTGTGTTCACCTGCAGTGATTCCCAGCATCAGCCATGGACTCTTCACTGCCTCCTGGTGGCCAGTCCTCTCGCAGCAGGTAGGATTTGAATGTATATTTCTTTACTTACCTGCTGGGGGGAAGAGAGCGGAGTGTAGGGCATCATTCTGACTTGTGCCTTTTCTCTCTCTCTATTCCTGTCTTCCTTCTTTCCTTAGCCCTTCTAGGTCTGATCAAAGACAAAGTAGTTCCCGCAGAAGGAGCGGGTCATCTAAATCACACCACCGGCATTCCTCCTCTGGCTCTAGACACCATGGTTCATCCTCTAAGTCTAAAGACCACAGTAGAGGCTCTCCTCACCCCCCCTCATCTCATAGGGGACTGGAGAAAATATGTTGGGGATGCAGGGCCCCAGTTCCTGCCAGCAAGTCTCTCTGTGACCGCTGTTTTTCTAAAGCAGCTAATGAGAGGGAAGGTGCAGACCAACACCTGGAAACTCTAATCAAGCGAGTTGTGAAAGAATCACTGCAGGAGAGAGACGCTGCAAAGCCTCGTGATTCTCCTCAAGATCCACTGATTCCCCTGTCAGAAGAGGGTCCAGTTCCTGAGACGTGGGAGTCTTCTCAACCTAGCCACCAGTCTGCCCCCCCTTCAGATAGTGGGTCAGAAGCAGATGATCCTGGAATGGGCTTTGAATATGCCCTGGTTCCTTCTCTGGTGAAAGCGGTTAAAAACGCTCTGGTTTGGGAAGATCCAGTTATTTCTCCTGCTAAACAGAGAAAGTTTTTCAAACAGCTCAGCAAGGAGCGTCATTATTTTCCTTTCCTCACGGAAGTGGGAGCTATAATTTTTGAAGAATGGGGCAAGATAGATAAAAAAAGCTCTATGCAATCCAAAGTCGCAAAACTATACCCTTTCAAGGAAGAAGAGGTTAAACACCTTGAGTCAGCTCCCTTGGTAGATGCTGCATTAATGAGGCTTGTGAGATATGTGACTCTGCCTCTTGAAGATACAGTCTCATTTAAAGATCCGCTAGAGAGACGGATTGATGCCGACCTAAAAAGGATTTACCTGACAGCAGGCACAGTGTGCAAACCAGCTCTGGCCTTAGCAGCAGTCTCTAAAGCTTTGGAGGCATGGTCAGACAATGTGAACGATTCTCTTAGAGGTATCTCTGAAGAAGCGGCTAAGAGCTCCCCTATTCAGGAAATCAGGCTTGCCTCTGCCTTTCTGGGGGAGGTCTCTATTGACATTGTTCGCCTAGTGGCTCGGGTGATGTTGGCGTCGGTCACCGCCCGTCGGGCCTTGTGGCTGCGACCTTGGTTGGCGGACCCAGCCTCTAAACAGGCTTGGTGCCGTATTCCATTTGAGGGTTCATCCCTCTTCGGCAACAAGCTGGATAGCGCCATTACCCGGGCTACGGGTGGTAAATCGGGGTTCCTCCCTCAAGACAGGCGTTTACAGAATCAAAAACGCACCTTTTCAAGATCGCAGAACACCGACCGTGCAAGGGAAGCACGTAGCTATAGGCCTGGTCGGGAATTTTCTAGATCCTGGAAATCCAGGCAGTCCTCTTTTAAAAAGCCCACAAAAGGGGCTTCCACCAGTAACCAGGACTCCACTAAGTCCTTTTGAAATTGGGCCCGCTCAAACATGTCAGGTGGGGGCTCGTCTGCTCCACTTCCGGCATGTTTGGGCGGCCTCAATTCGGGATTTCTGGACTGTCAAGACAGTGTCCTCAGGCCACACCTGGGTTTTCAACAGCACTCCCAGTCTAAGATTTATACCAACAAATCTTCCAAGTTCAGAAGAGAAGAAACAAGTTCTTTTAGCTTACATAAGCTCTTTATTAGCTCAAAACGCAGCCATTCCTGTTCCAGATGGCGAACGAGGAGAAGGCATGTATTCTCCTCTGTTTCTGGTACAGAAGAAGAACGGCACATGGAGGCCTGTTATAGACCTGACTCATCTCAACCGGTTTATCCGAAAGGAAAAATTCAAGATGGAGTCACTATTAACGATTCAACAATCGGTTCATCTGGGAGATTGGCTGGTGTCGATAGACTTGAAAGACGCCTACTTTCATGTTCCAGTGGCGGCAGACTTCCAAAAGTTCCTTCGCTTTGCTGTAGGCGATCAACACTTACAGTTTACCTGCCTTCCATTTGGTCTCACAACATCACCTCGGGTGTTTTCCAAGGTTCTGCTGGCTGTTGTTGCTCTGCTCCGAGTCAAAGGAGTTCGCCTTCACCACTATCTCGACGACCTCCTCCTTCTAGGCCAGGACAAGGGTCAGCTTCTAAAGCACAGGAGTCTAGTAATTTCCACTCTCCAAGAGTTTGGGTGGCTCCTGAATTTGGAGAAAAGTCACCTGATTCCATCTCAGTCTCTCATATTTCTAGGTGCCCATTTCAACACACTAGAGGGCACCATCTCACTACCAGAGGAGAAGATCGTGGTGATCCGGGACAGGATCCGTTCGACTCTTGCTTCATCTCACCTTTCCGCTCTTCAATGTCTGAAGGTGATCGGCACAATGGCAGCCACCATTCCCATGGTGAAGTGGGCTCAATGGCGCACTCGCCCATTCCAGAAAGGGTTTCTCCAACAGTGGGATTCTCCCAGCAAGAATCAGCTCATCCTTCTCACTCCATCCATGAGAGAGTCTCTCCTTTGGTGGCTCCAGGGGAAAAATCTCCGCAATTGCCATTCGATTCTTCCTATCACATGGGTCACAGTGACCTCAGATGCCAGCAATCGGGGCTGGGGTGCTCATTGCCTGTCAGAAGTGGCCCAGGGCAGATGGATCTCGCCATCTCAGAAGATTGTATCCAACATTTTGGAACTTCGAGCGGCCTTTCAGGCGCTCAGATCCTTCTTCCATCTGATAAAGAACTCCTCAGTGATGCTCCGGTTGGACAACACGACCGCGGTGGCCTATATAAGGAAACAAGGTGGGACTCGCAGCTGGTCCCTCCTAAGGGAAGTGGAGCCAATCATGAACTGGGCTCAGAAGAATCTGTCCAACATTTCGGCAGTCTACATTCCGGGGGTCCAGAATGTTCAGGCGGACTTTCTGTCCCGTGTTCAAATGGACAACAACGAGTGGTCCCTGCACAAAGAGGTGTTCAAGTGGCTCCTGACACTAGGAGTGTCTCCAGAAGTGGATCTGTTTGCATCCCCATGCAACTACAAACTCACCAGGTATTACTCAAGGTTCCGGGATCCCCAAGCATATGGGATAGATGCCCTCACGGATCGGGGGAGGTTCAACAAAGCGTATGCCTTCCCTCCGGTACCTGTGATACTCCAGTTTCTCCGCAGGCTCAGAACAGAGGAAGTGGAAGTCATGGCAGTGATACCGTTTTGGCCCAACAGGCCATGGTTTCCCCTCTTAACTCTCCTCAGTTATCGGGAGTCAATCCCTCTGCCTCTCAGGGCGGATCTTCTGTCCCAAGGTTCTATCCTGCATCCATGCCCTGCTCATCTACATCTCAGGGTTTGGTTTTTGAGAGGGGAAGGCTTGAAGCCTTAGGTTGTCCAGAAGAAGCCATCCCGACGCTTCTGAATGCCAGACGGAAGAGCACTAATAGAGTGTATGAACGTATCTGGTCCAAATTCACAGAGCACATGGCCTCTAGACCTAATCCTTGTGGTTCTCCAAAAGTCCAGGATATCCTCAGCTTTCTGCAAACAGGGTTGGATTTGCCTCTAGCAGTAAGTTCCCTTCGTGTGCAAATATCAGCCATCTCGGCATTCACAGGAATTTCATGGGCTAACCATGCCCTGGTTCGCCAATTCTTCAAGGGTGCTATCAGGCTAAGACCTCAAAGGAAACCGAGATTCCCCAAATGGGATCTTCCCCTTGTTCTAGATTTCCTCTCCACGCTTGGAACAGATCCTGATGATCCTCTATCAGTTAAAGACCTCACACTCAAGACCGTCTTCCTGGTGGCAGTAACTTCAGCCAAGAGAGTGTCTGAAATCAGGAACTTAGGCTCCAAAGAGCCTTTCCTGACCTTTTTTCCGGATAGAGCAGTATTAATTCCCATGTTGGGCTCAAACCCTAAAGTGACATCTATTTTTCACGAAAATCAGGAAATTGTATTGCCTACCTTTAATACAACAGAAGGTCAAGAAGTTCATCCCCTTGATGTGGGACATACTTTGAGTCAATACCTGGAAGCTACGGAATCATTTAGGCAGACGGACTTCCTTTTCATTCTTCTGCAAGGGAAAAATAGAGGAAAACGGGCCTCAATCAGATCCATCTCTGCTTGGATAGTACAGACCATTCAAAGGGCTTATAAAGCGAAGGGCTTGGCTCCTCCAGAGGCAGTAACTGCACACTCAACTCGGAGTATTTCAACCTCGTGGGCGGCTTCTCTTCATGTCGCACCCGAAGTTATATGTAGAGCAGCTTCCTGGTCATCTATCAATACGTTTGTTTCTCACTATTGTGTTGAACCTGCCGCTTTGTCATCCATTAATTTTGGTTTGAAAGTACTGTCAGTGGACAGTGTTAAATAAATTTATTTTCTCGCTCAGCATTGTGCCCACCCGGGTGTGTTTGGCGAGTTATTTCCCACACGTATGCTGCCATGGAGCCTGTCAGGAAAACGGAAAATTTATATCAAATACTTACCGTAATTTTCCTTTCCTGATAGGCTCCATGGCAGCAGGAGTCCCTCCCAATGCTTGGAGTAGGCTAGTTACGAAACACGGCTGAGAGCCCACAGCTGAAATTTATAGGGAGGGGTCCTATTGGGTAGTTATGGAGGCGGGGTCAACCCACACGTATGCTGCCATGGAGCCTATCAGGAAAGGAAAATTACGGTAAGTATTTGATATAAATTTTCCGTTTTTTCTTCACTCCCATAATTTGAAATACCCAAATAAAAAAAGTAACATTTAGAAATTGACCACATACACAATCATTTAAAAAAACACACTGAAAGCAAGAAATACAGTATCTCATAAAAGTGAGTACACCCCTCACATTTTTGTAAATCTATTTTATCTTTTCATGCGACAACACTGAAGAAATGACACTTTGCTACAATGTAAAGTACCGAGTGTACAGCTTGCATAACAGTGTAAATTTGCTGTCCCCTCAAAATAACTCACAGCCATTAATGTCTAAACCGCTGGCAAAAAAAGTGAGTACACCACTAAGTGAAAATGTCCAAATTGGGCCCAAAGTGTCAATATTTTGTGTGGCCACCATTATTTTCCAGCATTGCCTTAACCCTCTTGGGAATAGAGTTCACCAGAGCTTCACAGGTTGCCACTGGAGTCCTCTTCCACTCCTCCATGACATCACAGAGCTGGTGGATGTTAGAGACTCTGCACTCCTCCACCTTCCATTCGAGGATGTCCCACAGATGCTCAATAGGGTTTAGGTCTGGAGAAATGCTTGGGCAGTTCATCACCTTTACCCTCAGCTTCTTTAGCAAGGCAGTGGTCATCTTGGAGGTGTGTTTGGAGTCCTTATGTTGGAATACTGCCCTGCGGCCCAGTCTCTGAAGGGAGGGGATCATGCTCTGCTTCAGTATGTCACAGTACATGTTGGCAGTCATGGTTCCCTCAATGAACTGTAGCTTCCCAGTGCACTCACGCAGCCCCAGACCATGACACTCCCACCACCATGCTTGCCTGTTGGCAAGACCCACTTGTCCTTGTACTCCTCACCTGGCTGCTGCCAAACATGCTTGACACCATCTGAACCAAATAAGTTTATCTTGGTCTCATCAGACCACAGGACATGGTTCCAGTAATCCATGCCCTTAGTCTGCTTGTCTTCAAACTGTTTGCGGGCTCTCTTGTCCATCATCTTTAGAAGAAGCTGCCTTCTGGGACAAGAGCCAAGCAGACCAATTTGATGCAGTGTGCGTCGTATGGTTTGAGCACTGAGTTTAGACATTAATGGCTGTGTGTTGTTATTTTGAGGGGACAACAAATTTACACTGTTACACAAGCTGTACACTCACTACTTTACATTGTAGCAAAGTGTCATTTCTTCAGTGTTGTCACATGAAAAGATATAATAAAATATTTACAAAAATGTGAGGGGTGTACTCACTTTTGGGAGATACTGTACGTACATTTACAAAATTAATAAGACAACTACCGTATTCTACTTTAGCATCAGTAAAGTCACATACTAAAAACAGACAATCTGTTTCTGAATAATGCTCAGTCAAGAAAGCAAAAAATTAAAATTCCCCATTTTTTTAATGTTGGGGGAGAATGAGATCTATTCAATCCTAACATTTTTCTTACTAAGCTGAAAAAATGCCTTCAATTTACCTGGTAGTCTCCCTGCTGCCAGTGCATCCCCAGGCAAATGTCCATTAACACCATTTGTAGGTAGGTTACTCATCTGACCCAATAATCCACTTCGCATCTCCAGATCTGTAGGATAAGGGCGCCGTGGATCCCCTTCAATGAAGAAATATAAATACATTAAATGCAGGTACAACGAAAGCATAATTCAGGTCAACATAAAATCAATACATCTTATGCCCAACACACGCGGGTTTCACCATCAGATATGGCCATGTCGTATGTTGACTGGTTTAAATAAAACTAAATTTGGTCATTTAAAAACAAACATAAGAAGCAGTTTACTTTTAGTGAAAATTAGATGTCAAATGCAGATTAACCGTTACAGATAACCATATACGTAAGCCTCTAAAACATGTACTTGGGGCCCACTCTTCCCATGTTCCTATTATCTTTTAATGTAAAGGAAGGCATCATAGACCATTAGGAAGACTTGGAAGTTAGGAAACACAGCTATTTTTACACATCATATGCCAACTATAAAACTTCAGGCTTGCAACTAATTTACTTTAAAAAGAACAATTTTTAAAAACATACCGTATATACTAGAGTATAAGTCGTTCCGAATATAAGTCGAGGCCCTAATTTACCACAAAAAAAATGGGAAAAAAACTTATTGACCCGAGTATAAGACGAGGGTGAGAAATGCACAGCTACTGTAAGTGGAAAAGAGGGTCAACAATGCCCATTTGCAGCATCACTGTGCCCATTTGCATGCCTCACTGTGCCCATTTGCAGCCATAGGTCCCCTGAACTTCAAACTCGGTAGTTAAGGGTTCCTAGATGCCCCCTAGCTGCAGCCAAAATTTGGGGTCTCTGAACCCAAAAGGGTCCCGAAATGACATTGCTGCAGATGGACACAGTTGACCGAATTTGGGGCCCCGTATCTCGGGGCCACTTAGTGCTAAGAACCCCAAATTTGGTGTGCAAACCCAGTGGAACTAGCACCATACATTTTGCAAAGCTGGGGTTTCTAGCACCAAGTGGCCGCGAGATACAGGGCCCCAAAAATCAGTTCAGAAAATATCAAGCACTTTTCTGCAGCAGAGAATGACATTTTCCGAACTGGCTTTGGGGCCGGAACCCCAGCTTTGGATATGTTATGGTACCAGTTCCACTGGGTTTGCACACCAAATTTGGAGTTCCTAGCACCAAGTGGCCCTGAGATAGCGGGCCCCAAAATCGGTTCACAAAATGTCAAGCACTTTTCTACAGCAGAGAATGACATTTTCCGAACCGATTTTGGGGCCCCGTATCTCGGGGCCACTTAGTGCTAGAAACCTCAGCTTTGGATATGTCGTGGTACCAGTTCCACTGGGTTTGCACACCAAATTTGGGGTTCCTAGCACTAAGTGGCCTTGAGATACGGGGCCCCAAACTCGGTTCGGAAAATGAATTTTTTTGCTGCAGAAAAGTGCTTGACTCAAGTATAAGTCAAAGAGAGGCATTTTCAGCACAAAAAAAAAATGTGCTGAAAAACTCGACTTATACTCGAGTATATACGGTGTATATAGTGCAGGCACCTAAACAGAACCTCTAAAAGCCTACTGTAAAAGCAGAATCCCAGGCCATTTTGACAGGCAAAACTTTGATACCTCCTGATCATGTGGAAGCCTGTCTGCTTCTTCGTGCCACCTGACATTCCTACCATTATAGTAATGTACAAATACGAATAGGTTGGGGGAGACTTTGCCTATCAGAATGGCTAGGGATTATTCTAGGATATGATGGTCCAAGAGGCTGCTGCATGTATGTTCAGTGTCTAAACTTCGTTCCAGCAGCAGTATTTGTTATTTTCATGACCGTATCTCTTGCTGGCAATAAAGCTGTGTGCCTTTGTGGATAACACAGGGTTAAATAAAATTGAAAACAAAATTCTTACCTGGAACCCATGTTGGTGGAGCACACACTGCATTGCTTGCACTAATACGATGGGCATATTTAATCAGTTCCTCAGACGAGATGGCACCTGGGAGACATGTGAAATAAGATGTTTTTTTTAACAAACATGTACAAAGTGTTTTTATGCTAACTTTTTGAAAAAAATTTAAGTGAGAAGTCTTGGGCAAAATTCATCAGCATTTTATGTTTTTGCTGCTTAAAGCTGGTATTTATGTTTGGCTAGGAGGGAAAGAAAGGAAAGAAAGAAAAGAAAGAAAAGAAAAAGGAAAGACGTTCACCTTTTGTAACATGTTACAAATAAACAGTTTAGTTTACTGGCCCCCATATCCCCCGATCCTAACCTGGCCACATCATCCATTCACAGTGTTCTGTGAATGGGAAGACTACAAGTCCCAACAGTCTTTACAGCTGTCGGCTGGTAGTTCTCAATGAACTACCATGGCGTTGTTCAGCACCTGGGTAGTTCATTAAGACTTCCTGTTAGTGTAAGCGGTTTGCCCGTACATCGTATGGACAGGCAGTTTTTCAGTCTGCAGGAGACCTGCATGGCATCAGCGGATCTGCTGATTGCTGGTGCAATGCTTTCCAGTCTCCTAAAACAAAGATTGTAAATGCACTTCTACCAGCAAAAAACGTGCAATTAATTTTTTTGTTAAAAAAGGTGAACTTATCCTTTAAGGCACCCATGCTAAACTCTCATGCCCCTTTCACACTGCAGCAACTTAAAAGTCACACGATTTTGCCACGATTGTCTATGGACCTCAACTCACATCAAAGTCAGACCAAAGTAGTACAGGAACTACTTTGAAGTCAGTGTGACTTGAAGTTGCACAGATATGAATGGTACTCATTGGAAATCATGGGGTACAACTTGGCCTTAAAAAGACACTTGTCCATTCAAGGAAAATCAACAATCTGTGCGTAAAGCCCATCCTTCTAACAGTTTTTTACTCACCTCGCCAGCGCTCCATTGCTGCCCCTTTTTCTGTGGCTACCATTACCAAATAACAGTAAGAGCCCTTGCACACTGGGGCGGCGTCGGCGGTAAAACGCCGCTATTATTAGCGGCGTTTTACCGCCGGTATGCGGCCGGTATGCAGCCGCTAGCGGGGCGGTTTTACCCCCCCGCTAGCGGCCGAGAAGGGGTTAAATACCACCGCAAAGCGCCTCTGCAGAGGCGCATTGCCGGCGGTATAGCCGCGCCGTCCCATTGATTTCAATGGGCAGGAGCGGTATACACTCCGCTCCTTCACCGCTCCGAAGATGCTGCTGGCAGGACTTTTTTTACCGTCCTGCCAGCGCATCGCTCCAGTGTGCAAGCCCTCGGGGCTTTCACACTGGAATGCAAGGAGCGGCACTTTCGGGTCGGTTTGCAGGCGCTATTATTAGCGCAATAGCGCCTGCAAAGCGCCCCAGTGTGCAAGGGCTCTAAACAAATATCAGCGCTGAGATAAATATAAATGTAATAAGCAGCCAGCATAGTTTGTTGATTCATCAAACACAAGTACAAAAGATCAAAAATGCAGCGCTAAATACATACGATAGTCCATAAAAGCCAATGAAGAGTAGAGATGAGATGAAACCTCCACCAAAACTTCCGTGTGCAAGGGAAAAGCACACCACACCCAAGTGCTGTCGATCTGTTTACCAGAAGGATATAACAAGCAAGCTATGTATTCATATAGTACAGAGGCTCATTCAGTGAATCCAATTGGCACACCCAACAGGGTAACCAAATAAAAAGAAAGTAACAATAGTGAAGCCGTATGGGTATAACACACGTTTTTATTGTAGTCTACTTACAGGAGTCAATAGAACATCATCACAAAATAGAAAAGGTAATCCGCGGCTCAAAAGCGTGCTTGCATGGGCCAGCCTACTAGTGTGTTATACCCATACGGGCTTCACTATTGTTACTTTCTTTTTATTGGGTTATCCTGCTATTGATCACATTCACTCATCGTCCCATGTGAATCCTGAGTTCCTGGTGATACGTGACAACTTAATCTGTCTGTCTATATGAATACATAGCTTGTGTCTTATATCCTTCTGGGAAGCAGTTTGACAGCACTTGGGTGTGGTGTGCTCATCCCTTGCACACGGAAGTTTTGGTGGAGGTTTCATCGCATCTCTACTCTTCATTGGCTTTTATGGACTATCATATGTATTTAGCGCTGCATTTTTGATCTTTTGCCATTACCAAATACTTGGTGTTCCCAGGTGCAGAAGAGCACGTGTTGCTCCCATGATGCTGTGCTTGGGCCTAGCAGCCACTTGCTAGACATAGGCACTGTCACATGATAGGCTACTATCACTACTCTCCTGAACTTCCAACACAAGCAACAATGGGGATGGTGGAAGCTGCGACAGAGGAAGAAGTAGGAGATCACTGGAGAGGAGAGTATTGGCCAGGATGTGGGCCTTACACAGACATTCTTGCCCTGAATAACCTTATATTTTACAAATCAAAAACATTTAGTACAGCTAATACACCTATCCTGAACTATATAAATGCTGGACATTACTAGCCCTTAAAGTAGCTACCATTCTTACACCAAATATAATGCTGCTGAACAGCTGGTACTAAAACCTACTACTTTTCAAAAGTGGGTTTAAATGCATTAGTCACTTAATCCTTGTAAACCAGGCAGGGTTTCCTGACCCAACAGCTTTCCAGTTTAAACCATGATCAGAGAGCTGTAATTCCAGAATATACATGGTCAGACTCTGGTCTGATATCCTTTATAAACAGTGAAAACCCTTTTATAAAAGAGTGGGCTTCCAAGGAAGCTTCTGCTCCAAGTATTCAGCTTACAATTGTTTTTGCTCTTATCTTTGTTTTTTTAAAGGATTGCACCACTTGCCCTTTTTGCCTGCAACATGTTCACTTTCAATAGATGTCTTGTGGATATGGCAGTTATTGAAGCGATGCATACAAGTTTACGGCTTTTTTTAAAGTGGAAGAAAAGCCCAAGACCCCTTTCACACTGGAGGAATTTTTTAGGCGCTTTAACACTAAAAATAGCACCTGTAAAATGCGCTGGCAGGATGTCAAAAAAAGTCCTGCAAGCATTTTTTTGAGGCGTTTTAGGAGCAGTGTATGCACCGCTCCTAAAGCGCCCCTGCCCATTGAAATCAATGGGCGGCACTTATTCGGCTGCTAGCAGGGGTTAAAAGCTCCTCTAAAACGACGGTAAAGCGCCACTAAAACTAGCAGCACTTTCACACTGCCAGCGCAGGGGTGTCGGCATTAAAGGGCTCTTACCCATATGAAAAATAAAAGGGTGTGTGTGTGTATTTTTAATCCGCACCAGTTCAGTCACATAATCTAGCTCAGACAGCACTTAACAGCTGGGAATTCCTGAGGAGCCATGTCTTCGCTCCCTCCTCCCACCTGCAGCAGCCGCTCACCGACACAGGTGACAGGGATCGCGTGACCAAATTGGAGCAGATTAAAAATAGGCAAGTACACACTTTTTTTATATAGGTTAGGCAGTATAGGTAGGAGAGAACATTTTTTAGAATAGTTAGACTTGAGCTTTTCTTACACTTGAATTTTGACTAGTGAAGAGATAAATATTCCATGAGTCACAAGGCAGGGGAGAAACCCCCCCCACCAATATCACCTTATTGGACCCTGGCACCCATCAGCAACAGGTTCATGTTGTTGGTGTGGGTAGTACCATAGCAAGGGAAGTACATTCTTTGTAGCCTTCTGCTATGGGAATACCAGTCCATATACTCATGGGTTGGTCCTTCTGAGTGCAACACTACATAAATAATTAGGAAAAATAAATAAAAAAAATTATAAAGGATACACAGTCAGCATTGGATAGGTAAATACAGGTGCTGCTCTTTGTTTTAAGCCCTAATTTAAAGCATTATTAACCAACACTGAAAAAATACTGTACAGTACTTCGAAACTGTATGCAGTTACTTCAAGTAATGACAATGTAGCATGGTTGGTGAAAATTCTGCTCCGGTACTTTCTTCAGCTACTCACTGTGGTTCCTGGTAAAAAAAGGTGGCTGGACCCTTAGTGGCGACAGCTTCCCCTCTACCTCCGACCACTGACAGGTTCACAGGCCAGCAGAACTGTCACTTCTGGTTAGACTGCAAGCCGCAATCCCAACCCTGCGCTGCCCTCTTGCTTCTGGATAGGCCCCTTAGACAGCCTAGTAGCCAGATGTCCCCAGGATAGGCTCAAACTCTGGCCTAGCAGCCCGAGCAATACAACACACGTACACCCAGACAGACGTCCAGGTGGCACAGAACCCTGATCACCTGACTCCACCCAAATATATTAGGTTCCCCCAGCAGGCCAAGGGATTTAAGAAAACCCCTGCCCATTGGCTGGGATACCCTATATACCCATAATCTAACCTTGCTTTGCCCTTCTCATATCTAATGCCACCAGGTACCCATCCACCTAGCGACAAAAGAGAAGTGGAGCAATTACAGATTTGGGGGATCAATGGATTTCAATCTAATAGGCTAAGATAGCTATACCTGGCAGGTAAACACCAGGGTGCCCACAATATTTAGTGATGAATTCCTTTTATTTCACATGCCTGTATTTGCATTTTTTTTTTTTACTGACCAAATTTGTCTTTCAACAGTGACAAGGCTGTGGCAAATGAACACTACTAAAATAAATAAAAAAAAGTGACCATTTAAAGTCCCCTTGATAGTGATGTAGCTTGTACCTACCCCTCTAATTGCCTGTACACACTATCCAAAAATCGTGCGAAAAATACAGCTTTCAAAGCGATCGTACGATAATCTGATAGTTCGTACAGAGCTTTCGATAGCCGATTTTTCCTCGTACTATAGCAGACCACAAGATTTTCGTTTAGTCAGTACAGTTGTCCTCCGAAAATACAATACAACACATGACATCACTTCTAAATTTTTTTTCTGTCGTACGAAAATGTATGACTTTAGTAACCTATTCAATATCTACTTAAGACTAGTAAGCGAAAAAAGTCGGATGATCTGTCATCCGATTTTTGGATCGCGTGTACGGGGCATAAATGTTGCTGGAAAGCTTGGTCTGCATACCTAATAATACATGGACTTTAGTTTACATGACTGTGTACAGCAAACTTTTAGAAAGTTTTGGAAAGCTTTCAGATTGCCTTGAGCAGCTATTTATTTATTTTTAAGCACACTTCATCTAGAGTTTATAAAATGTTAAACACAACTCATTAAAGTGGGGTTCCACCCATAAAAAAAAAAAAAAAAAAAAAAAAAGTACATAAAAAATCCTAAAAAAAAAAAAATAAAAATAAAAAAATTTGGATATATTTTTTTTTAACTTACCTCTAAATGCCTGTTGCTAGGTGGTCCCTCGTCTGCCCCTTCCTTTGCCTGGGCTGGTGACATCACTTCACCCTCGGCACAGGAAGGGCTCCGCTCTGCTCACTCCCTCCTGTCAATTATCTGGGACCCATTTCAGGTCCCAGGTGACTGAGCGGCCAATCACGGCGAGCGGCGCCGCTCGTGCATGCGCAGTGGGTGCCAGGCTGTGAAGCCACAGCCCGACGCCCACAGTTGCAATGCCGGCGCCGCTGAACAGAGGGGGAGACGAGCGGGGCTTCGATCCCCCGCTTCGCTGGACTCCAGGACAGGTAAGTGTCCAATTAAAAGTCAGCAGCTGCAGTATTTGTAGCTGCTGACTTAATTTTTTTTTTTATGGCCCCCCTGGGTGGAACTCCTCTTTAGGGTCAGTGCTGCCTGTCACTTTAACGTAGTTGCTAGCAGTCCTCAGACAGCTTTCAGAAAGCTTCAGCCCAAACAGAACTTGATAAAAACCTGTGAGCAGTTTGTTTAACCACTTGCTTACAGGGCACTTAAACCCCCCTCCCATCCAGACCAATTTTCAGCTTTCAGCGCTGACGCACTTTGAATGACAATTGCGCGGTCATACAACACTGTACCCAAATGAAATTTGTATCATTTTTTCACCACAAATAGAGCTTTCTTTTGGTGGTATTTGATCACCTCTGCGGTTTTTACTTTTCATTAAAAAAAAAAATGTAAAAAACTGAATTTTTAAAAAAAAAAAAAAAGTTTAAAATTTTTTATAACAAAATATAAAAAAATAAACGGGTAATTTTTCTCCTTCAATGATGGGCACTGATGGGGCGGCGCCACTGATGGGGCGGCGCCACTGATGGGGCGGCGCCACTGATGGGGCGGCGCCACTGATGGGGCGGCGGCACTGATGGGCACTGATGGGGCGGCGGCACTGATGGGCACTGATGGGGCGGCGGCACTGATGGGCACTGATGGGGCGGCGGCACTGATGGGCACTGATGGGGCGGCGGCACTGATGGGCACTGATGGGGCGGCGGCACTGATGGGCACTGATGGGGCGGCGGCACTGATGGGCACTGATGGGGCGGCGGCACTGATGGGCACTGATGGGGCGGCGGCACTGATGGGCACTGATGGGGCGGCGGCACTGATGGGCACTGATGGGGCGGCGGCACTGATGGGCACTGATGGGGCGGCGGCACTGATGGGCACTGATGGGGCGGCGGCACTGATGGGGCGGCGGCACTGATGGGCACTGATGGGGCGGCGGCACTGATGGGCACTGATGGGGCGGCGGCACTGATGGGCACTGATGGGGCGGCGGCACTGATGGGCACTGATGGGGCGGCAGCACTGATGGGCACTGATGGGGCGGCAGCACTGATGGGCACTGATGGGGCGGCAGCACTGATGGGGCGGCAGTGATGGGCAGCACTACAGGTGGGCACTGTTAGGTGGCACTGTGGGCACTGTTAGGTGGCACTGATGAGGCAGATGTGCCTCTTCCACTTGGGGACCGATGTCCCTCACATCTGATCGACTTTTTTCTACTCGCGCTGTCAGCGTGAGTAAAAAAAAAAAAAAAAAAAAAAAAAGAAAAACGATTACCGATCTTTTGTTTACATCATGTGATCAGCTGTCATTGGCTGACAGCTGATCACATGGTAAGGGGCCGGTCCGCGATCAGCCGAGTCTCAGTGACTCGGTGATCACAACGCGCCCGGCGCGTGCACAGGGGAGGCCGTCATATGACGGCCTCCCGGGAATGTAGGTCCGTGCTGTGGCCATCATTCGGCTATAGCGCGGCTGTCTAGAGGTTAAAAAGGGAAATACAGCACTCCCAGTAAGATCTATGATTTGACAGCCCCAAGATGAAGGGTGCATTGTAGGCTTTAAGAAAGCTGCAAACTTAAAATGTTTGAGAAATGCTTTGTAAAAATTTTTTACCCATGTGTACACAGCTTAATGTGGCAAAATTACAAACATTTTGTCTAAACCAAAGTACCATACTATATAGCAGCCCTCGAAAATGCCACTTGCCTGCCCACAATGGGCGAGTGGATTTTGTTGGCTAGCGAGCGTGGGCTGCCTGGAAGCAAGGGGGGGCGAGCACTGCCAGCCGGCGAGTTGTATGGGAGTCCTTCTCCCAGCGCTCACTGAGGGGAAGAGAGAGGAGAGAGCCGGCTGGATGATTCAGAGCGGAAAAAAAAAAAAAAAAAAAAAAATATGTACAAACAAGGGCCCTCAATCCCCAGGCCACGCCGCAGGTAAGCTAGCCAGCACAACCACCCTCCCACCACCAGAGGGTGCCCGCTTCCCTACTCTATTCCACCTCTGGTCACCTTACTTCCAGGGAGGGAGAGAGAGAGAGAGAGAGAGAGAGAGAGAGAGAGAGAGAGAGAGAGAGAGAGAGAGAGAGAGAGAGAGAGAGAGAGAGAGAGAGAGAGAGAGAGAGAGAGAGAGAGAGAGAGAGAGAGAGAGAGAGAGAGAGAGAGAGAGAGAGAGAGAAAAAGGGAAAGGCGATAGGCTGTGTGCGCGCGCACACACACACATTCCCCCTGGGAGGTGACAGGCAGTGCACACAAGGGAGGTAAAAGGCAGCACCTACCCCCAGAGGTAAAAAGGTTGAACCCCCCCCTTCTCCCCAAGGGAACATGTCTCACACACACCCCCCAACCACATCACCCTCCCCCCCCCCCCCCCCCCCCCAAGAGGTAACAAGAAACGGCAGCACCAATACTCCCACCCGCTCCGTGAAGGGGTTGTCATCACAGAGGTCGATCCCTGGTGCCGGGAGGTTGGGGACCGCTGACGTCGAAACTTAAAAACAGTCACACTAACCTTTTCTTGCTTTGTCTATTGATTTCAGCTTTTCTTTTGCTTGGTATACTGCTGTAGCCTGGTAAGAAATGAAAAAAATCTTTGGTGTATTTCAAATAGAAGAGTTGATCAAACACAAAGTTTCCCTTCTCATGTTCTCCTGGCCATTTAAAAAGGACCAGACAAAAAGGCTTCATTCACATTTGGCCTTTTGGGATTTTGAGCAGAATTGCTGCGATTATGCCCACAATCTCAAAAATGTATGTTTGGGTGCCATTTATTTTCAATGGCACCTAAATGCGGCGCTGGTTTGCTGTGATTATCACACAGTAATGTGCAACGCTCTTCGCCCAAAAAAAGCTCCTGCTCCTTTTTTGGGCGACAAGCTTTGCGCTAAAACAGCATCCGAACATGCATTTTGTGATTGTAGTACGATCTGAGATTGCATGCAGAACTGCAGCGATTCCGCCCAAGATACCACAGAAAAGCCAAATGCCCAAGACTGTAACCAACCATGTATCTGTTTAACCATTTTGCTGCCAGGCCCCGCACTCACACTTTAAACCTCAGGTACCCAGACCATTTTTGCAATTTTCTCCATCCCCCCCTAGGATTTTAGAGTTTGTGAAAGGGGAGAGGGAGAGGAAGATAATAGAGATGATAGAGAGATGAGAGAGAGAGTGCCTGGTATTGTCGGGGATCGAAGTCTGATCCCTGTTCATTGAAGTCAAACGCATGTTGGACTTCAAGTCGCAGGGCAAAGTTGGATCCAAAGTGGTACAACTGTCGTGTTGTACCAGTGTGAACCTGGCCTCAGTCATATATAGTATGCTGTATATCCATGGGCATTAAGATAGAGGTCCACCCTAAAAACTAAAATCCCTGCATCTACAGACATCAACAATCTAACAATAACCTATCTAGCCCTGTAAAGAAGAAATCAGCATACATACTTTTTCTGCAGCCGATCCAACTGGATCCCAAGCTGAGCTGTCAGCTGCGGCTTTGCTGTGGAGGCGGGTTCAGGAGGACATGTCCGACAACGGAAACCCCATAGTAACAGGGTGACGTTACTCCCCATTCATTTCACAGCCGTTGTCGGCTGTGTCCACTGCAGAGCTTCCGCTGTTGGAGAGAGGGCCAGATCAGCTTCAGAAAAGGTATGTATATTGATTTCTTCTTTACAGGGCTAGATAGGTTAGTGTTAGATTGTGGATGTCTGTAGGATGCAGGGATTTTAGTTTTAGGGTGGACTTACACTTTAAAGCTGAATTCCAGGAATTCAAACAGACATTTGTAAAAAGTGCAGGCACACTATGAGGCAAGTCCAAAGAGGTGCACGATATGGCCTGAACTCCTCTCTATTATTTAATATCTCTAATTCTTATGGCTCTGCCGGAGGATTACACAAACTCAGGGCTCAGAGGAGAGAGAGGCACACATAGCAACTATGCCTGCCCCCTCCCCACGGCTGCCCATTTAGAGAAACCTTTGCAAAAGTGTTTACATAATGCAAAGGCTTCTGCGATTGGGCAAGAGGAGGGGAGGGGCAGGCATAGCCGCTGCACCAAAATATAACGTTGAAGATGCTTAGACCTGAAGCATAAGCTTCAGGCTCTTGGAAATGCAGTGCTATATGTCTCCTGGGAGTGCAATAAAAATTGCCAGATGTAAATAGCGATAAGCCCAGGAGATGTCATGCACCACCCTTGACTTAACTCATAGTGTGCCTTCACTTTTTACAAAGGAGCTGGATTCCTAGAATTCAGCTTTAAAGAAGGATTTGCATGCCTTTACAGAAGGCATTTAACCACTTCCAGACTGCCGCACGCCGATGTACGTCCAAACTTTGCCGGTGGATATCGTTATGGCAGCAGCTAGCTGCCATAACCCCGGTATCCCCGTTTTGGTGCTGCGGTTGGCTTTCTGATAAAAGTGGTCCCTGCGGCGGATTGGCCAAGAGATCACTTTTAAAATCGGTGACGTTAGACGGGCCCCCCCCCCTACCCGCCGCGATCCGATGCCCTCCGCCGCTTACCGGACCCGTCGATAGCGGCGGAGGCGATCGCGGCTGTCTCCTGGAAAAGAGCGAGGCCAAGATGGTGCCCACTTGTCTCCATGACACTGCTGGGCGGAAGCGACGTCAAACGTCACTTCTGCACACGCCTCTTAACCACTTAAGGACCAGCCTCGTTTTGGATTTTAGGTGTTTACATGTTTAAAACAGTTTTTTTTGCTAGAAAATTACTTAGAACCCCCAAACATTATATATAGTTTTTTTTCTAACACCCTAGAGAATAAAATGGCGGTCATTACAATACTTTTTTTTGCACCGTATTTGCGCAGCGGTCTTATAAGCGCACTTTTTTTGGAAAAAAAATTACTTTTTTGAATAAAAAAAATAAAACAGTAAAGTTAGCCCAATTTTTTTTAATATTGTGAAATATAATGTTACCCCAAGTAAATTGATACCCAACATGTCACGCTTCAAAATTGCGCCCGCTCGTGGAATAGCGTCAAACTTTTACCCTTAAAAATCTCCATAGGCGACATTTAAAAAAAATTCTACAGGTTGCACGTTTTGCGTTACAGAGGAGGTCTAGGGCTAGAATTATTGCTCTCGCTCTACCGGTCGCGGCAATACCTCACATGTGTGGTTTGACCACCGTTTTCATATGCGGGCGCTACTCACGTATGCGTTCGCTTCTGCGCGCGAGCTCGTCGGGACAGGGCGCTTTAAATTTTTTTTTTTACTTTATTTTATTTATTTTTTCACTGTTAAAAAAAAAAAAAAAAATTGGATCACTTTTATTCCCATTACAAGGAATGTAAACATCCCTTGTAATAGAAAAAAGCATGACAGGTCCTCTTAAATATGAGATCTGGGGTCAAAAAGTCCTCAGATCTCATATTTAGACTAAGATGCAAAAAAAAAAAAAAAAGACAAAAAAAAAAAATTGTGCCTTTAAGAGAAGTAGGCGGAGCCGACGTAATGACGTCGCTCCGGCCGTCCTATGGTATAGGACCGCTACCGACGGCTCCGGTAAGCGGCGGAGGGCGCGGGAGAGCGGCGGGAGGGGGGGGGGGTGGCACCTCTCCCACCGACCAACGGTGATCTCGCGGTGAACCCGCCGCAGAGACCACCATTATCGTGTACAGAAACGCCGGCCCTAAAGATGGATACCTCGGTTGTGGCAGCAGCTGCTGCCGTTACCGAGATATCCATCTTTAAAAAAAATGACATATATACAGTGGCCGGTCGTTAAGTGGTTAAAAAGGCATATTTTTTTCAATGTCATTTTTTTACATGACTTTTTTTTATTGCATTCTAGTGTAAATGAGATCTGAGGTCTTTTTGACCCCAGATCTCATATTTAAGAGGTCCTGTCATGCTTTTTTTTTTATTACAAGGGATGTTTACACAATTTTTTTAAAACAGTGTAAAAATAAAATGTAAAAACCACCACGTCCCGACGAGGTGTAGAATTTTTTTTAAACATTGCCTATGGAGATTTTTTAGGGTAAAAGTTTGACGCCATTCCACGAGCGGGCACAATTTTGAAGCGTGACATGTTGGGTATCAATTTACTTGGCGTAACATTGTATTTCACAATATAAAAAAAATTGGGCTAACTTTACTGTTGTCTTATTTTTTTATTCAAAAGAGTGAACGTTTTCCAAAAAAAGTGTGCTTATAAGACCGCTGCGCAAATACGGTGCAAAAAAAAAAAAAAAGTATTGCAACGACCGCCATTTTATTCTCTAGAGTGTTAGAACAAAAAAAAAAAAAAAAAAAATGTATAATGTTTGGGGGTTCCAAGTAATTTTCTAGCAAAAAAACATGTAAACACCTAAAATCCAAAACGAGGCTGGTCCTTAAGTGGTTAAAGAAGGCATTTAAAAAGAATTCTCTCTGCTCTTCTGAAGCCACAGCCATCAAAAGAAAGGAAGAGAAAAACTGGGAAGTCTGCCAAGAATCATAACATTCTTTATCAGTTGAACTTAAGTATAAACATTGTAAAAAATTGTCAATGGAATAGACCTTGTGTGTAAGTGAAAAAAGTTTAACCACTTAAACAATGAACCTTTTTCTGACATTTGTTGGTTTCAAGTTAAAATCATTTTTTTTGCTAGAAAATCACTTAGAACCCCCAAACATTATATATTTTTTTTAGTAGACACCCTAGAGAATAAAATGGTGGTTGTTGCAATATTTTATGTCACACTGTATTCGCGCAGCGGTCTTTCAAATGCAATTTTTTGGGAAAAAATAGTTTTTTTTGTTTAATGCATTAAAGTAAACAAAACAAACAAACAAAAAAAAATACACCAACCAGTAAAGTTAGCACATTTTTTTGTAAAATGTGAAAGATTTTACGTCGCGAGAATCGTTTTTATTTTAAGCAAAAAAAACGAGATTCTCATTTTGGCCAGAATCGTGCAGCTCTACTAGCGGCTATAGCACGCGCTAGCAATAAATCACGAGTGAATCTGGCAGGCTGGTTGTACCAAAGTTGATCAGTCAACTTAGTACATTCAGCCAACTCACACACGGCTTGAATCTCGGCTAGGTCCTACTGGACTGGCTGAGATTCAACCCGTCTATGGCCGGCCTTAGATGGGATGGCTGCAGGGCTTGACAAATTTGCTTTGAATCTAGGAGCGAGCTTAAGAATTTAGGAGCCAGTTTTTTTTTTAACCACTTGCCTGCCTACTGGTCACTTTCACCACCTTTCTGCCCAGGCCAATTTTCAGCTTTCAGCGCTAGTCATGCAACACTGTACCCAAATGAAAATTTTTAGCAATTGTTTTCACACAAATAGAGCTTTCTTTTGGTGGTATTTAATCACCACTGGGCTTTTTATTTTTTTGCTAAATACATGAAAAAAGACCGAACGTTTTGAACAGCTGCACCAATGGACACTGAAGAGGTACTGATGGGCAATAATGGGCCCTGATGAGGCACGCATGAGGCTGCACTGACTGGCACTGATAGCTGGCCGCACCAGCTCTGGGCTGTCTAGGGAATAGCGGGCTTCCGGGCTGTCCAGACTCGACTTGGAACCACTTTTGGAGGAGCTTCAGGAACGAGAGGCTGGAGTCCACCCCGCCATGGTGACACAGACGCACTAGACACTTTCTGCTAGGGGCTCCGTTCCACCAGTCAGCTCCGCTCCTCCTCTGACCCACCCATCCTACAACCCAGCATCTCCCCTAACCCGCCCCTCTCCTTGAATCAGTCACCCCTTATGCACATGAGGCATAGTGAGACCTACTGGCTGCTTGGCAATAGCAGGATTGTTCCCGGGACGCCGATGCAGTGGCTGCCATTGCGCCCGGCGCCCCCCCATGCTACACCACTGGGGCTGACAAATACCCAGGCACCAGGATGCCATTTCTAGTCACAAAGGCAACTTGGCGCCTGGGATTTGTTGAGTCCTGGATGGCTGCATTCGTTTTCTTACTTCTGTTTTCTCCCCTGGTGATCCAGCCAATAAGTCTGTTTTTCAAAACAAGCTCTTCCAGATGTACCAGTTTACAGGGATGGGACAAACCAATTAACACTGCCAGGGGTGCTTACAATGATCAGCTTCTATTTATGCAAAACCCTTATCTTATCCCAAAAGGAATAAAAAATAAAAAAAAAGCTGTAACTGATAATAAAAAGTGTGAGCTGGGTTGTTTTGACTTCAACTGTTACTGTTACATCAATTAGAGAACATTAAGGGCCACTTACCAGTATGTGTTCTGCCTCTTTCAGCTGTTTCTGTAGTTGCTGGATATCACTGTCTCTTTTCTCAACTTCCTTCTCCAAAAGCTGCATTTCTTGATGAATCTTGCCCTGACTGTATGCCACCTTCATGAGTTCCTGAAACTCTCCATCCTGCTGTATTAATAGCTCCAAAATCTGAGAATAAAAAAAAAAAAAAAAAAAAAAGATTACAAATAAAATAACTGATCACAATCTATGTACAGCATTACCATGGTTACAAGAT
The DNA here is from genome assembly GCA_037952835.1 of Lithobates septentrionalis. NCBI lineage: Eukaryota > Metazoa > Chordata > Amphibia > Anura > Ranidae > Lithobates > Lithobates septentrionalis. The sequence goes on from JBBDGP010001627.1 coordinate 1,128,419, forward strand.
TTGCACTGTTAAAAGAATCCATTAATAGTGAGCCCACCCAAAAAATAGGATTTTTAAAACAGCTTACCTGTAAAATCATTTTCTTTGAGGTACATCAGGGGACACAGAGCAATAGTAATTACTATGTTGTTATAGGCCACCTTCAGGTGATGGACACTGGCACGCCCTAAATTAAGAAGTGTACTTCCTATATAACCCCTCCCACTACTGGGAGCATTCAGTTTTGTAGCCAAGCATTACACGTGTATACCAAAGAGGGGAGGAACCTCTGTGTCCCATGATGTACCTCAAAGAAAAGGATTTTACAGATAAGCCGTTTTAAAAATCCTATTTTCTTTTCATACATCAGGGGACACAGAGCCATAGTAATTACTATGTGGGATGTCCCATAGCAATGGAAACTGAAGGGAGGGAGACAACAAAAAAGGTAGGGCATTAAGAGGCTAGAGGACTTGTACTGCAGCCTGCAGTACACTACGGAAAAGCAAAAAAGAGAGGCGCCTCTGGGTGCAGACTAAAAACAAGGTTTATTTCATAAAAAGGTAATGATCATCAAACTCACATGTTGAAGGTCGTCAGTAGGCATCACTCCTCGCCGGATGTTTACAGTCTTCCATGCTCTCGGCCTAGTACTGTGACCTGTCACCGCTGCGGCCGGCCTCAAATCTCAGCGGTACCTCTCCTCACACACAGGCAGAGCCCCCTGCTAGGAGTTGTCCTTGACTGTCTTGTACCTTTGATGGATGATGTCCTCAGTATTGATTACTATTTTATGCCTACTGACGACCTTCAACATGTGAGTTTGATGATCATTACCTTTTTATGAAATAAACCTTGTTTTTAGTCTGCACCCAGAGGCGCCTCTCTTTTTTGCTTTTCCTTAGGACTGGAATGTGGTTTCACTTCTTGATGAAGGCAGCCCTGCTCGTGGACCTATCATTATTAACCGGACCCTTGAACTCCTCACGTTCACATGACAGTGAGACCTTACCCTATATATGTTAATGAGATATTCAATTTCTCCACTTTGGACATATACATGTGGACATTATCTATCCATTTAATGTAATGTGAGACTGGAAATATTTCAGTTTGTTCCCTATCCCTCTGTTCTTACTATTGTTGTTATCGCCAGTTCTTTGCGCCTTCACTTGCATATTGCAGTACACTACGCCCAAAGGCAATATCCTCATGACCTTTAACATCTATTTGATAGAATCTGGTAAATGTATGGACTGAAGACCAGGTTGCGGCCTTGCAGACCTGAGCCAAAGAGGCCTGGTGACGCACCGCCCAAGAGGCACCAACAGCCCTGGTGGAATGTGCTTTGACATGAAAAAGGAGGAATTTTCTTCTTTAGACCATAAGCTTGAATAATCATTTGACAAATCCATTTGGAAATAGTAGATTTCGATGCCGCTTGTCCTCTTTTAGGACCTTCTGGTAGAACAAACAAAATATCCATTCGGCGAACCTGAGCGGTTGCTTTTAGATATATCTTAATTGCTCTTACTACATCAAGGGAATGTAGTGCCTTCTCTTCCCTAGATCGTGGCTCTGGGAAGAAAGAAGGCAGAATAATATCCTGGTTCAAATGAAAACCTGTCACCACCTTCGGTAGAAATTCAGGATGAGGCCGTAATACCACCTTATCCTTATGCATGACTAAATATGGCTCCTTACAAACACAGAGCCGCCAATTCCGATACTCTTCTGGCAGAAGATATGGCGACCAGAAAGACTATTTTCCTAGTCAAAAGAACTAAGGAAATTTCCCGTATAGGTTCAAAAGGCTGAGTTTGTAAAACCGACAAGACAAGATTTAAATCCCAAGGTTTTAGAGGTGCCCTGACAGGGGGTTTAATTCTTGTTACCCCCTGAATGAAACTACGCACCAAAGAATGAGAAGCAAGAGGCCGTTGAAAAAATACTGCTAAGGCCGAGACCTGGCCCTTGATGGTACTCAAAGCCAGCTTCATCTCTAATCCCATTTGTACGAATTCAAGGATCCTACCTATGACATACTTCCTGGGGTGCCACCCCCTGGATCCACACCAGGAAACATATGCCTTCCAGACTCTATAATAAATGACTCTGGAGGCCGGCTTCCTAGCATTAACCAAAGTAGTCACTACAGAAGGAGATAACCCACGATCCCTTAGAATGTGGGTTTCAATAGCCAAACAGTTAAATTTAGCATTTGTAAAGTAGGATGGAATACTGGACCTTGAGCAAGAAGGTCTGGCCACAATGGCAGGGTCCAAGGGACTCCTATTGCCATCTTTATGAGCTTGGCAAACCAAGATCTTCTGGGCCGCGCTGGGGCCACCAGAATCACCTCTTTCCGTTCCTGCTTGATCCTGCGGAGAAGACGCGGAAGTAACAGAACTGGAGGAAACACGTAGATTAGTGAAAACTGATCCCATGGGAAGACCAAGGCGTCTGTTCCGCATGCTAGTGGGTCCTTCATCCTTGACACAAATTTGTCGACTTTGTTGTTGAATCTGGACACGAACAGATCTACGTCCGGGACACCCCATCTCTGACATATCAACAGGAAGATGTCGGGGTGAAGAGACCATTCTCCTGGAAACAACTGCTGGCAAATCAAGTAGTCCGCCTGCCAATTCTCTATCCCCGGAATAAAAACCGCTGATAGACAAGGGATGTTGCTTTCTGCCCAAGCTAGAACATGATTCACTTCTTTTTGGGCTGCACGACTTCTCGTGCCGCCTTGGCGATTGATGTAGGCTACCGCCGTGGCATTGTCGGATTGAATCTTGACTGGACAATTCCGCAGCCTGAACGTCCAGGATTCTGGGGCCAGACGTACTGCCCGAATCCCTAGAATGTTGATGGATAAGGTCCTCTCTGACTTGGACCATTTCCCCTGGACAGAAGCCTCTTCTAGTACTGCTCCCCAACCCAGAAGGCTTTCATCCGTTGTTACCACTTTCCAGGATACTGGTAAAAAGGACTTCCCTTTTGGAGGTTGCTGGATATCAACCACCAATTGAGGTTCAGACACACCTGGGGGGATAAGACTATCGGAAAGTCCAAGGCCTGAACCTTCTTGTTCCAGGCCAATAGGATGGCATTTTGTAGCAGTCTTGAATGGAACTGCGCATAAGGTATAGCCTCGAAGGAGGCCACCATCTTCCCTAACAATTTCATGCACATCCGAATGGAAGGATTTCTCCTTGTCCTGACAAGATGAATTAGTTCCTTTATGGAACGGATTCTTGCCTGGGGTAGGAATACCTTCCTTTGTACTGTATCTATGATTAGCCCCAAGTACTGCAATCTCCTTGAAGGAGTCGAGGAAGACTTCTTTAGGTTGAGAATCCAACCTAGGCTTTCTAGGTAGCTTACAGCTGAAATTAGATTTTGGTTTAGAACCGAAACTGATTGATCTATTAAAGGCAGATAGTCCAAATAGGCTAGGGACCGTTATGCCCTGGGCCCTTAACCTGGCCAGGGGAGGTGCCAGGATCTTTGTGAACACCCGTGGTGCAGTGGCTAGACCAAATGGCAGGGCCACAAATTGGAAATGGCGATTTTCTACCATGAAGCGCAGAGATCTCTGATGAGCGGAAAATATCTGCACGTGGAGATATCCATCTTTGATATCGATTGATGCCAAAAACTCCCCTCCTTGTGAAATGGAAACAACCGACCGGATTGACTCCATGCGAAAGGATCGGATATTTAAGTGCCGGTTTAGATCTTTGAGACCTAAAATGGGTCTTACCTCCCCGTTTGGTTTAGGAACCGTGAAAAGGTTTGAATAAAACCCTGAACCCTGTTCCCCTAAAGGAACCTCTGATATCACCTTTTGGGATAAGAGATGATCCAGAGCTAAAAAAGGAGAGACTTCCTTCTCTCTGGATCTTTGGGAATGCTTGATTTTAAATAACGGGGAGGCGGGAATTCTCGGAACTCTAGTTTGTACCCTAGAGAAACTGAGGAAGCCACCCATCTGTCTTGACATTTTTGCTGCCAGACCTTTGAAAACTGCAGAAGTCTTCCCCCCCCACCCGTGCGAGCGGGGGCGCCCCTTCATAAGGAGGCTTTAGTATTTTGTTTCGCAGGCTTTCTGCCCCAAGACCTCTTTGGGCCCTGGAGCTGCCCCTGAGGTTTACCTTTTGAGTTTGATGGTGGAGGCCGTCGAGACTGCCTAGAGGCAGACGTTCCTGGCACTGGAGAAGAAGCCAGTTTAAAAGAGAAATGTTTGAATTTCTTCTTTACCGTAAAAAGGGAACTTTTCCCATTAGAAATCCTTTGGATATATTTATCTAGATCGTCTCCAAACAACCGTTCACCATGAAAAGGGAAACTGGCTAGAAGCTTTTTACATGGTGCTTCCGCTGACCAATTTTTCAGCCATAGGACTCTGCGTGTATGTACTAGTCCCAGCATAAGTCGGGAGGCTAGAATCTTTCATAGCATCCACTGTAAAACATAGTGCATCTGATACACCAGCCCATTGCTGGGCCTGTTGATCAGGAAGAATTTTAAGCATCTCCTCAAATTGATCCTTTATGGACTGAGTTACACAAATAGCCGCAAGAACCGGCTACACTACTGAACCTGCCAAAGACATGTTGTTCTTTAAGAGAAGTTCCAATTTTTTATCTGTTGGATCTCTTAACATTTGTGCATTGTCTACCGGACAAGTGAGATTTTTATTCACCGAGGCAATTGCAGCATCAATCGCTGGAACCCCCCATTTCTTATAGAATTCCTCCTCCATAGGATATAGTGTAGAAAACTTCCTTGGAGGAAAACAACTTATCCGGGTGTTCCCATTCCGAATACATCAGCTTTTTTAGCCAAGAATGGATAGGAAAGGTATCCCGACTGGGGTGGCTTTAGTGATCCCAAACCAGAGGTGGGCTCATCACTAGACTGCGCTACAGGCAGCACAAAGGTTGAGCGAACCAATTTAGTAAGGGAGTGTACCAGCAAACTGTCTTGTGAAATTACTCCCTCTCCACTAAGATCCTCAGAAGAGGATATATTAGCATCTTCCAGGTTTTTTGGAAGTACCTCCTGATCCCCTGCTCTTTGGACCTCAAAAAAAGGATCCTGAGCACTAGATGGGGATCTGCTACATTAGACCCACTATAGAGTGTGATCATAGCATCAATCTTCTTTTCCAAGCTAGAAATAGTAGAAGAAAAAACCTCCTGTGTGATATAAATAGGGGCTGAAGTGTCCAGCGCTGCTGCAACACCAGGCTCATTCTGACTGACCACATCACTCTAAGAGGAGGATGACATCTTTTTGGTCATGGACTTAGGTTGTTGTAAATCACTCGGACCCTTAGAATCCTTTGAGGATTTTCTGGTCCCTCTTCCACTCATAGCCTTAATGTGCACAAACAGAGGCAATACCAAAAAGAATGCATACACTGCTAGGCTATAGTCCAGCCATATAAAGCTGCTATTAATGCCCAGCCTGAAGCAAATAATGTGTCAAGGGGAATGCCTGTGTCACCAAAACTGAAAACAATGCCACCTCTTTGCTCTTGTGTCCCTCCACAGCCAGCAGCAGCACACAGTGTGCTTTTAAACACTATCTCCTCGTGCTCCTGGCATCTGAGAACGCCAACGCTGTTAGCCCGCCCCCCCCCCCCCCCCCGCGTTGTCTACAGCTCTGCCCTCTTTTCAAAAAAGGCCTGGGAATTGCCGCGCAATCGGCGGACTACAGGTCCCTTCAGACCTAGAGCTGGACCAGCGGGGGGTTAAAAAGGCAGCCAGGCGACCGCAGCGTTTTACCAACAGGGAACAATTTACCCCTTTCTTACCGGAGGATCCTCCGCTGCTCTGGTCGGAGGAGAAGGAGGAAGCGTTTGGCTCCTGACACAGTGATTTTTTCCAGCATGAGGCGGTTAGTGCTCAACACAGCCCCAGTGGTGACACATAGGCATGACAACATTATTTAGTTAGAGACTTTACATGAATAAATTTCAGGAAAAAAAATCTCCACTTACCTTTTTTTCCCTGCCGCAGGGTTATCTGTGGTAAAACCATCAGACCCAATCTTCACCCTTCACGGTGGGCTCCATAAAACCTTCAGGAACCTTGAGGTATCCCACAATCCTGGACCTGCAACAGCACCCTGCCAGTAAAACTTTATTGGCCTTATTACCAAAAGTACTGGATCCCAGGGTCCAGCTCTCTAGAAAGAGAAGCATTTGCAAGCAAAAAACCTTGTTTCTTCGGATACGAGGCCCGGGTACCATTCAACCTGGTCTAAAAGACACTCTGAATGGATCCGTTAGCATGGCTAGCCCCAGCAAGGATTGTTCCAGAGGAGCTCAGCACAGCACATCTTTACTCATGACCAACACCTTAGACACTGGCGAAAAAACTGAATGCTCCCAGTAGTGGGAGGGGTTATATAGGGAGTACACTTCTTAATTTAGGGCGTGCCAGTGTCCATCACCTGAAGGTGGCCTATAACCACATAGTAATTTCTATGGCTCTGTGTCCCCTGATGTATGAAAAGAAAATAGTTTTGTTATGGGTAGGTGTTGATGGCCTGAATCATCCTAAATCATGATCATTCCACCAGTGAGGGCTGCCAACCAACCACAACCATTATGGGACAGGCATTTCAAAAGTTTCCTAAAAAGTCTCAAAAAATAATGGGGTTATTCCCTGTATCTGCGTACTGTCCCAACACAGCATTTTAATTTGCACATAAATCAGTATTAAGAACTTTTAAAGCCTTTAAACAGCACAAATTCTTTACAGCTACTATACAAAATCAACCCAAACATTGCTTTGTACACCAAAGTGAAAATAGCGGTTGTAGTTGGGCACCGGTGAACTGAATCACCTGTCATCTTTCATAAAATTAGGTTTTCCCAAAAGAACTTTGGTCTCCACAACCTTTTATATAAAATCACAATATAGGTGTCACTCTAAAGTAAAATGAACTTTTAAATATGTTTTTACATAAGCAAGGGGGCACAGCACAACTCTGCCTATTGGAACAGGTAATACTGGTTGAGCCATCACAGAAGCTCACTGAGCAAAACAAAAGGCCAGCATGAGATTAAAACTGACAGCAACCAAACCAGAATGAGAACATCAGTTTGAGGAGGAGTTAGCTTTTAGGAGGTAAAGTGGACTTTCCACAGAAAACAGAAGGTCTGCTACCATTTGCCAGTCCCTGCTTCCCACCCCATAACACTGGCTATATCTATCTATGTGCATTTGTAGCCCAGCTTTTGATGCACAGCAACATCACCTACGCCTTCCAATAGAGCTGGGCCCTCAAAGAAAACACTTTCGATGAGCTGAAAGCCAGCCAAGGTAGAATTTTTTGGTGGGGGTGGTATCTTGATCAAAGGCTTTTTGAAACCATTTGTCTTGGTGGTGCAGTGGGCTGGGAAATAGCAGGCCTTGTCAATATAAGATCTTTAACCACTTGCTGCCCGCCCGCCATCATATGACGGCGGGACAGTGCAGCTGTTATCCTGGGCCGCCATCATATGACGGCGCAGCCTTCCAGGCAGCCCAGAGGGCGCGCGCGCGCCGCATCGCTCTGGTCCCGGTGCGCGTGCCCGGCGGCCGCGATGTCCGCCGGGCACCCGCGATTTCCCGGTAACCGAGCAGGACCGTGGATCTGTGTGTGTGTGAACACACAGATCTACGTCCTGTCAGATGGGAGGAGACAGATGGTGTGGTCAAAGAGGGGGAGTCGGGACTTTAAATGAGGCATTGGCTGACAACCAGATAGAATAGATAACAATAATGTTTAATAGGTATATACAAATATATTCATATAAAACAGATAATGAATATGTACCATACCATAATCATACATAATTGTACATTTAATAATTTCCATTAACACAATTAATCCTCCCTGATTCCACATGGGCAATATATAAAAAGAAGATATAAAATCATTCATCCTAAAGAGACCCCAATGGGTATTCAGGTGATATCAGTATGATGACGTCGCATCTAAGAAGCTCTACGCGTTTCGTGGAACCCTCCACTCATCAGGAGCAATGCGATGTACGTCTAGTTGCATCTGGAAAATACATAACCAGAAAACTAAGCCTTAAGTGGGGGGGAGAGATGGGTTGATTGGAAAAATAATAAAAAAATATAAAAAAAAGGGGCAAGACCACAATAGATGCACCACCACAGTACCTGGCAAAACCACCCTGTATGCCAACCCATGAACATGGAGCCGAGAACAAGGCGGAGGCTGGTTGGCATCTGGTTGGCATACAGGGTGGTTTTGCCAGGTACAGTGGTGGTGCATCTATTGTGGTCTTGCCCCTTTTTTTATATTTTTTTATTATTTTTCCAATCAACCCATCTCTCCCCCCCACTTAAGGCTTAGTTTTCTGGTTATGTATTTTCCAGATGCAACTAGACGTACATCGCATTGCTCCTGATGAGTGGAGGGTTCCACGAAACGCGTAGAGCTTCTTAGATGCGACGTCATCATACTGATATCACCTGAATACCCATTGGGGTCTCTTTAGGATAATGAATGATTTTATATCTTCTTTTTATATATTGCCCATGTGGAATCAGGGAGGATTGTGTTAATGGAAATTATTAAATGTACAATTATGTATGATTATGGTATGGTACATATTCATTATCTGTTTTATATGAATATATTTGTATATACCTATTTATTAAACATTATTGTTATCCATTCTATCTGGTTGTCAGCCAATGCCTCATTTAAAGTCCCGACTCCCCCTCTTTGACCATTACGCTTAGGGATGGAGGTACCTGATGGTAATCAAGTCATGACCTCATTTAAAGTCCCGCCCTTCCTCTTTTTTGTGAGACCGATGGTGTGTTCCTTGTACAGAGGAACACCGATCGGTCTCCTCCCCTTGTGAATCCCCTCCCCCCACAGTTAGAATCACTCCCTAGCAACACATTAACCCCTACAGCGCCCCCTCCTGGTTAACCCCTTCATTGCCAGTCACATTTATACAGTAATCAATGCATTTTTATAGCACAGATCGCTGTATAAATGTGAATGGTCCTAAAAATGTGTCAAAATTGTCCGACGTGTCCGCCACAATATCGCAGTCACAATAAAAAAAAAAAATAAAAAAAAATAAAAAAAATCGCAGATCGCCGCCATTACTAGTAAAAAAAAAAATATAATAAAAATGCTATAAATCTATCCCCTTATTTTGTAGACGCTATAACTTTTGCGCAAACCAATAAATATACGCCTATTGCGATATTTTTTACCAAAAATATGTAGAAGAATACGTATCGGCCTAAAATGAGGAAAAAATTTGTTTAAAAAAAAAAAAAAATTTGGATACTTATAGCAAAAAGTAAAAAATATTGTGTTTCTTCAAACTTGTCACTTTTTTGTTTATAGCACAAGAAATAAAAACCGCAGGGGTGATCAAATACCACCAAAAGAAAGCTCTATTAGTGGGGAAAAAATGATAAAAATTTCATTTGGGTACAATGTAGTATGACCGCGCAATTCTTATTCAAATTGCGACAGCGCTGAAAGCTGAAAATTGGCTTGGGCAGGAAGGGGGTGAAAATGCCCTGTATGGAAGTAGTTAAAGAAAAAAAAAAAAAAAAAAAAAAAAAAAAAAAGATTAGTTTGGCAGCCTTGTACTAAAGTACCCGAGTGGCAGTGGGCAAATCAATTCACTAACTCAAAGAAAACATTTAAGCTAATTTCTAGGAGAGCCAACCTCTACAAAAGTGTAAGTTAAAAAAAAAAAAAAAAAAAAAAAATCGAGTTAGACTTACCGGTAACTTGTTTTTCAGAAGTCTTTCAGGACAGCATCTGAGAGATAGTGACTCCTCCCACCAGACCACAGGAAACACCTTCTTCCTCCAGATCTTTAAAGGGAGGCACCTCCCTACCACACCTCAGTTGAAGAGAACCTCCGGCCCCGGCTGGAACACATAAGCACATATGTTAGTCACAGCATAGTACATCAAACTAATAGGGTGGTTCATTGCTGTCCTGAAAGACTTCTGGAAAACAAGTTACCAGTAAGTCTAACTTGAATTTTCCCAAGGCGTCTTTCAGGACAGCACGAGGATGATAACAGAGACTAACCCCCTTAGGGCAGGACAACAGCCTGCAAGACCTTCCTGCAAAATGCCTGATCACTGGCAGATGTGAGGTCCAGCCTGTAATGTCGCACAAAGGTGTGGAAACTTGACCATGTTGCTGCCTTGCAAATTTGTTCAGGGGTGGCACCAGCTCTTTCTGCCCAAGTGGCCGCAAGCGCACTGGTTGAGTCTGCATGAATTCCATCTGGTGGAAACAACCCTGCATGCGAGTATGCTTCCAGGATTGATAACTTCAGCCATCTGGCAAATGATCCTTTAGAAGCTTGGCAACCTTTCTTGCTGCCCAAAAAAAAAAAAAAAGACAAAACAACGAGTCTGCACGTCTAAAGTCCTAGTAATTTGTAGATAGCGTAACAAAACCCTTTTGACATCCAAAGTATAAAAAAGGTCTCCTTCTCCCCCAAAGGGCACAGAAGGTTGGGAGCACAATGTCTTGTGAGCGATTATGTATTGAAGCTACTCTTGGTAAGAACTTTGGGTCTGTCCTGAGAATACCTACCCAGAAACACTGACCGGTAGAGGTTCCCTAATTGATAGAGCATGTAGCTCACTGATCCTGCATGCTGAAGTAATGGCAATTAGGAACACAGCTTTAAGAGTGAGACAACTGAGTGACGCTTCCTCCAGAGGTTGAGATGGACTTCTTGCTAGGGATTGCAGGACTACCGACTCAGATACCAGGCTGCGAGAGACAGGCTGGCCACTTCTGGGCGAGTTACTGGACCCTGGGATTAGCATATCCTGCCTGAGGGGTAGATGCCAACAAGGCTTGGTCGCCATTCCCAGAACGGTTGAGAACCAGGCCCTTTTCGGCCAAAACTGAGTAATTAGGATGACTGGTACCTTTTGCCATTGGATCTTCCTTAATACCAGTGGGATTAACTGGAATGGGGGTAAAGCACAGCAAAGTTGAAATCTCCATGGATGCGCAAGAGAGTCTGTCCCTAGTGATCCATCGATATTCTTTAAGGAAAAAAAAAAAAACTGAGGAACCTGTGCATTCCCTCTTGAGGCAAACAGGTCCACCTCTGGCTGTCCCCACATACTGGAAATTGTTGTGAAGACCTCCGGATTCAGACACTGCTCTGCCTGCTGAATGGGGTGCCTGTTCAGGAAATCCGCCACTCTGTTCAGGGTCCCCTTTAGGTGGATTGCAAGTGCTTCTCCGCCCACAGAAGGATTTCTGTTGTCAGTGCTTGTAAGGACCTGCTCCTTGTGCCTTCCTGTCTGTTTAGATAAGCCACAGCAGTGGCGTTGTCCGTCAAGACCTGAACGTGGTGAAACTGGAGATCTTGCGCGAACCTTAGAGATAAGGCGACCGCGTTTAGCTCTCTCCAATTCGAGGACCTTGTCACCTTCTTGGACCAACTTCCCTGGGTGAAGTTTTCCTCTAGGCAGGCCCCCCATCCCCAAGAGCTGGCATCTGTGGTGTTCTTTCGGCTGGAAAGGCCCAATCTAGACCCCTTGATAGGATCTCCTGACTCCTCCACCACCATAGTGCCCACTTCACCCGCGTGTCCAGGAATCTTAAGCTGTGATCCCATGACCTCAGGAGAAAAGTTTGCAAACACCTGAAGTGCAGTCTTGCCCAAAAAAATCAAGTTAGACTTACCGGTAACTTGTTTTTCAGAAGTCTTTCAGGACAGCACCTGAGAGATAGTGACTCTGAATAGCCAGCATTGTTGTGGTCAGTACCCTTAATGCCGACATAACTTGCCTTATCGGCTGGTTGGTCTGCAGCATTGACACAGTGCACTGAACCTTGTCCTTTCTTGCGGGAGAAAAATCTTCTGTTCTACTGAATTGATGTGGTAGCCCTGAAAGCAAACCTCCTGTGACTGGTTTAGGGAGGATTTCTGGAGGTTTAGAATCCATCCTAGAGATTCCAGATGGTTGCGTGCTTTGGCCAAGTTGACCTGCACCCTTTCCCTTGAGGGGGCGAAGAATAGAAGGTCGTCAAAATAGGGAATCACTGCAATTCCCTGAAGACGAAGCGGAGATGGGGCTTCCCCCATCACCTTGGTAAAGATCCGATGTGAGGATGACAGCCCGATCTGCAAGGCCCTGAACTGCAGATGATGAATCACACCTTCCATCTTTACAGCCAACCTGAGATACTTCTGGGACTGAAGTGAGATTGGGATATGCAGGTATGCATCCCTTAAAATCTATTGACGCCATGTAACATTCTGGGGTCAGCAGGATCAATCAGAATTTTCCGTCTGGCTTTCATACCAAGAAAATGTGAGAAAAGCCTTGCTACCACTTCTGGTGGCACTTGAATCACTACACCCCGCTGCATCAGCTCCTTTAATAAGGACTTCATGGCCAGGGCTTTTACTGGACCCTTTGGGGTATTCGCACAAGAAAATTTTTTTTGGGGGGGAAATACCGTAAACTATTGCGTAGCCCTGAGAAAGAGTGGACAGTATAAACTGATTTGATGTTATGGCTGACCGGTGCGGAAGGAAATTTTGCAGCCTTCCGCAGGGTGGAGTCATTGGGATTTTTCGGCTTGCATAGGAAGATGGAAAAGGATTCCGCCTTTGCCTTTAGATTTTTTGTGCGGACCAATTTTTCCTCCTCCCCTGGGATTTGTTGTCCTGCTCCTGAGCTCTTTGAGGTTGAATAAAGCGCGTTGGGGGTTGTTTCTTCTTTTTTTTTTTTTTTTTTTTTACCGGGAAGGACTTTGTCCTATCTAGAATGGTATCTAGATCAGGGCCAAAGAGAAGGTCACCCGAGAAAGGAATCCCACAGAGTTTACTTTTCAATGCTGCGTCACCTGGCCAAGTCTTCAGCCATAATGCTCTTCTAGCCGAATTTGTTAAGGACGAAGCATCTGCTATATAGGTTACCGCAGAGGACAAGGTAGAAAAGGAATCCAAAATCTCCTGTTTGGGTGAATCAGCTACTATATGAACTTTTAGCTGTTTAACCCAATACTCTAGGTTCCTGGCTACGCATGTCGTGGCTATAGCTGGCTTTAAATTGCTCATGACAGATTGCCAAGATCTCTTGAGTAAGTGATCCATATGCTTATCCATTAGATCCCTTAGGACCCCCATGTCTTCAAAGGCCAGGTCGGTGGAGCTAGAGGCCTGGGAGAAGGTAGCATCCAGCTTGGGGACCTTGTTCCATACCGCAAAGTTGTCTTCCTCAAAACGGAAAGCGTCTCTTGTGGGCTCTTGAGAAAAACTGTTCTCTCTCTGGTTCCTGACATTCTCTCTTTATGGAGTCCGAGATGACAATGAACTTTAGGCCCACTTAGATCAACGTACATACGGTCGTGCAACATTAGTTCCTTTTTATCTTTACTTAGGCCAAGGGTAACATGTATGGCTTTAAGAAGCCCATCAATTTCTTCCAGGGATAGCTTAAACTTGGAAGGGACCACTTCAGCCCCTTCACTCTCCTCTTCTGAATCATCGATGGAAGGTGCGGGGGATTGTTTATCCCTGGTAGAAGGACCTTCAGTCTCTAATACCGGGATAGGAAGTGAACTCTGAATTGGAGGGCTGACTAGCCGCTGAACTAACTAATGAGCCACGGAATGTCTGAATCATGGCATATAGTTCCTCAATTACTGAGGCAACCAAGTCATCACAAACAGAAGCAGATTCCTCTTCGACTAAAGGAGCAATGCAGGTACTGCATAGGGCCCCCCTCCTCCCCCAATTTTCTCCCACCTTAACCATGCATGAGGGGCATCTTTTTCCCCGGGTCAGAGCTTTTGGTCAGAGAGAAAAAGGAAAAAACCAAGGGGACTCTTAGTGAGACCCAGTCTCTGGCTGCGGACCACCCAACAAGGTGCACTAGGAAGAAAATACAGCCTCCAGTGCCCAGACAGGCCCCCACTACCAGGGGGAAAGAAAAAAAAACCTTAGTTAGAGACTTACCGGTGACGGTATTTCTACGAGCCTTTCAGGACAGCACCTTGGAGAGAGCGTAGCTCCACCTCTTAGACAGGAAACACTGCGTGACAACGCCCCTTTAAAAAGCAGCTGCTTCCACCATGCCATCAGTTGTTACCGAGAAATCCTCCGACATGCTGGAAAATATAATCAGACAATTACCAGGTCCTATAATTATACTTTACATATGATAACCAAGGGAGGGAAGTAGGCTGCTGTCCTGAAAGGCTCGTAGAAATACCGTCACCGGTAAGTCTAACTAAGGTTTTCTCCCTTCGCCTTTCAGGACAGCACCTTGGAGAGGATAACCGAGAAACTTACTTCAGGGTGGGACTACTGCCTGCAAAACCTTCCTACCAAATGATTGGTCCGAGGCTGATAGTAGATCCAAGCGGTAGTGCCTTATGAAGGTCGAAAAACTGGACCATGTGGCAGCCTTGCAGATTTGCTCAGGAGATGCCCCAGCCCTTTCTGCCCATGATGCCGCCACTGCTCGAGTAGAATGAGGTAATACCCCTTCCGGAGGTTCCAGACCCAAAGATATGTATGCCTCTTTGATGGCCTGCTTTAACCATCTTCCAAGGGTGCTTTTGGAAGCTTTACCTCCTTTGTGAGTACCTTCCATTAAAACAAAGAGTGAGGATGACTTTCTGATTTCCTTTGTTCTTTCCAGATATTTAAGCAGGCACCTCCTGACATCAAGGGTATGGAAAGCTTCTTCTCCTGCTCCCGAAGGTAAAGGACAAAAAGTAGGGAGAATGATTTCCTGTGTACGGTGAAAAACTGAAGCCACCTTTGGTAGAAATGCTGGATCCGTCCTTAAGACTACCCTATCCTGTAGACATCTCATGAAGGGCTCTTTAATTGAAAGGGCTTGTAACTCACTAATTCTACGTGCGGAAGTTACTGCTACCAATAAAATAGTCTTTAACGTCAAGAAACGTAATGATGCTTCTTCTATGGGTTCAAACGGTGCCCTAGTTAGGCCCTGAAGAACTAAAGATAAATCCCATTTGGGAAAACTAACAACAGGTCTAGGCTTTACTTTTGCCATTGCCCTAAAAAATCTGATTATTAAAGGTTCCCCTGACAGGGTTCTTTCCAAAAAAACTGATAAAGCAGCTACCTGCGTCTTGAGCGTACTTGCTGCTAACCCCTTCTCCAATCCCTCTTGAAGAAATTCCAAAACTGAAAATGTGGTACGAAAATCAAAGTTTTTACTGGAACACCAAAAATTATAGATCTTCCAGACTTTAAAGTAAATGTCTCTCGTCACTTTTTTTCTACTTGCAAGAAGGGTAGAAATAAGCCTCTCTGATAAACCCTTCCGTCTTAAGATTTGTTCTTCAGAAACCAAGCTGTTAGTTTGAGGTAAGCTGGATCTGGATGGAGAATTCGGCCCTGACTCAACAGGTCTGCCCTGATTGGTAATCTCCAAGCAGGTTTCACTGAGAGGTTCATCAAGGTTGAAAACCAGGGTCTTTTTGGCCAATAAGGAGCTATTAATATTAGCTCCGTGGACTCCAATCTGAATTTGGCTAACACCTTTGGTATCAGTTGGAACGGGGGAAAAGCGTAGGACAGATGGAAGTCCCATTTGTGAGCTAACGCATCTACTCCGAGAGCTTGATCCTGTCTCTGAAGAGAGAAGAAGACTGGTATTTTTGCATTTTCCTCTTTTGCAAAGAGGTCCACTTGGGGATGACCCCAACTCTTGGAAATCTTTTCGAATAATTCCTGATTGAGAGACCACTCTGCTTCCCTTATTTCTTTCCTGCTGAGGAGATCTGCTAAGGTGTTTTCCGTCCCCTTTAGATGGACTGCTGATAGAGAGGCCACATTGTTCTCTGCCCATCTTAGGATCTGATGCGCTAGACCCATTAGGGTTTTGCTTTTTGTGCCCCCTTGCTTTGTTAAATATAATACTGTCGTCATATTGTCTGACAATATTTGGACATGTTGATTCACTAGAAATTCCTGGAGGGAGAGGAGGCTTAAGTGAACAGCCTTTAACTCTCTCCAATTTGAAGATCTTCTTGCTTCTGGTTTGGTCCAAACTCCCTGAACCGTTTTTTCTTCCAGGTGAGCTCCCCATCCCCAGGCGCTGGCATCTGTAGTCAGCCTTCTGGTTACCGGAAAGACCCAAGGAAGCCCTTTTGAAACGTTTCCTAGGTTCCTCCACCACCAGAGAGACCTTTTTGCTCTTGCCCCCAAGTTGAATTTCTTCTCCAGAGGTTCCTGGTATGACCAATTCATCAGGATATCCGATTGCAGAGGACGGGAATGCAACCTGGCCCACTGTACCGAAGGAATTGCTGCTGTCAACAGACCCAGAGCAGACATGGCTTGTCTTACAGAGATCTCTGCGTTGGATTGAAGTGTTATCAGGGTCAACTGCATCTTCTCTATTTTCTCCTGGGGTAGAAAAATTCTCTGTTCTATCGAGTCTATTTCGTACCCCAGAAACCTTACCCTTTGAGATGGAATTAAGTTTGACTTCTGAAGATTGAGAAGCCATCCCAAACCACTTAAATGTGTTGGGGGCGCTATTGGTATATGGAGATAGGCATCTCTCAAGTCGATGGAAGCCATATGACATTTGGGGGTTAGCAAATTCCTTACTGAGAAAATCGTATCCATTCTGAATTTTTTGTATTTTATGGATCGATTTAGGACCTTTAAATTGAGAATCAGGCGGAACTTTCCTGATGGCTTTTTGACCATAAAAATGTGGGAGTAAAACCCCTTCCCCTCTTGATCTTTCGGAACCTGGGAAATGACCTTCTGTTGCATCAGTTCCTGTAACAGAGACTTCATGGCCAGAGCCTTTTCCCGATCCTTTGGCAGGTTTGTGATGTAAAACCGACTTGGGGGGCTTTGTGAGAATTCCAATTGATAACCCTTTTTGACTAACCCCAGAACAAAAGGACTCTTTGTTGTTTTTTCCCAGATTGGTAAGAAGTCCTGTAGTCTCCCCCCTACTAGATGGTCATTGTTTTTTAGGGGTTTGTTCTGGGGTTCTAAAGAGTACCCCACCTCTACCTCTTCCTCTCTGAGAAGACCAGGGTCTCTTCTGTGTGTGGTCCTTTTCCTTATCGGTTTGTCGAAAAGGACGAAAATTTTTCCTCTGCTGTACCGTTTTCTTCTTTTGTGGGAAAGCTTTCTTCTTGTCTGCTGTCCTGTCAAGGACAGTCTCTAGTTCTGGCCCAAACATCAGGTCTCCTGAAAAGGGAATTCCGCACAGTTTTACTTTAGAAGCTGAATCCCCTGACCAGGTCTTTAGCCAGAGTGCTCTTCTTGCTGAGTTAACAAGCGCAGAGGACCTGGCTGACATCCTGATAGATTCTGCAGAGGCATCTGCCATATATTTTACTGCCTTAAGCAGGGTAGGGAAGGACTCCAATAAGTCTTTTCTGGAGGTACCTGCCACAACATGATTTTTAAGTTGCTCTAACCAGCACTCCAGATTCCTAGCCACAACCGTAGCCGCCATTGCTGGCTTAAGATTAGCTAGAGATGAGTCCCAGGCTTTCTTCAGTAGCCCATCTGCCCTCTTATCCATAGCATCTTTGAGAATACCCATGTCCTCAAAAGCTAAATCAGTCTTCCTAGATACTTGAGAAAAGGCAGCGTCTATTTTTGGTTTTTTATTCCACAATAGTTCCTCATTCTCCTCAAAAGGAAACCTCCTTTTGAGGGTTTTAGAAAAAAACTGTCCTCTCTCTGGGTTCTTCCATTCCTTTTTAATAGTGTCTGTTAACACTTTATGCACAGGGAACACCCTGTGTTTAATTTCCTCCAGCCCCAGGTACATCTTATCATGCACAGACAGCTGAGCCTTTTCTTCCTGGATCTCCAGGGTAGTATAAATTGCCTTGAGTAATTCATCCACCTCCTCAAGTGACAGCTTATATCTAGATGATCTTGACTCTTCTTCCACCTCCTCCTCCTCAGAATCAATGGTTGAGGGTGGAATGCTTTCCCTTTCCTCCTCCGACTCACTTTCCACCTGTCTGGAAGTGGACTGAGGGAAACTGGAGTGAGAACTCTGCTCTTGGCTGGAACTCTGGCCGTGCTTTACAAGGGAACGCACTGTCCCTAGGGCCTCTGCTAACTCCTTCCTCACAGAAGATAAGAGTTCTTTGCACTCTTGTGAGGATTCTTCTTTTACTAAATCCACAATGCAGGATTTGCACAGTGGTTTGGGCCAAGAGTCCCTTAAAGGATTTTTGCATGAGGGGCACTTTCTCCCTGTTCTCTCTGATTTGGCAGTAGCTTTCTGAAACAGAGAAACAAGAAAAAACCCAGGTCCTTTAGAACTAAGGCTTCAGAGAAAAGTAGCACCTCCAGCCAACACCCTAAGTGCCCAGAGTCTCACTCCTTTGCTGAACTGCTAATGGAAACTGTTACCCCATAGCAGACAGCAGCAGGTTTTGAATAATCACATCAAAGATAAAACACCCAGTGATATAAAAGGAAAGAGGTGCCACCGCACCTCTCCTACCTGGGCCTGGCCGGGAACCTGGGCGCCTGCATCCGCCATTGCTGCTGACGATTCCGCTGTATCCATAGTGCAATCCGCAGCTGCTGCACTGTGTACTAGGCTCCATGTGCCAAACAAAAGGAAGTCCCGGCCAGAGGACCCGCCCCTTCCTCCTGCGTTCCAGCAGCAGGAACCAATCGCTGCTACGCCCCGCCGGAAGTATCCGCCCACCGGAACGGACATCACCTGCTGTCCGGGATTCGGCGCCGCCATGCAGAGGCCTGGCATGGACGCTCTTCTGAGCACAACCGCGGCCCCCCGAACACCCCGGGTGGAAAACTTCCGGCAGACCATTACTCCTGTGAGCCGGAGAAGGAAGGGACACCGGAGCACCCTCCTCACGTAAGGGAAGGAGCTGGGTTGGTCTGAGTATCCAAACGTGGAGGTCCTGCCAAAACCCTCTCCTTGGAGAGAGCGCAGCCCCTCTGGTTCCCCAAGCAGTGCTTCCACCATGGCGGAGGAAACACTAAAACTGATGGCATGGTGGAAGCAGCTGCTTTTTAAAGGGGCGTTGTCACGCAGTGTTTCCTGTCTAAGAGGTGGAGCTACGCTCTCTCCAAGGTGCTGTCCTGAAAGGCGAAGGGAGAAAAAAGGGAAAGACCAGAAATCCCAGGAAAAGGAAACTGGCAAACTTAATTAACTGCCCCCTACCTGAGCCTTGTTGGTGCCTGTCCCCACTGCTGCAGACACCACGTCCTCTATAGCGGGTGTGCAGAGCTCTACTCGTGGCTTCGCACGCCACTTCTGGACTCCCATAGTGCCACTGCACCAGAAGCGGAAATAGGTACTAGTTCCTGCCTCCTCACCCTGCGCCCGGCCACCGGAAATGGCGCTGACCTGCTAATGGTAAGTGTCACTTCCGGTGCGACCGAGATCAATCTTGGCTTGCACAAAATGGCGGCGGTGCACACGCAGCTGCTGCTCCCAGGATACTGGAGTGGGTCACTAAACCTACTGCGGCTCTCCCCGAGCACGTAGGGGGTAAGAGGAGCCCAAACTCACCACTGCCAAAAGACCTGGTAAGACGGGAGGGCTGGGGTTTTTTGTTTTGTTTATTTAATAGAAGAGGAGGAAAAAAACAAGATGAAACCCTGTGTCTCGGGAGCACCTAAGAGATCCTGGCTCCCCCCTAAAAGATGTTCTCTCCGGGCAAGAGGCAAACACAAAAACTGAGGTGTGGTAGGGAGGCGCCTCCCTTTAAAGATCTGGATGAGGAAGAAGGCGTTTCCTGTGGTTCGGTGGGAGGAGTCACTATATCTCAGGCGCTGTCCTGAAAGATGCCTTGGGAAAGTGTAATATATTATAAGGTCTCACATACAACTGGAAACCGGCTCAAAAATTATTCTGCTCTACATTCAGCACTTTAACTTTGCTGAAAGATGCTCAATATCTGACACTTCCCAACATCACTACTGCATCCTGTATTGACATAGGGGTTTGCAGAACGCAGTGGGGAGCCAGGGATCTGACACTTCCAGAAGCATCAACTGTTGATCCTTCAGCAAGATTATCTCTTCAACTTAGCAAAGTTTGGCAGCGAGAGCAGCAGGATAGAGGAGTAGTAACAGTTTACTTTGCAGAGACCTACTGTTTTTAGGTTTAAAATTTGTTTTAAAAGCCAGGTTCACCTGAGTTCTCTAAATGAATGAACTACAAGTACTGTTGTCCACCGCAGCCAATGGCTTGTAGTTCTTAAAGCAGAGCTCCAAAAGGGAATGTTCCACTTTAAGCACTCCCCGCCCCTGCGACATTTAGCATGCAAGTTCTTTGGGGGGGGGCAGTTACCTAGTTTTGACAGGTACCCACTTCCACTTGAACCGCCTAGGCAACCCAAGCAGAAGTTTTCCTCCCCCATCCCTGCCTGCAATCTTCTGGGACACATCACAAGTCCCAGAAGATTGTCAAACCATTCAGTAGGCACAGGGCGACTCATGCATGAGCAGTGTGCACCCAGCTGTGAAGCCACAAGCTGTCACAGCCGGGTGCCCACAGTTGAAATGCCAGCATTAGCAAGAGGAGAGGCAGGGAAGTGATTGTTTGGGTGACCACATTACTGGATCCTGGGACAGGCGAGTGTGTGTGTTTATTAAAAATTAGCAGCTACACTTTGTAGTTGCTGACTTTTAATAACAAAAACGACTGGAGCTCTGATTGAACTGTGAGGGTGCTGGTGAGCGCTCATATTGCATTGATTCTTCCTACAATTCAGTAACTACCTGTCTGTATCAGAGGTACATACAGACATTGTGCTAATAGTCTGCAGGATCCTGGTTCAAGGGTGCAATGCTTTACAGGATCCAGTGTAAAAAATAAATGCATATGTTTTACTTGCAAACAGATATGCATTAAATATTTTTTTTATAAAAAGGTGAGCTTATCCATGAAGAGGGTTCCATCTAAAGCGATAACTTCTTTAATGCAAATACAATTTAACTGTACAAATCATTTCTGGCTATAAGAAAAGTCAGGTCACAAGATATTTATTTTCTATTGCCGTGACAACATGGCACCTGTTTTATGCCAAGCTATATAAAAGCTGTAAGGTAGAGTATATGCAGAAAAACTTACTTGATTTTCTTCCCCAGGCTGATTTAGCTTCTGGTTCCGTGACAGTGCCAAAAGTTCGATCAATTCTCTGCAAAAGAGGAACATGTTGCAGCAAATATAAAAACTCAGAAAATATCATTGCAAGTTGTAAAAAAACTAAAATCTGTAGCTGCCTGCTGTAAAAGCAAACATGCAGAAGAGAAAAAAAGCGACTAAAGAGTGAATTAAAGCAGAACTGTGTCCAGGCTAAAGACATTCAGATAGGTTTCTCTCTCGAACAAGCACTAATACACTTTAAAGCAGGGTGGATAAAAATCAATGATTTAAAAAAAAAAAAAAAAAAATTCTAAGAATCTGATTTTTTATTACCGTATATACTCAAGTATAAGTCGAATTTTTCAGCACATTTTTTTGTGCTGAAAGTGCCCCCCTCGACTTATACTCGAGTCAAGCACTTTTCTGCAGCAAAAAATTTCATTTTCCGAACCAAATTTGGGGCCCCGTATCTCAGGGCCACTTGGTGCTAGAAACCCCAAATTTGGTATGCAAACCCAGTGGACCTGGTACCACAACATATCCAAAACTGAAGTTCCTAGCACTAAGTGGCCCCAAGATACGGGGCCCCAAAATCAGTTCGGAAAATGTCATTCTCTGCTGCAGAAAAGTGCTTGACATTTTCTGAACCAACTTTGGGGCCCCATATCTCAGGGCCACTTGGTGCTAGGAACCCCACATTTGGTGTGCAAACCCAGTGGAACTGGTACCATAACATATCCAAAGCTGGGGTTCCTAGCACCAAGTGGCCCTGAGATACGGTGCCCCAAATCTGGTTCAGAAAATGTCATTCTCTGCTGCAGAAAAGTGCTTGACATTTTCTGAACTGATTTTGGGGCCCTGTATCTCAGGGCCACTTGGTGCTAGAAACCCCAGCTTTGGAAATGTTATGGTGCTAGTTCCTCTGGGTTTGCACACCAAATTTGGAGTTCTTAGCACTAAGTGGCCCCGAGATACGGGGCCCCAAATTCGGTCAACTGTGTCTATCTGCAGCAATGTCATTTCGGGACCCTTTGCGTTCAGAGACCCCAAATTTTGGCTGCAGCTAGGAGGCATCTAGGAACCCTTAACTACCGAGTTTGAAGTTCAGGGGACCTATGGCTGCAAATGGGCACAGTGAGGCATGCAAATGGGCACAGTGATGCTGCAAATGGGCAATGTTGACCCTCTTTTCCACTTAAAGTAGCTGTGAATTTCTCACCCTCATCTTATACTCGGGTCAATAAGTTTTTCCCATTTTTTTGTGGTAAATTAGGGCCTCGACTTATACTCGGAACGACTTATACTCGAGTATATACGGTAAATCTATTTTAATAAAATGCTTTTGAAGTAAAAATCTATCTAAAGATAGCTTTCTATTTAAGATACATTAAAGTGATTGTAAAGCTTTGTTTTTTTTTTTTAAATAACAAAACATGTCATACTTCCCTCCACTGTACAGTTCGTTTTGCACAGAGTGGCCCCGAGCCTTGACTTCTGGGGTCCCTCAGCAGCGCAGGTAGCTCCTCTCCGCATCGTATAACCCCCTAGGAGAAGAGCTCTCCCGGGGGAGTTACCTTGTGGGCGCGCTCCAGAGTCCAGCATTTGTGTCCATAGAGGCAGAATTCCGGACTCTGCCCATCCCCCTCGTCATTGGTTTTGATTGACAGCAGCAATGGCTGCGCAGCTATCAATTTATCCAATCAAGAGCTGAGACAATGGGCAGAGGGGAAGAGCGCATCTCCAGCATGGGAATTACAGGGCACAGGTGAGTAAAACAAGGCGGCTGGGGGGGCGGTCAGTGACAGAAGTTTTTTTACCTTACTGCAAAGGATGAAGTAAGGTGAAAAAAACATGGGTGTTTACAACCCCTTTAATAATTTAGTTTATTCAGCATAAAATGGAGCTTAGTTATGAAGCATGAGGCTGTATATTCTGCAATATTTACATTTTTGGTAAACTCATTCAATTAATCCAAGCTCTGCAAGCTGAGATAACATGCACTGCATTGATGCATTCACACAATTTCACAGTAACTAGGAGATAAAACAAAGTTCAGGAATATTCTTTTATCCCATTGTTTTGCAAATCAACATACACTACAAACTGTATGATTGAATTGGTTCTGATATCGCTGTTTTACTAACCTAACAGCTTATTATTCTAAATGGGAAACCTTCATTTTGTTTGCGAATATTAAAGATTTTAACTACCAGCAGCAAGAATAAGTTCTTACATTTTAAAGATCACCCATCATCTCAGATCTATCATGGCAGCGCCTGTTAGCGGGCATCCACTCACCTGCTGCCGCCACGTCCCTCACCTTGTGTCACTGCCGCATCACCAGCCCTCCTATTAAACTGAACGAGACTATCGTGAGTCAACAGCGGGACAGAGATGACAGTTGCTCTTTAAAAAAATGATTTAAATCAAGCCTTTTTACTAGTGGTTTAACTCAGGATTTAAATTTACTTGATTTAAATCAAATCCACCCTGCTTTAAGCAACCATGCCAGTAAGTGCAGCAAACTAAACTAAAAGAAGATGATGTATGCTTAAAGTTTCAGGGGATCAAGCCTTAAAACTTTGCGCTCTGCATGTCTAGCCACCATAAGTCTGTGTTGCATCAAAAGAAGCGGCGGCTAGCTATGAAACACATATTGTGTATTAAAAAAATAAATTAAAAAGTCATCTTTCAATGAAGTTGATGGCTTCTTGAGATCCATATATTCATGTGACCAGGGTGCAAGCCACAAGGCTTCGCTTCCTGTTTCCCTTACTTGCTAATCAGTTTAGGTGAGGACATTGCTGGATCACTGGACAGGCAAGTGTCCTTACATCAAAAGTTAGCAGCTACAGGATTTGTAGCTGCTGACTTTTTGGGGGGGTGCCTGGAGCTCCTTTTTAACAAGCCTTATTCCTGGTTGTTAAGGATGCTGACAGCTGCTGGCTTTAAAATACCACAAATTTTCACTACTAAAATTAGGGATGCACCGAAATTTTGGCCGAAAATGGCTTTTTCGGCATTTGCCGAAAGAGAAAAAATGGCCGATAATGGAGCTGAAAATGGGGCGGGGCCTGGGCGGGTCTCCGCCCCCGCCCATCACAGGGGTGTCCTATAGCGCAGAAGAGAGGACAGCCGCCGCCTGGTTGATTATTTCAATAGCTGTGTTCCCCGCCGTGCGCCCTCACATACAGCCCCTCCCCCTTGTCCGGGGAACTTTGACCGACAGATCACCCGTCCAATCCTGTCTATCAAAGTTCCCGGACAAGGGGGAGGGGCTGTATGTGACGGCGCACAGCGGGGAACACACAGCTATTGAAATGAAAGCTGTGATGTTCCCGCCGCTATCAACCAGGCGGCGGCTCTCCTCTCTTCCCCTGCACAGGCTGGATGCAGGGGTGGACACAGGCTGGCTGCAGGGGGGGGGGGGGGGACGACGACACACAGTGGGGACACAGGCTGGCTGCAGTGGGGCACACAGGCTGGCTGAATCTGACAGGCACTGGTGAGGCTGCATTGATCTCCTGTACCATGTCCCCAGTCTCTGACCATCTCCTGTATAAAAATATTTTTTAAAAACGGTCAGTTTCGGCCTAGTGTATTTTTCGGTATCGGTTTCAGCACCAAAAAAACCCATTCGGTGCACCCCTATCTAAAATACAGCATCACTTTAAGAAATCGTGCATGCTGTATTTTAGTAGCGTTCTTTAGTGAATTGCAAAAAGATTTTTGAAAAACGCCATGAGCCATCCTAAAAGTGGAAGGTACCATTTCGTGAATGAAGACCATAGTCCTTAAAAACTAACTAAACAAAGGAGGTGCTGCAAAGCATGCTGGGAAGATGGCCAGCAGACAGGCAGAACTCACAACATGAAAGAAGATTTTTCAAGTAAGCTTATATTTGATTGTCAAAAATAACTTATTATGATGCTGACATTATAAAATGAAAGCGTATGATGTGACCATTGGATTCCCTTAACTACTTAAGGACCAGGCCTATTTTTCAAACTTGCCGTTTACAAGTTAAAATCATTTTTTTTTTTGCTAGAAAATTACTTAGAACCCCCAAACATTTTTTTCAGACACCCTAGAGCACATATGTCAAACAAAAGGCCTGGGGGCCAAATCCAGCCCTCCAGGCCATTTCATGTGGCCCTCGCAGCCAGGGCTTTTTTTTACCTGTTACATGGTGGAACTCCGTTCCGCCACCTCCAGCTCTCCCTGTCTGCTCACCACTATCAGCAGAAGGCTTCTGTGTTTACAAGAACAGTTTTTCTCTCTGCAGCTCGCAGCTCTCAGATCCCTGCCTGCCCTGCATGCATTCACGGCGGGGACAGATGCCAACCAAATATCTCCCTGCAGAAAAAAAAAAAAAAAAAAAAGAGAGGCCGCCTACACTGCCAGGAGGTACTAGAGCTGTGCTGGGTGGGTGAGATGCGAAGAAGCTTTTGGCGTGGGGGGGTGAGATGAGGGCTGTAGAGGGAGATCTGTGCAGAAGTGGGGGATGGGGGAGAGTGGTGCAGAAGTCAGAATCGAGGAGGAGGGGGAGGAAGCAAGATGTGAAAGAGCTGAACCGTGAACTCCTGAACTCTGCACGTCGCACACTCCTGAACTCTGCACGTCGCACACTCCTGAACTCTGCACGTCGCACACTCCTGAACTCTGCACGTCGCACACTCCTGAACTCTGCACGTCGCACACTCCTGAACTCTGCACGTCGCACACTCCTGAACTCTGCACGTCGCACACTCCTGAACTCTGCACGTCGCACACTCCTGAACTCTGCACGTCGCACACTCCTGAACTCTGCACGTCGCACACTCCTGAACTCTGCACACATAGGGGGTTATTTACTAAAGGCAAATCCCCTTAGCACTACAAGTGCACTGCAAGTGAACTAGGAAGTGCAGTTGCTGTAGATCTGAGGGGGACACGCAAGGAAAATAAAAAACAGTATTTTAGCTTGTACATGATTGGATGATAAAATCAGCAGAGCTTCCCCTAAGATCTACAGCAAGTGCACTTGTAGAGAAAAGTGGATTTGCCTTTAGTAAATAACCCCCGATAGTCTTATATACAACCGGCCCTTTGAGTGTAACCATAATGGCGATGTGGCCTAGAGAATAAAATGGCAGTCTTTGCAATACTTTGTCACACCGTATTTGTGCAGTGGTCTTACAAGCGCATTTTTTTTTTTTTTTAAACACACTTTTTTGAATTAAAAAAAATAAAACAGTAGAGTTAGCCCAATTTTTTTTATATTGTGAAAGATAATGTTATGCCAAGTAAATTGATACCCAACATGTCACGCTTCAAAATTGTCGACAGACTTTGACCCTTAAAAAACTCCATAGCTGACGTTTAAAAAATTCTACAGGCTACCAGTTTTGAGTTAAAGGAGGAGGTCTTTTGCTAGAATTATTGCTCTCACTAACGATCACAGCGATACCCCACCTTGTGTGCTTTACGTTTCCCCCCCCCCCCCCCCCCTATTTTACTTGAATTTTTTTTTTTTTTAACCACTTGCCGACCGCCTCACGCCTATATACGTGAGCAGAGCGGCACGGGCAGGCAAAATCACGTACCTGAAACGTGATTGCCTTCCCGCGGGTGGGGGGTCCGATCGGACCCCCCCCCGGTGCCAGCTGCGGTCGGCATTTGGTTGGGAGCGATGAGAGACGAGGGGGAGACCATCCGATCGTGGCCCCCCCCTCGCGATCGCTCCCAGCCACTGACAAACATCCCCTGCCTCTGTATAGTACACAGAGGCAGAGGATGTGATGTCATCTCTCCTCGGCTGTCAGTTTCCGTTCCAGCGCCGAGGAGAGATGACATGTAAGTAAGTGCACAACACAAACACACACAGTAGAACATGCCAGGCATACATTACACCCCCGATCCCCCCCCGATCGCCCCCCGATCCCCCCCCAATCACCCCCCCCCTGTCACAAACTGACACCAAGCAGGTTTTTTTTTTTTTTTTTTTTTTTTTTTCCTGATTACTGCATAGTGTCAGTTTGTGACAGTTAGCAGTGTTAGGACAGTTACTGTAACCCCCCTGTAGGTCTAGGGTACCCCCCTTACCCCCCCTAATAAAGTTTTAACCCCTTGATCACCCCCCCTCACCAGTGTCGCTAAGAGATCATTTTTCTGATCGCTGTATTAGTGTCGCTGGTGACGGTAGTTAGGGACGTAAATATTTAGGTTCGCCGTCAGTGTTTTATAGCGACAGGGACCCCCATATACTATCTAATAAATGTTTTAACCCCTTGATTGCCCCCTAGTTAACCCTTTCACCACTGATCACCGTATAACCGTTACGGGTGACGCTGGTTAGTTCGTTTATTTTTTATAGTGTCAGGGCACCCGCCGTTTATTACCGAATAAAGGTTTAGCCCCCTAATCGCCCGGCGGTGATATGCGTCGCCCCAGGCAGCGTCAGATTAGCGCCAGTACCCCCCTAATAAAGTTTTAACCCCTTGATCACCCCCTGTCGCCAGTGTCGCTAAGCGATCATTTTTCTGATCGCTGTATTAGTGTCACTGGTGACGCTAGTTAGGGACGTAAATATTTAGGTTCGCCGTCAGTGTTTTATAGCGACAGGGACCCCCATATACTATCTAATAAATGTTTTAACCCCTTGATTGCCCCCTAGTTAACCCTTTCACCACTGATCACCGTATAACTGTTACGGGTGACGCTGGTTAGTTAGTTTATTTTTTATAGTGTCAGGGCACCCGCCGTTTATTACCGAATAAAGGTTTAGCCCCCTGATCGCCCGGCGGTGATATGCGTTGCCCCAGGCAGCGTCAGATTAGCGCCAGTACCGCGAACACCCACGCACGCACCGTACACGCACCATACACCTCCCTTAGTGGTATAGTATCTGATCGGATCAATATCTGATCCGATCAGATCTATACTAGCGTCCCCAGCAGTTTAGGGTTCCCAAAAACGCAGTGTTAGCGGGATCAGCCCAGATACCTGCTAGCACCTGCGTTTTGCCCCTCCGCCCAGGCGAGCCCAGCCCACCCAAGTGCAGTATCGATCGATCACTGTCACTTACAAAACACTAAACGCATAACTGCAGCGTTCGCAGAGTCAGGCCTGATCCCTGCGATCGCTAACAGTTTTTTTGGTAGCATTTTGGTGAACTGGCAAGCACCAGCCCCAGGCAGCGTCAGATTAGCGCCAGTACCGCTAACACCCACGCACGCAGCATACGCCTCCCTTAGTGGTATAGTATCTGAACAGATCAATATCTGATCCGATCAGATCTATACTAGCGTCCCCAGCAGTTTAGGGTTCCCAAAAACGCAGTGTTAGCGGGATCAGCCCAGATACCTGCTAGCACCTGCGTTTTGCCCCTCCGCCCGGCCCGGCCCAGCCCACCCAAGTGCAGTATCGATCGATCACTGTCACCCCGGTCGTAGTCAAACCAGCACTGCAGTAACACTTGGTGACGTGGCGAGTCCCATAAGTGCAGTTCAAGCTGGTGAGGTGGCAAGCACAAGTAGTGTCCCGCTGCCACCAAAAAGACAAACACAGGCCCGTCATGCCCATAGTGCCCTTCCTGCTGCATTCGCCAATCCTAATTGGGAACCCACCGCTTCTGCAGCGCCCGTACTTCCCCCATTCACATCCCCAACCAAATGCAGTCGGCTGCATGAGAGGCATTTTCTTTATGTCCTCCCGAGTACCCCTACCCAGCGAACCCCCCAAAAAATATGTTGTGTCTGCAGCAAGCGCGGATATAGCCGTGACACCCGCTATTATTGTCCCTCCTGTCCTGACAATCCTGGTCTTTGCATTGGTGAATGTTTTGAACGCTACCATGCACTAGTTGAGTATTAGCGTAGGGTACAACATTGCACAGACTAGGCACACTTTCACAGGGTCTCCCAAGATGCCATCGCATTTTGAGAGACCCGAACCTGGAACCGGTTACAGTTATTATAGTTAGTTACAAAAAAAAGTGTAAAAAAAAAAAAACACAAACAAAAATATA
This sequence comes from Lithobates septentrionalis, assembly GCA_037952835.1. Taxonomy (NCBI): domain Eukaryota; kingdom Metazoa; phylum Chordata; class Amphibia; order Anura; family Ranidae; genus Lithobates; species Lithobates septentrionalis. The sequence continues at coordinate 1,157,573 of JBBDGP010001627.1, forward strand.
AAATAAAAATAGTTGTCGTTTTATTGTTCTCTCTCTCTCTATTCTCTCTCTATTGTTCTGCTCTTTTTTACTGTATTCTATTCTGCAATGTTTTATTGTTATTGTTATTGTTATTATGGTTTTATCATGTTTGCTTTTCAGGTATGCAATTTTTTTATACCTTACCGTTTACTGTGCTTTATTGTTAACCATTTTTTTGTCTTCAGGTATGCCATTCACGACTTTGAGTGGTTATACCAGAATGATGCCTGCAGGTTTAGGTATCATCTTGGTATCATTCTTTTCAGCCAGCGGTCGGCTTTCATGTAAAAGCAATCCTAGTGGCTAATTAGCCTCTAGACTGCTTTTACAAGCAGTGGGAGGGAATGCCCCCCCCCCCCAACATCTTCCGTGTTTTTCTCTGGCTCTCCTGTCTCAACAGGGAACCTGAAAATGCAGCCGGTGATTCAGCCAGCTGACCATAGAGCTGATCAGAGACCAGAGTGGCTCCAAACATCTCTATGACCTAAGAAACCGGAAGCTACGAGCATTTTATGACGTAGATTTCGCCGGATGTAAACAGCGCCATTGGGAAATTGGGAAAGCATTTTATCACACCGATCTTGGTGTGATCAGATGCTTTGAGGGCAGAGGAGAAATCTAGGGTCTAATAGACCCCAATTTTTGCAAAAAAGAGTACCTGTCACTACCTATTGCTATCATAGGGGATATTTACATTCCCTGAGATAACAATAAAAATGATTTAAAAAAAAAAAAAAATGAAAGGAACAGTTTAAAAATAAGATAAAAAAATAATAATAATAAAGAAAAAAAAAAAAAAAAAAAAAAAAAGCACCCCTGTCCCCCCTGCTCTCGCGCTAAGGTGAACGCAAGCGTTGGTCTGGCGTCAAATGTAAACAGCAATTGCACCATGCATGTGAGGTATCGCCGCGAAGGTCAGATCGAGGGCAGTAATTTTAGCAGTAGACCTCCTCTGTAAATCTAAAGTGGTAACCTGTAAAGGCTTTTAAAGGCTTTTAAAAATGTATTTAGTTTGTCGCCACTGCACGTTTGTGCGCAATTTTAAAGCATGTCATGTTTGGTATCTATGTACTCGGCCTAAGATCATCTTTTTTATCTCATCAAACATTTGGGCAATATAGTGTGTTTTAGTGCATTAAAATGTAAAAAAGTGTGTTTTTTCCCCAAAAAATGCGTTTGAAAAATCGCTGCGCAAATACTGTGTGAAAAAAAAAATGAAACACCCACCATTTTAATCTGTAGGACATTTGCTTTAAAAAAAATATATAATGTTTGGGGGTTCAAAGTAATTTTCTTGCAAAAAAAAATTATTTTTTTATGTAAACAATAAGTGTCAGAAAGGGCTTTGTCTTCAAGTGGTTAGAAGAGTGGGTGATGTGTGACATAAGCTTCTAGATGTTGTGCATAAAATGCCAGGACAGTTCAAACCCCCCCCAAATGACCCCATTTTGGAAAGTAGACACCCCAAGCTATTTGCTGAGAGTCATGTTGAGTCCATGGAATAATTTATATTGTGACACAAGTTGCGGGAAAGAGACAATTTTTTATTTTTTTTATTTTTTTTTGCGCAAAGTTGTCACTAAATGATATATTGCTCAAACATGCCATGGGAATATGTGAAATTACACCCCAAAATACATTCTGCTGCTTCTCCTGAGTACGGGGATACCACATGTGTGAGACTTTTTGGGAGCCTAGCCGCGTACGGGACCCCGAAAACCAAGCACCGCCTTCAGGCTTTCTAAGGCCGTAAATTTTTGATTTCACTCTTCACCGCCTATCACAGTTTCGGGGGCCATGGAATGCCCAGGTGGCAAAAAAAAACCCCAAATGACCCCATTTTGGAAAGTAGACACCCCAAGCTATTTGATGAGAGGTATAGTGAGTATTTTGCAGACCTCACTTTTTGTCACAAAGTTTTGAAAATTGAAAAAAGAAAAAAAAAATTTTTTTTTCTCGTCTTTCTTTATTTTCAAAAACAAATGAGAGCTGCAAAATACTCACCATGCCTCTCAGCAAATAGCTTGGGGTGTCTACTTTCCAAAATGGGGTCATTTGGGGGGGGTTTGTGCCACCTGGGCATTCCATGGCCTCCGAAACTGTGATAGGCAGTGAGGAGTAAAATCAAAAATGTACGCCCTTAGAAATCCTGAAGGCAGTGCTTGGTTTTCGGGGTCCCGTACGCGGCTAGGCTCCTAAAAAGTCCCACACATGTGGTATCCCCGTACTCAGGAGAAGCAGCTAAATGTATTTTGGGGTGCAATTCCACATATGCCCATGGCCTGTGTGAGCAATATATCATTTAGTGACAACTTTGTGCAAAAAAAAAAAAAAAAAAAAAAAAATTGTCACTTTCCCGCAACTTGTGTCAAAATATAAAACATTCCATGGACTCAACATGCCTCAAAGCAAATAGCTTGGGGTGTCTACGTTCCAAAATGGGGTCATTTGGGGGGGGTTTATGTCATCTGGGCATTTTATGGCCTTCAAAACCGTGATAGGTAGTGAGGAGTAAAATCAAAAATGTACGCCCTTAGAAATCCTGAAGGCGGTGCTTGGTTTTCGGGGCCCCGTACGCGGCTAGGCTCCCAAAAAGTCCCACACATGTGGTATCCCCGTACTCAGGAGAAGCAGCTAAATGTATTTTGGGGTGCAATTCCACATATGCCCATGGCCTGTGTGAGCAATATATCATTTAGTGACAACTTTTTGTAATTTTTTTTTTTTTTTTTTTGTCATTATTCAATCACTTGGGACAAAAAAAATGAATATTCAATGGGCTCAACATGCCTCTCAGCAAATTCCTTGGGGTGTCTACTTTCCAAAATGGGGTCATTTGTGGGGGTTTTGTACTGCCCTGCCATTTTAGCACCTCAAGAATCGACATAGGCAGTCATAAATTAAAGGCTGTGTAAATTCCAGAAAATGTACCCTAGTTTGTAGACGCTATAACTTTTGCGCAAACCAATAAATATACACTTATTGACATTTTTTTTACCAAAGACATGTGGCCGAATACATTTTGGCCTAAATGTATGACTAAAATTGAGTTTATTGGATTTTTTTTAGAACAAAAAGTAGAAAATATCATTTTTTTTCAAAATTTTCGGTCTTTTTCCGTGTATAGCGCAAAAAATAAAAACGGCAGAGGTGATCAAATACCATCAAAAGAAAGCTCTATTTGTGGGAAGAAAAGGACGCAAATTTCGTTTGGGTACAGCATTGCATGACCGCGCAATTAGCAGTTAAAGCGACGCAGTGCCGAATTGTAAAAAGTGCTCTGGTCAGGAAGGGGGTAAATCCTTCCGGGGCTGAAGTGGTTAAAGGACAGTGTAAAAAAAAAAAAAAAAAAAAAAAAAAAAAAAAAAAAAAACACCACACCAGCCCTTGTAATAGAAAAAAAAATGCATTACAGGACCTCTTAAATGTGAGATCTGGGGTCAAAAAGACGTCAGATCTCATATTTACACTTAAATGCAATATAAAAAAACCTTAGTTAGACTTACCGGTGACGGTATTTCTACGAGCCTTTCAGGACAGCACCTTGGAGAGAGCGTAGCTCCACCTCTTAGACAGGAAACACTGCGTGACAACGCCCCTTTAAAAAGCAGCTGCTTCCACCATGCCATCAGTTGTTACCGAGAAATCCTCCGACATGCTGGAAAATATAATCAGACAATTACCAGGTCCTATAATTATACTTTACATATGATAACCAAGGGAGGGAAGTAGGCTGCTGTCCTGAAAGGCTCGTAGAAATACCGTCACCGGTAAGTCTAACTAAGGTTTTCTCCCTTCGCCTTTCAGGACAGCACCTTGGAGAGGATAACCGAGAAACTTACTTCAGGGTGGGACTACTGCCTGCAAAACCTTCCTACCAAATGATTGGTCCGAGGCTGATAGTAGATCCAAGCGGTAGTGCCTTATGAAGGTCGAAAAACTGGACCATGTGGCAGCCTTGCAGATTTGCTCAGGAGATGCCCCAGCCCTTTCTGCCCATGATGCCGCCACTGCTCGAGTAGAATGAGGTAATACCCCTTCCGGAGGTTCCAGACCCAAAGATATGTATGCCTCTTTGATGGCCTGCTTTAACCATCTTCCAAGGGTGCTTTTGGAAGCTTTACCTCCTTTGTGAGTACCTTCCATTAAAACAAAGAGTGAGGATGACTTTCTGATTTCCTTTGTTCTTTCCAGATATTTAAGCAGGCACCTCCTGACATCAAGGGTATGGAAAGCTTCTTCTCCTGCTCCCGAAGGTAAAGGACAAAAAGTAGGGAGAATGATTTCCTGTGTACGGTGAAAAACTGAAGCCACCTTTGGTAGAAATGCTGGATCCGTCCTTAAGACTACCCTATCCTGTAGACATCTCATGAAGGGCTCTTTAATTGAAAGGGCTTGTAACTCACTAATTCTACGTGCGGAAGTTACTGCTACCAATAAAATAGTCTTTAACGTCAAGAAACGTAATGATGCTTCTTCTATGGGTTCAAACGGTGCCCTAGTTAGGCCCTGAAGAACTAAAGATAAATCCCATTTGGGAAAACTAACAACAGGTCTAGGCTTTACTTTTGCCATTGCCCTAAAAAATCTGATTATTAAAGGTTCCCCTGACAGGGTTCTTTCCAAAAAAACTGATAAAGCAGCTACCTGCGTCTTGAGCGTACTTGCTGCTAACCCCTTCTCCAATCCCTCTTGAAGAAATTCCAAAACTGAAAATGTGGTACGAAAATCAAAGTTTTTACTGGAACACCAAAAATTATAGATCTTCCAGACTTTAAAGTAAATGTCTCTCGTCACTTTTTTTCTACTTGCAAGAAGGGTAGAAATAAGCCTTTCTGATAAACCCTTCCGTCTTAAGATTTGTTCTTCAGAAACCAAGCTGTTAGTTTGAGGTAAGCTGGATCTGGATGGAGAATTCGGCCCTGACTCAACAGGTCTGCCCTGATTGGTAATCTCCAAGCAGGTTTCACTGAGAGGTTCATCAAGGTTGAAAACCAGGGTCTTTTTGGCCAATAAGGAGCTATTAATATTAGCTCCGTGGACTCCAATCTGAATTTGGCTAACACCTTTGGTATCAGTTGGAACGGGGGAAAAGCGTAGGACAGATGGAAGTCCCATTTGTGAGCTAACGCATCTACTCCGAGAGCTTGATCCTGTCTCTGAAGAGAGAAGAAGACTGGTATTTTTGCATTTTCCTCTTTTGCAAAGAGGTCCACTTGGGGATGACCCCAACTCTTGGAAATCTTTTCGAATAATTCCTGATTGAGAGACCACTCTGCTTCCCTTATTTCTTTCCTGCTGAGGAGATCTGCTAAGGTGTTTTCCGTCCCCTTTAGATGGACTGCTGATAGAGAGGCCACATTGTTCTCTGCCCATCTTAGGATCTGATGCGCTAGACCCATTAGGGTTTTGCTTTTTGTGCCCCCTTGCTTTGTTAAATATAATACTGTCGTCATATTGTCTGACAATATTTGGACATGTTGATTCACTAGAAATTCCTGGAGGGAGAGGAGGCTTAAGTGAACAGCCTTTAACTCTCTCCAATTTGAAGATCTTCTTGCTTCTGGTTTGGTCCAAACTCCCTGAACCGTTTTTTCTTCCAGGTGAGCTCCCCATCCCCAGGCGCTGGCATCTGTAGTCAGCCTTCTGGTTACCGGAAAGACCCAAGGAAGCCCTTTTGAAACGTTTCCTAGGTTCCTCCACCACCAGAGAGACCTTTTTGCTCTTGCCCCCAAGTTGAATTTCTTCTCCAGAGGTTCCTGGTATGACCAATTCATCAGGATATCCGATTGCAGAGGACGTGAATGCAACCTGGCCCACTGTACCGAAGGAATTGCTGCTGTCAACAGACCCAGAGCAGACATGGCTTGTCTTACAGAGATCTCTGCGTTGGATTGAAGTGTTATCAGGGTCAACTGCATCTTCTCTATTTTCTCCTGGGGTAGAAAAATTTTCTGTTCTATCGAGTCTATTTCGTACCCCAGAAACCTTACCCTTTGAGATGGAATTAAGTTTGACTTCTGAAGATTGAGAAGCCATCCCAAACCTCTTAAATGTGTTTGAACTGTCTGTAGGTTGACCTCTACTTGACCCCTTGAGTCTGCAAACAGTAGCAGATCGTCCAAATAGGGTACTATTGAAATCCCCTTCAGTCTCAGGGGCTCCAAAGATTCCGCCATCACTTTTGTGAATACCCTGGGAGAAGAGGAAAGACCGAAAGGCAGAGCCCGAAACTGCAGGTGCCAAATCTCCCCTCCCCCCAGATTGACTGCAAGACGCAGGAACCTTTGTGATGGGGGCGCTATTGGTATATGGAGATAGGCATCTCTCAAGTCGATGGAAGCCATATGACATTTGGGGGTTAGCAAATTCCTTACTGAGAAAATCGTATCCATTCTGAATTTTTTGTATTTTATGGATCGATTTAGGACCTTTAAATTGAGAATCAGGCGGAACTTTCCTGATGGCTTTTTGACCATAAAAATGTGGGAGTAAAACCCCTTCCCCTCTTGATCTTTCGGAACCTGGGAAATGACCTTCTGTTGCATCAGTTCCTGTAACAGAGACTTCATGGCCAGAGCCTTTTCCCGATCCTTTGGCAGGTTTGTGATGTAAAACCGACTTGGGGGGCTTTGTGAGAATTCCAATTGATAACCCTTTTTGACTAACCCCAGAACAAAAGGACTCTTTGTTGTTTTTTCCCAGATTGGTAAGAAGTCCTGTAGTCTCCCCCCTACTAGATGGTCATTGTTTTTTAGGGGTTTGTTCTGGGGTTCTAAAGAGTACCCCACCTCTACCTCTTCCTCTCTGAGAAGACCAGGGTCTCTTCTGTGTGTGGTCCTTTTCCTTATCGGTTTGTCGAAAAGGACGAAAATTTTTCCTCTGCTGTACCGTTTTCTTCTTTTGTGGGAAAGCTTTCTTCTTGTCTGCTGTCCTGTCAAGGACAGTCTCTAGTTCTGGCCCAAACATCAGGTCTCCTGAAAAGGGAATTCCGCACAGTTTTACTTTAGAAGCTGAATCCCCTGACCAGGTCTTTAGCCAGAGTGCTCTTCTTGCTGAGTTAACAAGCGCAGAGGACCTGGCTGACATCCTGATAGATTCTGCAGAGGCATCTGCCATATATTTTACTGCCTTAAGCAGGGTAGGGAAGGACTCCAATAAGTCTTTTCTGGAGGTACCTGCCCCAACATGATTTTTAAGTTGCTCTAACCAGCACTCCAGATTCCTAGCCACAACCGTAGCCGCCATTGCTGGCTTAAGATTAGCTAGAGATGAGTCCCAGGCTTTCTTCAGTAGCCCATCTGCCCTCTTATCCATAGCATCTTTGAGAATACCCATGTCCTCAAAAGCTAAATCAGTCTTCCTAGATACTTGAGAAAAGGCAGCGTCTATTTTTGGTTTTTTATTCCACAATAGTTCCTCATTCTCCTCAAAAGGAAACCTCCTTTTGAGGGTTTTAGAAAAAAACTGTCCTCTCTCTGGGTTCTTCCATTCCTTTTTAATAGTGTCTGTTAACACTTTATGCACAGGGAACACCCTGTGTTTAATTTCCTCCAGCCCCAGGTACATCTTATCATGCACAGACAGCTGAGCCTTTTCTTCCTGGATCTCCAGGGTAGTATAAATTGCCTTGAGTAATTCATCCACCTCCTCAAGTGACAGCTTATATCTAGATGATCTTGACTCTTCTTCCACCTCCTCCTCCTCCTCAGAATCAATGGTTGAGGGTGGAATGCTTTCCCTTTCCTCCTCCGACTCACTTTCCACCTGTCTGGAAGTGGACTGAGGGAAACTGGAGTGAGAACTCTGCTCTTGGCTGGAACTCTGGCCGTGCTTTACAAGGGAACGCACTGTCCCTAGGGCCTCTGCTAACTCCTTCCTCACAGAAGATAAGAGTTCTTTGCACTCTTGTGAGGATTCTTCTTTTACTAAATCCACAATGCAGGATTTGCACAGTGGTTTGGGCCAAGAGTCCCTTAAAGGATTTTTGCATGAGGGGCACTTTCTCCCTGTTCTCTCTGATTTGGCAGTAGCTTTCTGAAACAGAGAAACAAGAAAAAACCCAGGTCCTTTAGAACTAAGGCTTCAGAGAAAAGTAGCACCTCCAGCCAACACCCTAAGTGCCCAGAGTCTCACTCCTTTGCTGAACTGCTAATGGAAACTGTTACCCCATAGCAGACAGCAGCAGGTTTTGAATAATCACATCAAAGATAAAACACCCAGTGATATAAAAGGAAAGAGGTGCCACCGCACCTCTCCTACCTGGGCCTGGCCGGGAACCTGGGCGCCTGCATCCGCCATTGCTGCTGACGATTCCGCTGTATCCATAGTGCAATCCGCAGCTGCTGCACTGTGTACTAGGCTCCATGTGCCAAACAAAAGGAAGTCCCGGCCAGAGGACCCGCCCCTTCCTCCTGCGTTCCAGCAGCAGGAACCAATCGCTGCTACGCCCCGCCGGAAGTATCCGCCCACCGGAACTGACATCACCTGCTGTCCGGGATTCGGCGCCGCCATGCAGAGGCCTGGCATGGACGCTCTTACTGAGCACAACCGCGGCCCCCCGAACACCCCGGGTGGAAAACTTCCGGCAGACCATTACTCCTGTGAGCCGGAGAAGGAAGGGACACCGGAGCACCCTCCTCACGTAAGGGAAGGAGCTGGGTTGGTCTGAGTATCCAAACGTGGAGGTCCTGCCAAAACCCTCTCCTTGGAGAGAGCGCAGCCCCTCTGGTTCCCCAAGCAGTGCTTCCACCATGGCGGAGGAAACACTAAAACTGATGGCATGGTGGAAGCAGCTGCTTTTTAAAGGGGCGTTGTCACGCAGTGTTTCCTGTCTAAGAGGTGGAGCTACGCTCTCTCCAAGGTGCTGTCCTGAAAGGCGAAGGGAGAAAATTCCATCATCCAATGTTATGGAGCCAAGCAGGGGCCATCTTTCCCTCACTCTGCTCCATGTCTCAGAGGGGAGAGGACTCGATTGACCAGAGTGCAGCAGGAGGGACCTCTTCCGCCCCCGATAAAAGTGATCTTGCAGCGAATCCACCACAGAGACTGCTTTTATCAAAAAGAGGACCTTCTGCCGCTTCAGAATATGCTGGGGTAATGGCAACTATATGCTGCCATAATCCCGGTATCCTAGGTCAAAGTACCAACGTATAACAACGGTGGGCGGTCCGCAAGTGGTTAAAGGCCAACTTGGGAAGTGAGGATTCACTTTAACCAGCCCTGGAAGAATTTACACCCTTGTTGACCAGGCCATTTTTTGCGATACGACACTGCGTCGCTTTAGCTGACAATTGCGCGGTCGTGCGACGTTGTACCTAAACAAAATGTATGTCCTTTTTCCCCACAAATAGAGCTTTGTTTTAGTGGTATTTGTAAAATAAATAAATATTTTGCACTCTTTGCTATAATAAAGATCCCAAATGTTTTTTTCAGTTTAGGCCGCTATGTATTTTTCTACTTTTTTTTTTTTTACCAAAAATATTGCAGTGTATATTGATTGGTTTGTGCAAGAGTTATAGCGTCTACAAAATAGGGGATAGATTTAAGCATTTTTAATATTTATTTTTTTTTTAACTACTAATGGCGGTGATCTGCAATTTTTATTGGGACTGCAACATAGCAACGGACACTTTTGAAACTTTTTTTGGGACCAGTGACATGCATACAGCGATCAGAGCCAAAAATAGCCACTGATTACTGTATAAATGTCACTGGCTGGGAAAGGGGTTAACACTAGGGGGCGATCAAGGGGTTAGATGTGTTCTAACTGTTGGGAGAATGTGGCTGACTAGAGGAGGAGAGAGATCGTTGTTCCTACTTAGTAGGAACACATGATCTCTGTCCCCTGACAGAACCGGGATTTGTGCGTTTACAGACACAGATCTCGGCTCTCACTCTATCACGAGCGATCAAGGGGTACCCGCCGGGCACGCACATCGGTTCTGGGAACACGCTAAACACGCCTGCTACAGCTCCTTAAAGAGCCATCGTACAGCTACGACGGCTCGTGCAGGGGAGCCATCCTGCCGCAGTATAACTGCGGCGGCTGGTTCGGGAAGGGGTTAAAGGATAAGGTCACCTTTGTGAACATGTTCCATCTGATTTTAGGGTGGAACATGCAACATGTTCCCAATACTGCTACGGCTCTCTCTCCCTGTAACATTACTACGGGAAGTTACCTGTACTAGCTGTCACTTTTTAAAATCAGCACGGTCCACTCACACGGCCGCATCATTCATTCACACAGCTCTGTGTGTGAATGAACTACAAGCCCCATCATCCTTTGTGGCTGTCGGCTTGTAGTTCTCAATGAACTACCATGGCACTGGGGTAGTTCATTCTCTCTTCCTATCTGATTGTATCTGCTTGCACATACAGGATGTGTGGGCACACAGATACACTGACGGATCTGCAGGAGACCCGCATAGCATCAGAAATCTACTGATCACGGGTGCAATGCTTTACAAGCTGAGGAAACAAAACAAATGTACTTTTTTTTTTTTTTGCCTGCAAAAAAAAAAAAATAATAATAACAACAACATGTGCATTCTTTGTTGTTAAAAGGTGAACATATGCTTTAGATGAAAGTTTTTGTGTCTGGAGACCAGGTTTAAACCTCTTGTGAGAGGACTAGGGATGGGTGAGCTCAGCCAATGGCAGCCTCAGTGTTGTCCTCACAGCAGGTTCAATGTAATATTCAAGTCCGCCAGAAAACTTCACCTGAGAAGTCAATGGGACCCTCCAGAGAAACAGGAGCCTCCATGAGAATGAATGAACAGCCATACACTGAGCCCAGCCTGGGCTATGCTAGACTGAGTGTGTAAAGCGTCTGTCCCTGCACTCAGTACCAGAGAGAAGCCATAACTTACCTGGACAGAACCTCCACATCATCCAGCAATGACAGCAGCTTCTCCTTCGTGCTTTTCTCGGCGGCCGCCATCGCTGCTCTGTGATCACAACATGGGAAGCAACGAGTTGCACAACACGCGGGGGAAAGAGGAGACCATGGCTGAAAAGGCCCCCGCTATTTCCGAGCAGCGCCACCTGCTGGGCGCACAGCTAATGGCAGCCCTACAAATGTTACTACAGTACAGAATATGAGGGTCTATGGTACAGCCTTTTAATGTTTAAAGCAGAACTTTAGGCATAACGACTTGATAAAAATAATGTTCTTTAGCAAGGAAGATACATTTCACATGAATAATTAGGCTACCAAAATGAGTGTGTGCTGTAAATTGCCTCCAGCATTGCTCTTGTTTCTCCTTGCTGTAGGCTGCCATTTAGCTGAAGCCCAGAGCCCCTGAACAGCAGTAAATCATAAAGCAGAACTAAACACATCCGTTTCAAAAACAGTTAGACCCCTTTCACACTGGGGCCGCGGCGCTTTTCGGCTGCTAGCAGAGCGCTTTTAACCCCAAAGCCGGACAAAGAAGACATGAGAAAGAAGAAGACCGGAAGAAGAAGCAGAAGAATAAGACCAGAGGAAGAAGGAGAAGACTGGAGGGAGAAGGAGAAGACTGGAGGGAGAAGGAGAAGACCGGAGGAAGAAGAAGTAGAAGCCCGGAAGAGGAAGAAGGAGACATTTTTAATAAAGGACTTGTCAAAAACTGTCTATTGTGTTTGGTCACACCACACTACTTTTTTTTGGTGAATGGGTAGGAATACAATGTACCCGATACTCATTCACATAGGGGGGATTCGGGATCTGGGGGCCCCCTTGTTAAAGGGGGCTTCCAGATTCCCATAAGCCCCCCGCTCACAGACCCCGACCGAGCAAGGGTTGTCGGGAAGAGGCCCTTGTCCCCATCAACATGGGGGCAAGATGCTTTGGGGTGGGAGGCGCAGAGTCCCCCCTGCCCCAATGCACTCACCCCCCCATGTTGAGGGCATGTGGTCTGGTATGGTTCAGAAATGAGGGGGCCACTCTCTCGCCCCCTTCCTTTCCTGACCTGCCGGGGTGCATGCTCGCATAAGGGTCTGGTATTGATTTTGGGTGGGACACCACGCCATTTTTTTCTATTTTGTCGTGGGGGGTCCCCTCCGAATCCACACTAGACCCAAGGACCTGGGGGGGACAGGTCTCCAGGTACTCCACCTGTTACGGACAGCACTAGCGAGAGGGAAAGGTTCCTGACGAGGAGGGAAAGCATAGGGTTGCAACTCCTTTGGACATCTTCCCGTTTGGGGCACTTGATGGCCAGGCCGCATTCCGCTCTCTTAGAAGACGCTGTCAACCCAGCTGATACCTGTCATCTTCACACCATTGGAATTCGTGAGTATATTTGGTTAGCAGTGACGACTGGTGCTCCATCTTTTGGTGGGGGCAGCAAACAAACCACCTGCCACCCCCCAACAACCCCCCCCAGTTGGCCAGTCGGTCAGTGAAACCCCCTATCCCTCCCCTCCGTCGCTCGCTCGTCTGCCCACCAGCCCTTAATCATCTAGGTCGCAGGTAGCTTTGACTCCTTCCTGCGTCTCCTCCTCATCAGCGGCTTCCTCCTCGGCAGCTTCACCCTGCGTCTCTCCCTACTCAGTGGCTTTACCCTGCGTCTCCTCCTCCTCGGCGGCCAATACGATCGCTTCTCCTCTCGTCCAATTGGGTCTTAAGACCCGCTTCTTGACAGGTAAGGAGGAGAATCAGGAAGACAATAGCAAATATTAATTTGCTATTGTCACACAACTGGGTGGGCTCAGGGCGCAGTGCTCTGTGCCCTGAAACCACCCTTTTTTTAAGCAAATTAGAGCCTCAGGCTCTAATAATGCGCTTCAAAAAACAAACAAAAAACATTGAAATCCATGTGTCTGGCGCCTTTCATGTAGATTAGGAGGGGCATGGCTTGGGGGGGTGGCGCCCCTACGCCCCTACGCCCCTTATGGATGGGCTGCCACTGCCCGTTGGGCAGGTGTCCCTCCAGGTTGTTGTAAACTGTTATTGCTTTACTTCAATACAAGTTTTCTATTGCACTTTTCTGTGTGAGTTACTGCTGCCGCACACGCTGGCCCCACCCACACTCACATCAATCTGAATTTTAAAAAAATTGAAGCTTGTATGGCCACCATACTGTACGTATAACAAATATGTCTTTGTGTGAATAGAATCTGTATCTTTTGTTCTGAGTTTGCATTGTGTACTTTGAAGGCCATCATTGCTCCATTGTATGGTGTGTTCCTTCGTTTAGTAAGTATACCAGGTTCAGTGAAAAGAAGTGGGAAAGGCTGTGATGTAGACATGCATCTGTATTCAAATAATATGACGACAGCTTGGCAGGGGCTGGAAGATGACTTCATCATTTCCCTCGCTCTGCGTACTAAGAGAACGCTGCCAAATCTAATCAGAACAGCACAAGCAGAGGTGTTCCTGCAATGAGATGAGATGCGTATCACAACAGAATGAGCAGGCTATGAGGAAAGAGCAGGAAAATCGAAATTTGTTTTCATTTTTAATTTAAAAAGGCCTCCTTCTTTTATTAGTTTTCCTTATCTTTCCTTATAGCAGCTGTTCTGCAGATTGCTGAGTTTTATTAAGGTTTTCTACTGAAATTCATATACACTCTTTGATATCCATGTGTAACTGTATTCTGGCTATGCACCTATGCCTGCCTTTGGACTGCTGACTATGACAATGCCATCAGCACGCATAGGCCTAGATTTGAGGAAAGGACACTTAGGTCCTGACCTAGGGTTGCCACCTGTCCGGGATTGACCCGAACAGTCCAGGTTTTGAATTATGTGTCTGGGATTCAGGCAGACTGAAACCCGGACAGATTATTCTGACCGGGCTGTGGCTCCCCAAGTAAGCAAGATAGTCACACACAAATCTGTTGCCATCCAGGAGCTGTGGGCAGCTGTTTGGGGGCAGGTTTGACATCACTGGGGGGACAGATGATGTCAGCAAGAGAAACTTAGCTGCACCCATTGTTTGCTGCAGCACGCTATGCGCACTGCATTACTACTCTCCTTGGGGCACCCAAGGGTGTGCCAGGCCGCTAAAGTGTTCGGGTTTGGCTGGAAGAAAAGGTGGCAACCCTATCTTGACCTATTCTGTAAAAATATCAGGGGTGTGATGGGCAATCCCTTATTCATTGCCAATCCCATACGTCCCAACATTTTGAGATGGGAATGAGGGACACCTACTAGCAAACGTATGTGAGCATAGGACATGCCCCCTGCCACACCCCCTTAAAGGAGAATTAACCCCAAAAAAAGGTTAATTAAATCCACAAGGGCTTTTTTTACCACTGCTATTCCTTTATATTGGCTTTTAAAATTTACAAATGCAGAAATTTTGAATTTGGATGAAAGGTTTAGCACTGGGAAACACTTTTTGAAAGATAAAAAGTGCATTTAAAGTAAAACTATATAGATCAGACCAAAATGAGGGACACATGAGGAGGAAAGAGGGACAGGGGGACATTGCTCCAAATCAGGGATAGTCCCTCAAAATCAGGGACAGTTGGGAGCTATGCAATCCCGCTTCCTTCCTTAAAACGCTAGTATATTAAAGTATAGTATAAAGTGCTGGCACATAGAGCTGCCTAAATTAAAATAAATAATTGTGTATGCGCTAGGTAAAAATAACGTGATAAAAGTATAGATAACACCTAAAACAATATCGTAGCGAAAAATCTATAAATCACGTTAAAAATAAAACTAATAATATTCAGTGCCATTAATTAATGAAAACCAGTGAATATATATATATATATAAATTATATATAAATTATCTATAAATCACGTTAAAAGTATTCAATAATAATCAGTGCCATTCATTTATGAAAAACAGTGAATAAATATATATAAATATAACATGCAACATGCAAAACGTGAAAAAATCCAGGTGATGATGAAAAAATTTTTTTTAAAATGTCCAAAAATTCAATAAAAATAATCAAAAAAATGATGTATAAAGTGCAGGCATTAGTGTCCAAATAAATTATATATAGGCATTCCTCGTGTTCTTCCTATATGGTGTGCAAAATACGGCATGCTTTGGTGCCCTCCAGTGACCCCCAATAGCTCATGCGCTCACCTCTGAGCATGTGACACAGTGATTAAACAGTGTCTATACACGCAGTAGAGCCACTCCTGGGCTCATATGGGATCTGTTGGGAATGATCTGCACCTCTTCCTGCAGTAGCACCACACCACATTCCTGCAGTAGCTCTTATTTCTCGCAATATACCTGAATTTCAGACAGTTCCAGCACTTTCTGGAAGCGCTGGAACTTGCCTGAAAAATGGTGCATTATTTTTGGAAAAAATACATGTGGAAAAAGCTAGAAGATATACCAGATGTCAAGATCCTTCCAACGAGATCCTAGGAACACAGAGGATTCTAAATTTAGTACAAAGATACACCTGCGTTTGCTCTAGAAAGCAGGAATACTTACAAAGGGGTTTTAAAGATTTCTCCATTTCAGTTTAAAATTTTCATCAACTAAATTAACACTATTTATTCAACTAAAATATGATTAAAACAATTCAGATGACTAAAATAAAGCTAAAATGGCATTTTACTCAAAAGACTAAAATACGACTAAAACTAAAATGGCATTTTAGCCAAAAGACTAAGTCTAAAACGAAATCAAATGTTTAAGGTCAAAATAAACACTGCACTACCACATAAGAATAAGTAGGGGCATTTACTAAGCTGCTGATAAAAAAATAAGAAAAAGGCTTTTCTTTTAATTTTTTCTAAATATTTATTGGTGGTAATATATTCAGGTAATATGTGCAATGGTATAACAGCCAAAAAAGTTTACCTCTTTGTTTTTTTGTTTTTTATATTTTAGGCCTCATGCCCATGGGTGTTATAAAAAATGGGTTGTAAAGTACCGATGCCAGGAAAAAAGCGGCGTTAAAAATGCAATTTTGTCAGTGTTTTACTTTGACGTCAATGCACGTTTAGCCGCTCTAGCTTTCAGCCGTGTTTCTCTGCCTCTATTTAAAATCAATGGTTCCCTATGGGATCCCATTGATTTGAATAGAAGTCGCACCAGAAGTCAGATCATGATGATCCGACTTGCGGTGCGATTTGTGTGCTGAGGATTCTGAAGGGGAACCCCGCCAAAATTTAAAAATAAATTGGTGTGGGGTTCCCCCCAGGATGATACCAGACCCTTATCTGAGCATGCAGCAGTAGGTCAGGAAAGGGGAACGAGTCCCCTCCCCTCCTGGACCATACCAGGCCACATGCCCTCAACATGGGGGGGGGGGGGTGCTTTGGGGGAGGGGGGCCCTGCTCTCCCCACCCCAAAGCACCTTGTCCCCATGTTGAGGACAAGGACCTCTTCCCGACAACCCTGGCCTTTGGTTGTTGGGGTCTGCAGGTGGGTGCTTATCGGAATCTGGAAGCCCCCTTTAACAAGGGGGCCCCCAGATCCTGGCTCCCCCATCCTATGTGAATGACTATGGGGTACATTGTACCCCTACCCATTCACCTAAAAAAAAGTGTCAAAAATAAACACAGTACACAGGTTTTTAAAGTATTTTATTAAGGCAGCTCCGGCGTCTCTTCCGATTTCCTCTCCCCTCTCCGGCGATGTCTTCTACCTTGCCGGTCCTTCACCCTCTTCTGTTCTTCTCCTCTCTCCGCTGTCTTCTCGCTCTGCTGTCTTCTCGCTCTCTTGCCGGGTCTTCTCCGCTGTCTTCTCGCTCTTTTGCTGAGTCTTCACCATCTTCTTCCAATGTTGACTCGACGCGATCTTCCATGGTAATGCTGGGACTGTATTAGCAATCGAGGAGGAGGAGACGCAGGGGAAGCTGCCATGAAGCCGCCGAGGAGGAGGAGACGCAGGAAGGATCCGAAGCTGCCTGAGACCTAAATGTGGTAAGTAGACATGTGCATTCGTTGTCCAAATGCATTTTCGTATGAATTTCGGGTATTTTCGTTATTGTTTAGACAAACGATAGCGAACCTGCAGAATCCGAAAACCGAAAGATCCGACATAAACAAATGCTTTATTTTCGTTTTCATTGCGACAACAGTTCGATATAGATAGGAGATTCGACATGACGCTGACAATAGTGATCTGTGTCCATCGAACCTGTGGTCGAATGTGCCTAACCTTAACTCTATTAGTCCAAGATTATTCTACATAGAGAGAAAATATTTGACATAGAGAGAAAAGATTCGACATTATAGGGACAATAGCAAAAAAGGTCGAATGTGCCTAACCTAACTCTATTAGTCCAAGATTATTCGACATAGAGAGAAAAGATTCGACATGAAGATTCGACGAAGCAGTCGCTGCGAGCGGACATTTATGGTCAAATGCTCCGCCCATAGGCTATAGAAGAATTCTAATGTTGGTTAACTAGTAATAATAATTAATAAATATAATTATTACTAGTGTCATACAACATTAGAATTCTACTATAGCTTGTAGGCGGAACATTCGACCGGAAATGTACGATTGCGGCGTCGTACAGTTTAGCTGCTCCGTCTAATCTTCTTAGATCATTCAACAGACACCATAAGCCTTCAATGACAGATTCAACCTTAATTATTTCGGATTTTCAGACGAATGCATTTTTTTAACCAAACAAACTAAATAAAAACGAATTTCGGGAGTAACTAAATAAATGTATTTTTCGGACGAAAACGAGATTCCAAAACAAAATATTTCAGTGTGCACATGTCTAGTGGCAAGTGTGGGGCTGGTGGGCGGACGAGCGAGCGATGGGGGGATCGACCGAGCGACTGGGGGTGGCGGGTGGTTTGTTTGCCGCATCCCCGAAAAAATGGAGTATCTGCCACCACTGGTAATCAATTAATCTCAGAACATGCAATTATGAAAACCGTGTGAACATTAAGCCTGGGTTTACACTTATACGGTGCTGGACATCACTTATGCTTTGAATAGGAACCGCACCGCATTCCTATTCAAATCTCATGTGATTATTTGCAGTTCGATTTGAGCCCATTCATTTTGTCTGGGCTCAATTCGTACTGCATGAAAAAGGTGCAGGCATCTTTTTTCTTTTTGCCGCACCCATACAATCCAAATCTTGCAATCGCACTGCGTTTTGCGACCTGTTTTGGGGTGCCATTAATTTAACATTGACAGTGGCAGATCAAATGGACTGAGTGCAATTTCAATGCGGTGCGTGAAATGCTCAGGATTTGATGTGTGCCCACAACGCATATATGTAAATCGGGGCTAAAACATCTATTTATATAAACATGTATATCTTCTCAAATATCAATAAAAAATGTGCAAACAAGTTCAAGCGTAACTAAAGTCTTGTTTTTTTTTGTTTCAAAATAACAAACATGTTATAGTTACCTGCTCTGTGCAAGTGGTTTTTCACAGAGCAACCCAGATCCTCCCATTCTGGGGTCCCTCTTTGGCACTCCTGGCCCCTCCATACTGTTGAGTGCCCCCACAGCAAGCAACTTGCTATGGGGGCACCCAAGCCGAGCCGCAGCTCCGTGTGTCCATTCAGACAAGGAGCGGCATGCCCAGCCCCGCAAACTCTCTATCCTCATTGATTCACTGACTTTGATTGACGGCAGCAGGAGCCAATGGCATTATGGTGCTCTCTCAGCCAATGAGGAGGGAGAGTCCTGGACAGTCGAGGCGCTCATGCACATCACTGGATCGGAGGGTGCTCAGGTAAGTATTAGGGGGGCAGTGGGGGGCTGCTGCACCCAGAAGGCTTTTCATCTTAATGCATTAAGATAGAAAACCTTCTGCCTTTACAACCAGTTTCAGCAAATGTCCCAATAAATAACGTGTGAATCACACTGGAACTTCTATGCAATAACGGTAAAACAACAAAGAAACAGTAAATCAGAATTCTTCTGATGCCATCCACACACCACCCAGATGCACTTAAAGAAGTACCCTCTTGTGATGGACCTTGACACTATACAAGAGGTGTAATGCAGCTTTAAGAATCAGGCTGCACAGATCTGCTTCTTAAGTAAAATCCTCCATCAAGGGATTCATTATATATCTGTAAGGGATACCAAATGCAGGTATCCTGCAAGGATGACCAGATCAGTGGGCTGTACCTTAAGAAATCAGTAACCAGGCTGAATAAGGTTAAATTAAGTTTTTGAACATAAATATCAATTTTCCAATACCAATAGACCATAAACAATGTAAAATGACACAATAAACGTGCAGCAACCCAAACAACAACCTAACTATGTACAAATGGAGAGAGCACACATGAGCAAGACAAGGGCAGGACTGAGGGGAGCAGAGCAGGTAGCAGGGTAGGGAGTACTGGATGCAGGGAGCAGGGTATTGGGAGCAGGTCACAGGAACAAGGCACAGGATCAGGAACAAGGCACAGGAGTAGGAACAATTCACAGGATCAGGCAGGGACACCGCTCACAGGAGGAATACTGAACTCAAGGGAGGTTTGATGGGAAGGGAGGAGGGGGGCAGAGGACACTAATGTCAATGGGGGACTGTGATGTAAAGAGGACAAAGCAACTGTGATGTGAAAGGGGGCTGTGATGTAAAAAAGGGGGTTGTGATGTGAGAAGGTACTGTTGTAAAGGGGGGGGGACTATGATGTAAAGGGGGGCTGTAATGTGAAGGAGGAGGGTTTGTGATGTGGTCTGATCAGTCACAGGATTCTCTCCCTCATTCAGTGTTACAAGCAGTGTAATCAATCAATAGTGGAGGAGGAGGAAAAAGGGGGCGTTTCCCCATTGAACCATCCTTGTGTCAGGTCAACCAACCAAGGGGAACCAACATCTCCACCAGCACTTCACATGGGTCTTTATAAGGAAGCCTGACAGTGGTTGAAGTTGCTGATTGATCTTCAGCTTGTTACCTGTGTACTTGTGAGTTCTTGCTTCTGTTATCCCTAGTTGCTGACCCGGCTTGTTCCTTACCTGTTTCCTGCCTGTCTCCAGTCCCTGACCACCAGCTTGTCTAATGGATACCCTCTGCTTCTCGTGTTGACCTCGGCTTCCACATGACTTTGTCGGCTCTGCTTCCCACCTGGTTTCTGATCCTGGCTAGTGTTGATTCTAGAGACCTGTCACATCTCATAGGCGCCACCTGCCTTCAGACTCTGTTCATCACATCAGCAGTATTCCTGGGTCCTGCAAGCAACTCTACAGGTGACCTGTGCTACTTTGTGCCTGACTCCTCCTGTCTCACCTTTATGGGACTCTGGAACTTCGTTGCAAAGCAAGTCCTCTGTCCATGGCCTCCAGCACCTGGTACGTGATACCTTGCTGCTGTTCTACCTGAAGATCTGAGTCTGTTAACAATTGAATTTGCCTAAATCTGAATGACTGTATGATGTGCAGTGCTGGGAGGAAGAATGCAGACACCAGTGGCTTCACTAGGGGTTGGCTATTGAGGCTTTAGCCCCGAATCTGGGACCCATAGCCCCGAGTCCAGGGCCAGCCCTACTGTAAGAGTGTCGCTGGCTGCTGGACACTGCCCTTCCCACACAGCCGCGGCACTCTCATGAGTCTTCACTCCGTGCTTCAGAGCCAGGAGATCAGTGTGTGGTGTGTAAGAGCGAGTCTCCTCCTTGCTCCGCCCATATCATAGAGTCGGGAGGAACTTTCTCACTCGATCTCCTGAGCAGGTGAGTGCAGACCATGGGGAGGGGGGACACTGTACTAGCCAGCCTCTCTGTATACACCAGCCTCTCTGTATATACCAGCCTCTCTGTATACCCAAGCCTCTCTGTATATACACAAGCCTCTCTGTATATTCAGAAGCCTCTCTGTATACCCAGCCTCTCTGTATATACCAGCCTCTCTGTATATACACCAGCCTCCCTGTATGCACACCAGCCTCTCTGTATACACCAGCCTCTCTGTATATACACCAGCCTCTTTGTATAAACACCAGCCTCTCTGTATATACACCAGACTTTCTGTATATACACCAGCCTCTCTCTATGACCAGCCTCTCTGTATATACACAAGCCTCTCTGTATACCCAGCCTCTCTGTATATCCGGCCTCTCTGTATATACACCAGCCTCTCTGTTTATACACCAACCTCTCTGTATACCCAGCCTCTCTGTATATACAGCCTCTCTGTATACACTAGCCTGTCTTCTGTATACATTAGCCTTTCTGTATACACTAGCCTATCTGTATACACTAGCCTCTCTTCTATATACCCTAGCCTCTCTGTATGCAAAATTCCGCATCTGGTGGCAGGTGACGTGGCAAGCTCTCTGGGGACCCTGATGTAATGTGGGGGGCTTTGGGGACCCTGATGTAATGATACTATATAACTATATAATGTTATATATATATATAAAGAGTACACCCCTGTGAAAATGTCCAAATTGGGCCCAATTAGCTAATCCCCCCCCCCCCCCCCAACCATCATGTGACTTGTTAGTGTTACAAGGTCTCAGGTGTGAATGGGGAGCAGGTGTGTTAAATTTGGTGTTATTGCTCTCACTCTCTCATACTGGTCACTGGAAGTTCAACATGACACCTCATGGCAAAGAACTCTCTGAGGATGTGAAAAAAAGAATTGTTGCTCAACATTAAGATGGTCTAGGCTATAAGAAGATTGCCAAGGCCCTGAAACTAAAGCGGGATTCCGGCCAGGAAATTTTTTTTTTAAAAGTCACCAGCTACAAACACTGTAGCTGCTGACTTTAAATAAGTACACTTACCTGTCCTGGGAGCCCGCGATTTCGGCCGCCCGAGGCCGACCCATCCCTCGGCTCTCGGGTCCCGGTACCGCCATCCTAAATAATGGAAACAGGCAGTGGAGCCTTGCGGCTTCACTGCCAGTTTCGTACTGTGCACGCACGAGCAGCGCGGCGCCCTGTGAATGGCCCCATGGTTTTCTGGGAACACACACAGTTCCCAGAAGGCAACGGGGCCGCTCACCGAGGAGCAGGACACGCTGCGGAATAGGAAGAGGCAGATTAGGAAGACTGCCTAGCAACAAGGGTTCAGGTAAGTTTAACATTTTTTTTTTTTCAAATGTTTTTTTTTTTTATTTTTTTATGATTTTTTATGCTATTTTTTATTTTAGGGTGGCCCTCCACTTAAGCAGAAGCACGGTGGCCAAGACCAAGTGGTTTAACAGGACAAGTTCCACTCAGAACAGGCCTCGCCATGGTCGACCAAAGACGTTGAGTGCACGTGCTCAGCGTCATATCCAGAGGTTGTTTTTTTTTTTTTGTGTGTTTTGAGTTATTTTGAGGGGATAGCAAATGTACATTGTTATACAAGCTGTACACTCACTACTTTACATTGTAGCAAAGTGTCATTTCTTCAGTGTTGTCACATGAAAATATATAATAAAATATATATATATGTATATATATATATATATATATATATATATATATATATATATACACACACACGTATATTATATACATGTGTATGCCCGCCCAAGCGTATGACTTTTTTTCTTTTGCTGCTATGGGCTCTAGCCCCAAATCTTTTTTAAACCTAGCAACGCCCCTGGCAGTCACGCTGGATTTTATGGCAATGCACCAGAGCCTACCTGATGACAGAGCCGGTCACCACAGCGCAGGTCTGCTGGGGTAAACATACAGAAATCAAATGTAATTTTGTTACAATGCAAGACATTACTCCCCACCGTTGGCACAGAATGTCCTCTATCCTACATGCTAAACCAGTAGTTGGTGCAAACAGGCCCTGTGGGGTGAAGGACTTTCCAGTATATCCAATCAGGTAGGCCTTCACAAAACTTGGCTGTTAGTACATCTAAAGGACAGATAATGTAACATATTTGAAAATCTTTGAGTGCGACAGGCACATTTGGCACCCAGCATCTTAAAACACCACAATGAGTATCGGTTTACACTAATGCGATGCGGGAAACGCACAAGATTCGCTGCGTTTCCCCACATCGCACAGCATCCATGCAATCTGCTGTGGGTGTCAATGTTATCTTAAAAACATCCCAAAACACCCATGCAATGCATTTCGGGTGCGGAAGGTAAAAAGGGTCCTGCACCATTTTTGTACGAAAGCGATTCAATTTCAGCCAAACAAAATGTATGGCTGTCATCGCACTGCACACACATAGCATGTGATGTACACAGGAATGCGGTGCGATTCCTGTGCGAATCACATGCAGTGTTTTCCCACACACCAGTGTGAGCCTAGCCCTAAGTGTTTTTTTACACTCCACAGGGGATTGTTTTTTAGAGGCCATTGTCAGGCAGCGTGGAGGCAATAAGTCACCTCCTAGATGCCTCTTTTAACCCTTGAAAGCCTGCAAGGCCATACTGCAAGTGCATGCATTACACTCATTTGCAGGGCGGTTGTTATTTGGCTCTATTCACTTGAATGAGTTGCGTTTGGCTACAGTACTGCCTGCCTAATGTGACCTGTCGTATCCTTTTTGCAGCAGCGTAACCACAGCAGTTTGTACTAGCATTGCTGGTGGACATCTTTACTTGCAGGTGAGTGGTCGGGGGCCAGTTAAACCATGGCTAAACCATCTATTTTTACCACCACCCAGCCACCTGTGTAACCAGCCCAAAAAGAGTTAGATTACATGAGAAGTTATGAAGCAGAGTTTGTAACAGCCACAAAATTTCTCTGACAGATGTTTTTGTCCTTAGATGTTGAGCGATTGATTTTTAGCGACATAAACAACTGATTCAGTAGCATATAAGTATTTTGTAGCTGCATAAACAAGGTTTGTGGCACGCCATAGCTCAATTTTGTTGCCAGCTATAAATCACAATAAAAAAATAGAGCGACTTTATTGTAGTACAAAGTGCAGGTAAGGTAACTTGAGGTAATGCTCCTTGAGAAAGACATGCAACTAACCAAAACAAACCTAATGAAACCCTTTTTATCTTTGTAGAGAGAAAGTTGCTGGCATGACAATTGCCTGACCACTGACAATTGCGCAGTCGTGCGACACTGTACCCAAATACAATTGATGTCCTCTTTTTCCCCTCAAATAAAGCTTTGTTTAGGTGGTATATTGATCACCTTTGCGGCTTTTATTTTTTGCACTATAAACAAAAAAAGACCGACAATTCTGAAAGAAAAACAATATTTTTTTCTTTCTGCTATAAAACATATCCAATAAATAAAGTTGAAAAAATCTAATTTCTTCATAAATTTAGATCAATATGTATTCTGCTATATTCTTTTGTTAAAAAATCCCAATAAGCGTATATTGATTGGTTTGCGCAAAAGTTAAAGTGTCTACAAACTATGAGATAGATTTATTAATTTATTTATTTTTTACTAGTAATGGCAGCGATCAGCGACTTATAGCCGGACTGCAACATTGTGGCAGACATTCTGAAACTAACTGATGCTTTTGGCACTTTTTGGGAACCAGAGACCCTAATACATTGATCAGTGCTAAACATATGTACTGTCACTGTACTAATGACACTGACTGGGAAGGGGTTACACATCTAAGGCGATCAAAGGGTTAAATGTGTGCCTAGCCAGTGTTTTGTTATACTATGTGTGCTGCTTTTACTAGGGGAAGAGATGGAATTTATTTGCAGGGACAAAAAACTCCATCTCTTCTCTACTGTCAGAATGGCGATCTGCCTTGTTTACATTTACTGCAGATTGCAGTTCTCTCTCTCTGCCCAACGATCGCATCGCATACCTTGCACCCGCCAATCGCCTTCCGCTGTGTGTAATGACAGTTGGAAGCAGTGCGCAGGTGCACCCTCCACCTGGAAGTGTCGGAGCACGTATATATACACACAGCTGCTGCCCTGTAGCAGTAAAACTGCTATGGAGTGGACTTAAAGTAGTTAAACTGGAGCGTGCACAATCTGGTGCAGCTCTGCATAGAAACCAATACGCTTCCAAGTTCTATTGTCAAAGCTTAATTGAACAAGCTGAAGTTAGAAGCTGATTGACTACCATGCACAGCTGCACCAGATTTTGAGTGCTCCTGTTTTAGTAAATCTCCCCAACAGTGTCAGATAACACAACCATTTAGTTGTCTACTTTCCTATTAACTACGGGGCTGAGTCTTTGCTACGCATGCACCCTGTTAAAAGGGACACCAGAGCTGGACAGGAAGGAGTTAAAATGGCAGTCATTCTTATGAGAAAATCGTCCAGCTAGGTCCTAAATATATTTGTTTCATCACAGCTCCAGTTCAAACCCTCCTAATAATCTTTGAGTTGGAGGGTTTATTGTCCTCAATTTCACTGTAGCCTTTGTTCCTTCTCCCCAAGGCCTGTAAACAGTGCTCACTTCTTACAGTCATCTGTCCCTATGGGCTAGTAATATGCATCATCTTCAACAGGTATCAAATACAACGTACCTTGGTTAAAAAGACTGAGCCTGAGGACACAATAAAGTTTCCAATAATCTCAAATGTCAGGGAAGACAGTTCCCATAGGCCATACAAGACCCTCCATGTTAAATATCTTTACACAAAGCCTTTCCATAAGGCATTTTCGAGACCGTCCACCGCAGGAAAGTTTAAAATATCACCGTTGGTGTAACTGAGATGGCAGTGCGTCATTCCATGCATAACTAGATTCATCCTCCAGACTGGGGTTGCCATTTTTTCTTCTAGCCAAACCCGAACATTTTAGTGGCGCACAGCAAAATGTTTTTTTTTTTTGGAAAACACTATCGGATAAGAGACCTGGGACACCTTTGGGTGCTCCTAAGAGAATAGAAATGCGGCATGCATGGTGCCCCCTCACTCTCCTGTCAGGCCCTGTTCCGAGCCACATTTCTGTGGCAGACTGAAACCTGGACACATGATTCAAAACCCAGACAGGTGGCAACCCTACTCCAGACTGACAACCATGGAACAACCGATGTATCTCAAATAATACATAATCATCCTAGGCTATCATTGTGGTATCAGAAAAACATATATGCCTCAATACTTATCATGTTCTTATGGCTGTTATGTTGTGAGCTGGAACAAAAAAAACTGAATCTAGGTTTCCCAGATCATGCTGTGCCTCATTTCAAATAGCTGTGTATTTGTCCCCACAGCGTCCCTCCGTTCATCTCCTGTATAACAGTCTCAGATAACAGAGCCCTTGTGTACCTTATGTAGCACCCTCTACCAGAAGGTAGGTGCTAGTAAGGGTTATTTTATTAGGTTGTTCAGCACAGGAACATTTAGGCAGGCCTATGCCTATGGGGGCTGGGAGTGGTTAGAGTAGCAGTGGGTGTGACCACCTGTGCTCCAGTTCTGAGGCGCCTACCCTGCTTCCAGGGAGAATGTTCTGGAAGAGGAGGCTGGGCCTAGAGCTGGAGTGGCAGGCAGCACATGTGGGAGCCTTGACCAATCCCTAACTGGCATTGGCAGGGGGCGGGCCTCCTATATATGCTGAGGTGACATGCTGCTGGGGAGTAGTAGTCGACTGGGTGACGTGAGGAATGGAGTGCTAGACAGCCACAGGAGCACACCCCCATCTGGGGGGGGGGGGGGTAGCGATCGCAGGAGGAGGCCCAGGGAGAACTGTGAGGGAACATTGCCTCTACATGGTCATTGGCAATGTCTCTGTCACCACATGGTCGGTGGCAGGGATATTCTGGAGCAGAGAGGCAGGAGAAGCTGTGGGAACGCATGGTTTGGGCAAGTTCCTAATCAAGGACTCAGGGCTGGAAGGTCGGTGAGTGTTACCACAGTGGATGGCTGGAGGTGCCAGGGATTCTGGAAGGGAACTCTGCTTCTACACGTTCACTAGCAGAGTCTTTATCATGCACACGGTGGATGGGGATGGTGAAGAGTCCTGGATCAGAGAAGAGACTGTGGGGAGTTGTGTCAAATCAGTGTGGCCGGCAGGCATATGGTTTGCAAGTTGGACTGGCTGGGAGCAGTAGTCCATTTCCTGGAGAATAGACTTTAACCTACTAGGCCTCCGGGAGAGGTTCTGCAGGCCTCAGGCCTAGTAGCAGTGAATCACCAGAGCCAGTAGAGGGGCTTATTCAGTGTGAGTTCTTCATACCCATTATAAGAGGATGTGTTATACCTTAAACGTAATTACAAGTGTGCAAGGAAGCAAGTTTGGGCAGGTGGTGAAGAGAACCAAGACCATTGCTTTTACATGGTCAAAAGTGATGTTTCTGTCCCTCACACAGTGATGGATGGAGAACTCTTAGGAACAGTTGTCTGCATGGAGATGCAGAGGGAGTAATAGTCTGCATGGAGTCGCAGAGGGAGTAATAGTCTGCATGGAGATGCAGAGGGAGTAATAGACTGCATGGAGATGCAGAGGGAGTAATAGTCTGCATGGAGATGCAGAGGGAGTAATAGTCTGCATGGAGTCGCAGAGGGAGTAATAGTCTGCATGGAGTCGCAGAGGGAGTAATAGTCTGCATGGAGTCGCAGAGGGAGTAATAGTCTGCATGGAGTCGCAGAGGGAGTAATAGTCTGCATGGAGATGCAGAGGGAGTAATAGACTGCATGGAGATGCAGAGGGAGTAATAGACTGCATGGAGATGCAGAGGGAGTAATAGTCTGCATGGAGATGCAGAGGGAGTAATAGTCTGCATGGAGATGCAGAGGGAGTAATAGTCAGCATGGAGATGCAGAGGCAGTAATAGTCTGCATGGAGCTGCAGGAGAAGTTTTCTACTTATTCAAGTGTGCATATTCAATCTTCAGGCTCTAACTATGAGCAAAGTATACTGAAATATGTATATATGATGGCAATGATTAATTCTATGGGCATCCCATATCCCAATCCCTATCCAAGTTGTACCCCCCAATAAAACAACAAAAACAAAGCTTGCAAAAGACTGTTCATTGTCTCTGGAAAGGATGCATGAAGTCTGGCAGTGGGGTGATTTGGCGGATTGTTTGTCAGTAGTGCTAACACCATGGCTACACTTACTATTAAATTGATACTAAACACACATTATTTAATTTACATTGTTCCCTCTCTTTCTGTATGTGGATGATGGCTCTGTAATTATTTGTATTAAAAAAAAAATCCTCTAAGTACTGTACCTTTTTCCTAAATGATATACAGCTGTCACATGACCCAGATCTTTCCCAGCCTGTCTGCAAGAATACAGTGGCAGGAGTAGCTTCTACTCCATTTCTGCTGGTCACATGTTCAAAATAGAAAAAAACAGCCTTTGGGATACAGAGTAAAAATAAATAATTATTATCGATAAACTGATTTAAATTGTCATGCAAATATATATTTGACATTAAATTGTTATTATTTTTTGGCAATAATATGGTATGGGCAGATTTCTGGCAGTCACAGGCTGTGTCCTACCCCTCCAGCCTGTGTCTTAGAATAACAGGGAGGTGAAGCCTCCATCAATCAACATGTAATATCCTGCCCCCATTGTGTTTAGCTGGTTAGTATGCATGGAGGAGGAAGGAGGGAGTGGGCTGTCATTTACAACTGTGCATAGGCCCATATGTGTGACACATGGGCTGATCAGATGTGATAGGGAGGAAATACTCAGCACAGAAACTCACTGAAAACTGAGCATGTGCAGAGTTGCCAACACTGCTTTGCAGTCTGCAAAATCCCTAGCTGTATTGGGGCACATGGACAGAAGTAAAAGACAGAGTAAAGCAGGATTAACCAGGTTTTTTTTTTGCAGAACATAGAAAGTAAATCTCATAATGACTGAGTGAGTATGAACAGCATGTAATACAGCCTTTATTGATAGTTTTTTTTTAGGATGTGGGTTTAGTGACTCTTTAACTATGAGGTTTGTGCTCTTTGCACTGTAATGCTTAGTCAGGAGTTGGAGACAGTCAGGGGATTCATAAAGTGGCTCCCTTCGAACCACTGCACCTGTCATAGAGACAGCATGTAGGCAGGTGTAGTCTATCTTCCATGCTGTAGGTGGTGCTGTGTGCTGTGGGAAGTGAAGAATAAGGGGAACATTCCTCTGCGGCCTCTGTGAGTGTCATCAGGGGGCTGTGAAAACTGTTCTTGTATATATAGGCCTCCAGTCACAGCTCATCCACCCACTGCTGGGTTGCCAAATAACAATATTAGTACTCCAACATATGCTCTTTCAATTACATGTAGTGCTACCCCTGTAGGGTTAGGATGGGTCCTCTATTCTTTACCTTGACATCTTGAAGGACATCAGCCCCTCTGACGAACTATGTTGAGTGTACAAAGCATGCAAAATAACAGAAAATTACTGAAAGTAATACTTAGTACCCAGTAGCAATAGTGCTATATCAAAGAAAACAGGCACTGAACAATCAGTAAGGCAAACCTAATAAATTGTCACTTGATATGGCTGGTAACAAAGTAAGCATAAAAAATGGATTAACAAAGATAATAACACAATTTAGCATACAGGGTGATTAGTAATAAAGACTACTGGATGTCATGCTGCCACCACCGCTGCAGAGAGTGGTGAGCCAGCTGATGTAATCTGTACAAGCACTTTTCTTATATTACTTTTGTAAGTGGATTTTTTTGGGGGTTTTTTATTAAAGTTGTTATATGGGAAGTACTATGTATCCGCCTATCTTTTACATGTAATCAACTGGTGTGTGGAGGTGCACTGATCACTGGATGAAAGAGAGTAATAGCAGATCACCGCTTGTAGGGAGCACTGATTTTTATTTTTTCAACTTATTTTTTAATCTTTATTTTTATCAGTTTTTTTATTTTTAAAGACTGTATATTTCACAATATAATCTAAAAGAACGATCAATGAGCTTTCACAATTTTTGTCACATGTTTGGACCAGTGGCGGCTGGTGATAACATTTTTTGAGGTGAGGGGGCAAACAAACCCCTCCAGGTCCTTACCTGCAAATGGAGCCTCCATCCTGGGCTGTCACGACTCCCCTAATACCCGACAGCTGTTTCAAATCTTCAGCCTCCTGACGTGAAACCAGAAGTGACGCAATGGCGAATTTTTAGTCGCTAAAATTAAAAGTGGGAGAGCACTGCATCCTGAGCACAACGTAATACAAGCCAATTAGAGCCTCAGGCTCTAATCATGTGCTTGTTAAACACTGACAGACCTAATAGACTTGTATTAGTTTGGCGCCCCGCACAGTGCACTGCACACACATTTTTAAATAAATCATAATATGACTAACATTTTTTAACTTTAAGATGTTAATTTTTTTTTCTCATCTTATCATTTATTTAAAAATAAATTGTTCTATGAATTGCTTTCCTATTGGTCAAAACTTGGGGGGGGGGGCTGCGCCTCTTATGGATCAGCCACCACTGGTTTGGACACTAATTAATTGAGTTGCACTGCACTATTTTATTTTAGTTTTATATCAGAGTGTTGTGAAATCATTGTAGAGTGTTCAGCTAGCAACATTTTGCAGAATCTTTTGGATTTTAATTATTTTATTTGGTTTGATTAATTTACACCAGACAAGTAGGGGTGGCGCTGATTGTAACTGGATATATAGGAACGGAACTGCTAAAGTGTATTGGTGGCGACTATGCTAGGCTTAGACAGACTAGATGTGCACTGTCCAAATAAATGAAGGAAATGAGTGAAGGGAACAAAGGGGACCCGCAGGATGGTTTTACGGGAGGGGCAGTCCTTTATGTTGTTCTTTGCTGGCTATCATTGGGGCCCTTTAAGGAGCATTGTGCAGTTATGTGCCGGACCTTCAGAGCTTGTGCCGTAAACGAGGGCTCCCGTGCGTATGCGAGAGAGTGACGTCATCGCGGCTCCGGCCACTAATGTAGCTGGAGGCTGCAAACCCCAAAGGAAGACCGGGTGAAGATGGAAGCCCTGTAAGCAGTGACAGCGTGCCGCTGGAGGGCTTCGTTTTAAGGTATGTCTCGAATAATGTGTCAGTATGTGATGTGCGTTGTATACTAGCACATTATGACATTGCCTTGCAGGGGATTTTTTTTTTCTTTTATTTTTACTACCGCTTTAACATTGACATGTGTTAGCACACTGTACCAAGAGTATATAATTATTTACATGGAGGTGGAAGTTAAAGATCATTTTCACTAGATTTTGACTGTGTCTGTCATTGGATCAGATGAGAGGGTTTTTTATGTCAATGGTCACTTTTCTTTTGTGTTGTTTTATTACAGCAATAACTCTTGCAGATGAATATAAACTGTACCAAGATGTTCCTAACCTGCATTACCTGGGTGACGTCATTATAGGAGATCTAACGCATAAAGACTACATCCTGTACTTGTCCTGAATATTTGTGAATATATGAATTATGCTCTGAAGACATGTTAATACTGTGGAAATGACAGGTAATGTTTATGGCATCAGAATGAAAACTGGAACGATGTTAAATCAGACATCTGTCACCGAGCTTATGTCTGCAAGGTACACATCACCATGAAGATGTTAGGACCAGGAAAATAAATACTGGTATCACTATATGTTTTGAAGGGAAAATATCATGTATTTATCAAGCACACATTTCACAGCTGTCAGAGTAATTTTTTTCTGAAGGAATTAAAGGTTTTGATACGACTGAATGGCAGGTCAAATTTTTTACTGTAATCAAGTTGCTATAATTTTTAAGTGTAAATAATACAAAATCTAGGCATCCGAAAAAAAAATATCACCATGCTTATATAAAATGTATATACTGTATAACCAGATGAGTTTTGGAAGGGTAGAAAAGCAATAAAACCCCTATTAGGTTATGTTTTCTGTTTGCATCACATGAGGAGAGAATTCCCTTCACTTTCTGTTCTTTGCTGTCAAATAAAACAAAATCTTCCTAAGTTGGGCAGAATGTTCATCTTAGATGTAGCAAGGTGCCTTCGGTCTATTGAGAACCTCCAGGACCAGAGATAGCTGACATCCTTCTGTGTATAGTGGGTTGTGAGGCATTGTGGGTGCAAGATGATTAAAGTCACTGGGCGCCAGACACTTCTTGAATACAAAAGAGAGTTTATTTCTCTTAACAAACTTTTGGGGAGAGAGGGTTAGGGCCAGGACACCCTTAGGTAGTTGCAAGTTCAATCAGCAGACTCCGAGACTAGGAGGACAGCCATGCAAGGAAAGGCATCCAGCAAGACGCCACATCTGCATGTGCAGGAATGCTGTCTCCTATGGCAACAGTCTTTAACAGTTCCTAACACAAAGCTGTACAGTTCCTTTCTATTCCACTACAATCACCCCCTTGTAGTTCTTCAGCCCACTGAGCTCCCAGTCTCTCATTAGACCCGCTGATTCACTGTCACTGAATCCCTTGAGCTCCTCCAATCTTCCTCAAGCATCACCCCCACTTCTCTGCTGGGTCCCTAGCTTGGCACTCAAGATACTTCTCAAGCTTCACCCCTACTGGCCTGCTCGGTCCCTGGCTTGACATACAAGGCTGCTCTGCAAGCGTCACCTCTGCTGGCTGGGTCCCTGGCTTGATACCCACTGATCCGTGGTTAGTGAGAACGCTGCTCCGATACTTGCTTCAGTTACTTACTGTGGTCCCCGGTAACTAGGTGGATAGTCCCTTACTGACGACAGCTTCTCCTCTATCTGTGACCAAGACAGGTTCTAGGGCCGGATGAACCGTCACTTTTGGTTGGATCCCAACCCTGCGCTGCTCTCTTGCTTCTAGATAGGCCTTCAGACAACCTAGCAGCCAGATGTGCCCAGGATAGGCCCAATCTCTGGCCTAGCAGCCCGGGCACCACAACACACGTCCACCAAGACAGCTGTCCAGCTGGCACAGAACATAGATTACCCGACTCCACCTGAATATATAGGCTCTCCAGGCAGGCCAAGGGATTTATGAAAACCCCTGCCCATTGGCTGAGATACCCCATATACCCATAACCTGACCTTGCGTTGCCCTCCTCATATCTAGTACCACCAAGTACCCGGCCACCTAGTGGTGATTTGGATTCAGAACAAAAGTCTGATATTATTATATCTATCCCTGATCAGATTGAATATAAAAGCTTGCACGCTCTGAAGTGATTAAGCTGCCTCTCAGTTCAGAATAAAAAACTTCTGATTAATATTTCCGCTTCAAGACTTTTATACAATTACATTAAAGTTTGAGATACGTCAACAAGACTGGCGCATACAAACCACAAATATAAAAATACATATAGTATGTAAAGTATGTGACAAAGTTTTGGCTTTTAGCTGGTGCACATTTGAGGAAGTAACTTTTGTTCTTGCAGCATTTCTTGCTTCTTTTAATTCATTGGTGTTATGTTATTATATTCTGAATGTATTCTCAGAAGCAGGCGCAAACTTTTTGTTAACTCTTCAGTTCCACAGCAGCAAGGGAAAGGGTGAGCTTTGCAGAAAAATCTGAGTATGGTTTAAGGCTTATTAAGCGTAGAAGCTGATATATATACACTACCGTTCAAAAGTTTGGGGTCACATTGAAATGTCCTTATTTTTGAAGGAAAAGCACTGTACTTTTAAATGAAGCTAACTTTAAACTAGTCCTAACTTTAAACAAATATACTCTATACATTGCTAATGTGGTAAATGACTATTCTAACTGCAAATGTCTAGTTTTTGGTGCAATATCTACATAGGTGTATAGAGGCCCATTTCCAGCAACTATCACTCCAGTGTTCTAATGGTACAATGTGTTTGCTCATTGGCTCAGAAGGCTAATTGATGATTAGCAAACCCTTGTGCAATCATGTTCACACATCTAAAAACAGTCTAGCTCCTTCCAGAAGCTACAAAACTGACCTTCCTGTGAGCAGATTGAGTTTCTGGAGCATCACATTTGTGGGGTCAATTAAACGCTCAAAATGGCCAGAAAAAGAGAACTTTCATCTGAAACTCGACAGTCTATTCTTGTTCTTAGAAATGAAGGCTATTCCATGCGAGAAATTGCAAAGAAATTGAAGATTTCCTACAACGGTGTGTACTACTCCCTTCAGAGGACAGCACAAACAGGCTCTAACCAGAGTAGAAAAAGAAGTGGGAGGCCGCGTTGCACAACTAAGCAAGAAGATAAGCACATTAGAGTCTCTAGTTTGAGAAACAGACGCCTCACAGGTCCCCAACTGGCATCTTCATTAAATAGTACCCGCAAAACACCAGTGTCAACATCTACAGTGAAGAGGCGGCTGCGGGATTTTGGGCTTCAGGGCAGAGTGGCAAAGAAAAAGCCATATCTGAGACTGGCCAATAAAAGAAAAAGATTAAGATGGGCAAAAGAACACAGATATTGGACAGAGGAAGACTGGAAAAAAGTGTTGTGGACGGATGAATCCAAGTTTGAGGTGTTTGGATCACAAAGAAGAACGTTTGTGAGACGCAGAACAAATGAAAAGATGCTGGAAGAATGCCTGACGCCATCTGTTAAGCATGGTGGAGGTAATGTGATGGTCTGGGGTTGCTTTGGTGCTGGTAAGGTGGGAGCTTTGTACAGGGTAAAAGGGATTCTGAATAAGGAAGGCTATCACTCCATTTTGCAACGCCATGCCATACCCAGTGGACAGCGCTTGATTGGAGCCAATTTCATCCTACAACAGGACAATGACCCTAAACACACCTCCAAATCGTGCAAGAACTATTTACAGCAGAAGCAGGCAGCTGGTATTCTATCGGTAATGGAGTGGCCAGCACAGTCACCAGATCTGAACCCCATTGAGCTGTTGTGGGAGCAGCTTGACCGTATGGTACGCCAGAAGTGCCCATCCAACCAATCCAACTTGTGGGAGCTGCTTCTAGAAGCGTGGGGTGCAATTTCTCCAGCTTACCTCAATAAATTAACAGCTAGAATGCCAAAGGTGTGCAATGCTGTAATTGCTGCAAAAGGAGGATTCTTTGATGAAAGCAAAGTTTGATGTAAAAACAATGTTATTTCAAATACAAATCATTATTTCCAACCTTGTCAATGTCTTGACTCTATTTTCTATTCATTTCACAACGTATGGTGGTGAATAAGTGTGACTTTTCATGGAAAACACAAAATTGTTTGGGTGACCCCAAACTTTTGAACGGTAGTGTATGTCAGGTATATAAAGCATGTATTGGAATAGACAGTTCACCATGATCACATTTCTTAATCACATCCATTACAGTGGTAGAAGAGAAAAGTGCAATGAGGCCAAACTTAGGGAAAATCAATAGATTTCTAACAATCAACCAGGATAATTATTCCTGGCAGGCAAATTTGTGAGGAGCAACCCTGCCTAAACTCCAGGGTGCTACATCGACAGTTGTTGACATAACATTTGTTCCCAATGATGATTTGCCCTAATTTCATGCTTTGGATTTTCACTCATTTGTCGCCTTGGTGATAATGGTCACTAGTAGAGATTGGCTCGGGCAGGCTGGATCATTCCCCACTTCACAGCACACATACAGTACATGAAAGAGTAGGCTCCTCCTTTCACCCATATGGTAGAAAAGAATGAAGCTCATGACATGGGCATGCAGCATTTCAGGTACCCCAAGAAATGTGGTTATGCCTGGATGACAGAGCACATGCAGTCTATTTAGATTATTTGAGGTCTGCTGCAGATGTGCACGGCTACCATTAATTCTTAATGGCACCTCTACTTATCTCACATATGTGGGTGCGCTCATGGCCACCAAAACGCATGATACTACCGTACCGGGCAGTTTGGTGCAGCGCAATTTTAAAAGTCCCATCTACTATACTTTATGTCAAGCAAATGTACCTGCACTACCCATGTGCAAGTTGAATCCACTATTCAAGCATGAGAGATTTAGCAGCATTAAGGCACACCTATGACAGCTGGAATGTTGGTATAACTTGATCTATAAAATAGTAGATTTGTTATGAAGAGTACAGTATTTTTATTTTTACCGCCTGTCATGCATAAGGAAGATTTACAATGCATAACATTTATTAACCCATAGGAATGATAAACACTTTTCATTTAATGATCAAAATACATTTTCCCTGAAGTCATCATCATTGTGAATCTCTGTGTTTTCAAATGGGCAAAACGTATTCAATTGGATACAGCTTTTTAGCGATATAACCACTGTGGTCATTGGGTATGAGATAGATGGGTCAAAGTAGAATTCATTTCTCAAATGTAGGGCACTTGGGCAATAAGAGAGTCGCAATAGTTCAGTCAGCCATTCTCAGCCTTTACATTTTTCATGGAAGCCCTGCTAAAAATTACTAAATCTACAGCTCATGCATTGTATATTAGTGTAATGGTCAGTGGAAAGAAAGCTCCTTACATTTGTTGCTCAGTGGGAAGAATCCCCCCCCCCCCCCCCCCTTAAAATAGCTAAAAAGATCATTGGTTTCAGTAGTTACCTATCTCAGAGTAAGAAATTGCTCATTGCTCAAGGATCCCCTAGCAACCTCTGGAGAAATCCTAGGATTCTAAGGAACCCCTGTTGAAAGAGGCTGATTTAAAAGTACCACTTCTCAATCAATATTGACTATTTTGAATACTCATGCTGCTAGAATTAGTAAATGGATAGGAATGTATATCATATTTATTTGTTTTAAACTGTTTTTTTTCTACATTTCTTCAGTTACTTCCTGGTTTCCAGGCCTAGGCAAATGATGTCATACATTCCAGGAGGGGTTTCTTCAGCTATGCACTCCCTCCTGCATGCATGCCTGAGCTAAGGGAAGATGGATTTCGGGAAGTAAATGCTACATGAATCATCTGCCCTTACTCAAGATGGCCAAGGCCAGAAATGCTAGGGTTGCTTCTAGGTGATTTCTCAGCAAAATAATGGGTGAGTTTGCTTTGAATATTAAATATTAATTAAATAGCACTTTTGGTTTGTGGTGATCAGATACAGTGTAGTTCCCCTTTAAAGGGATTGTAAAGGTAAAAGTTTTTTCACCTTAA
This sequence comes from Lithobates septentrionalis, assembly GCA_037952835.1. Lineage (NCBI taxonomy): Eukaryota > Metazoa > Chordata > Amphibia > Anura > Ranidae > Lithobates > Lithobates septentrionalis. The sequence continues at coordinate 1,194,265 of JBBDGP010001627.1, forward strand.
TGCATTCTATGTATTAAGGTGAAAAAACATCCGACAATGCTGCCCCCCCCCCCTGTTTTACTTTTCTGACCCCTCAAAAGTCCCGCGCTCGCTCCAGACATCCTCTTTGCTGCTCAGCCTGGCCGTTAATTGGTTATAGTGGATGGATTGAAAGCAGCGCAGCCATTGGTTTGCGCTGCTGTCAATCACATCCAATGACGCGGCATGCCGGGGGGGCGGGGCCGAGTGATACAGTGAGCGGCTATGGCCGCCGGCTGTATCACGGGAGCACGCCCGCAAGCACTCAACACTATGCAAGGGAGCTCGCGTGAAGGTGTTGAGTCCTTGCGGGGGAGGAGCCGAGACAGCCGCCGAGGAACCCCAGGAGACCAGGTTCGGGCCACTCTGTGCAAAACGAGCTCCACAGTGGAGGTAAGTATAACATGTTTGTTATTTAAAAAAAAAAAAAAATTATCTTTAGTGATCCTTTAACCACTTCACTACCCGCGTATTGTAATATGACGTCCACAGATGGGATCTCCCATCCTGGGTGGATGTCATATGACGGCCTGGGCTTCATGGCCGTTTAGGGGGCGCGCGTGCGCGCCCGCCGCGTTGCTCGGAACCCGGTGCGTGTGCCCGGCGGCCGCGATGTCCGCCAGGCACCCGCGATTGCCCGTTAACCGGGCCGGACCATGGATCTGTGTGTGTAAACACACAGATCCACGTCCTGTCAGTTGAGAGGAGACCGATCTGTGTTCCCAGTACAGCGGAACACCAATCGGTCTCCTCCCCCTACAGTTAGAATCATTCCCTAGGAAACATATTTAACCCCTTGTGTCCCCCTAGTGGTTAACCCCTTCACTGCCTGTCACATTTATACAGTAATCAATGCAATTTTATAGCACGGATCACTGTATAAATGTGAATGGTCCCAAAAATGTGTCAAAAGTGTCCGATGTGTCCGCCATAATGTCGCAGTCACGAAAAAAAATCGCGATCGCCGCCATTACTAGTAAAAAAAAATATATATATATATATTTTTTAAATGTCATAAATCTATCCCGTATTTTGTAGACGCTATAACTTTTGCGCAAACCAATCAATATACGCTTATTGCGATTTTTTTTACCAAAAATATGTAGAAGAATACGTATCGGCCGAAACTGAGGAAAATTTTTTTTTGTTTTTAATTGGGATATTTATTATAGCAAAAAGTAAAAAATATTTTTTTTCAAAATTGTCGCTCTTCTTTTGTTTATAGCGCAAAAAATAAAAACCGCAGAGGTGATCAAATACCACCAAAAGAAAGCTCTATTTGTGGGGAAAAAAGGACGTCAATTTTGTTTGGGTACAACGTCGCATGCCCGCGCAATTGTCGTTTAAAGTGCGACAGCGCTGAAAACTAAAAATTGGTCTGGGAAGGAAGGGGGTGAAAATGCCCTGTATTGAACCGGTTAAGTAATATCTATTAATGCATAACATCAGTGATTGTTAATACAGTGCAGTGTCCAGAATAAAACAATAAAATAGGCTGCATAAAACAATGCAGGCCTCTTGAACCCCTGGGGAAAGAGAGCCCTGACTGATGGGGGCATAACCAAGGCGGAGTATGGTGACTATGGGGTCACTGCGGATTGGTGGTGGGGACGGGATGGGGTTGGGCCTGAGCTCATTAGGGTGATGCCCCAGGGGATGCTGGGGCTTTTCGTGAAGAAGATTGGTAAGAGCTGCCCACCCTCCTGCCCTATTTATGGTTGGTATGTCACAGCTTGCTGCGGTTTTTGGTGACCTTGCCAGCAAAACATGGCTTAAGAGGTACGCCCTTCATGTTAATTGGGAGATAGATGGCCGGTCCGGCACATATGGTAAGGACAGGCCCTTCAGCTAACTCCCTTCACCGTTTGGAATTAAGTGCTCACAGTGCTACTGTGACTGGCACTGTGGAATATTTAATGTTATATGTTCAAGTTAATAAAGTGTTCAAGTTAATAAAGCTGTGGCCTTGCCCTTTCCAACATTAATGGTGGTAAGTGGTCTTTATTGGATGGGACGAAAGGGTAAGGTAAGGTTAAGAGTTGGTGGAATTTGGTATGGTATGGACCTGGGGTTTATTGCACCTCAGCAGTCATGTACTTTGTATGAACTTTTGAGCTGATTGTCTGCCTTTCCTTTGACATTTCAGTGATTAGTAATGATGATGCAGCACTTTTTTTTATCACCCTGGAAACGTAAAAAAAACCCCAATGTGTTCTTGATTTACTGTACATTATTTTGCGCTACTTGCATAGTGCTGATTCATTAATGGGGATATTTTCTACTTAGTAGTAACACCAAATAGTTGTATTGTGTCCTCCTGAAAGATCCCTTTTTTTTCTTACAGGTACCTCTATACAAGAAATGTTAAGCCAGAGGATATATTTGCACAGCTGTGACAGACTGCTACATGTGTAATATATTCAGCTATCAGACTATAACAGGTCCTGACAAGACAACCTGACACGTATTCAATGTCTACTGCAATAAACATTCTAACTCTTATTTTATGGTTTAAGAATGTATACCAAAAATCAACATACCTTTAACTTTATGGTTATTCTTAAGATTAGGTAGAGTGTTATGGAACTTGAAATGGGATTTTCCAATCTACATAATGCAATGATTAACAAAGGAGATTGTGGTTAAAGCAAAGATTAAACTCACAGGAAAAGTTAGTCACTTTCTATATGTAGAAAGCTTATTTGCTTATTTCTGATTATTTGTTGTGAGCCAAAAAAAAACAAGACTAAATAAGTCATGCCCTATGTCCTTTAGAAAAAGGTAAACAAACTCCAATGTGCCTAAGGCCCTAAGAGGTGGCTCAGACATGCATGTTTTGACTAAAATAGTCCTGCTAGGTGTGGCTCAGACCCTTGCCTCTAGAATACCCTATCTTCTAGTCCTATGGATTCCTAAGGATATAATGCCAAAAGCATAATATGTATAATATAAAACAGCTTTTCTGAGTGATATGAAGACACACACCAGGATTGTAGATAGAGGTACCTGTACAATATCACAGAAGTTCATTACATGCAATGGTAGAGTTTAGACAGACACCCAGGAGGACCGTACTCAATGGACAAATTATGACATTTCTGCATTCCGATATTAAAGAATATGTAAACACAGCCTTTCATATTCCTGATATGTACCTGCTGTACCATGTACTTGAATGAAAAAGTATCCTGTTCTCTTTGTATTGCTTCCTTTGTGTGAAATCCCTGGTGTTTCTGCCAGTCCATCTGTTTTACAATCAAAAACTGACCACACTAGGCATTAGAGCACAGTGGGGTCAGTTTTCCAGCTGTGCTGGTAACTCAGTCTGCTCTCCTGGGGGGAAAAAATTGTATTTATAATGTTTTTTTTATATTTATACACAAATGTTTTGCCTTTATTTCTATTTTAAACTTAATGGGTTGTTTTACAAGGTAAGGGTTTACATATACTTTAAAGGAGAAGTCCAGCCTGAGCTCGTTTGGCTGGGCTTCTCCTATGGGTCACAGGAGTGCAATTTGTTTGGCACTCCTGTGACCTGTTTTCAGCAGAGAGAGGTCTGAAGTCCGCTCTATGCTGACGTCATCAAGATCAGTCCAGGCACCATGTCATCCCGACAATGGAAGTCTGAATCCGCCAGGTGCCTGGACTGACACCCGTCTCAGCCTCTCAGCGAGCCGCTGAGAGCCTGAGATGGTCGCTCCCTCCACAGCTTAGTGCTCCAGTGAGCGAGGAGGGGACAGAGCAGAAGAGATGCTGATTGACAGTCACCAGCTCTCTGCTCGGGGAGCTCTGAGAACTGAGCCTTCGACGATGTTCGATCGCTCGGTTCTCATTGTAGAGGCGCTGGGGCACAGATGCAGCATCGGACCAATGCTGCATCCACCTAGGTAAGTATGATGGGGGGAAAAATCCCCAAACCCATACTTCTCATTTAAGGAAAAAACAACAGATCCTAGACTCTAAGGCCCTGTTCCACCTGAAAGATTTTCTGCTTGAAGCTTCTTTTTGGCAGACTACAAATGTTTTTGGCCTAATAGACTTCAATAGACATACCTGACTTGATTGTTTTACCAGCATTTTGTTACTCGTGTTCTGCTAAAACAGCAGCTCTCCACCCCTAATTTTCTCTCTCTCTCCTCCCCTAGTACGCTAAAAAAAGCTAAAAAAAAATAACGCTAAAAAGCTCTACAAATGCTTACAAAACATCAGTAAAATGCTATGCTCAGGTGTAAATGGAACCTTGTCGTCAGTTATTCATTGTTTGATTCTACCTACTGTTTGTACTGTACAAAGCATTTTATTCTTTAATATCCCATTCCCACATCAGAACTGGTAATAGTTGCAAAACTCTAAATCAATACAAATACTGTACTTAGAATTTCTACAAGCATAGAAGTCCCCTTTTGTGTTAAACCAAAAATGTACTTCTAATAATGACCAGGCAAAATTCCAAGCGCAAGGCTCTTTGGAAGTTCACAGAATTATTCAACTATTTAAGATAGGCAGTAATTGTCCTTACTGTTTTTCTGCTGAATTCACAGGACATGGGGCATATTATTCATTTGGGAACAACAAACACTTCCTTGGGGTCTAATTTGAGAAGAAAAATGTAAGCTAATGCTAATGTAAGCTCACTTGCAATTGCAATATGTTAAGTATATTTGTTTGTTCTTTGTGCCCACGTCCACAGCTGGGAATATTCACAGAAAGAAAAGCTCAACATTTTATTTTTACAGTGCAATAATCCATCATTGTTAAAGCAGTTCTCTCAGAAGAAACACCGATATAATAAAACTGGAAACAACACAGTATATATATAGTTAAAAGTTACATTTTCCTCTAAATTTGGTGTTTTTTGACACTTCATAAATCCTACTGGCTGGATTTGCAAGCTGCATGACAGAGCTTCTTGTGGTCTGCAGTCTCTTAGTAACTATTATCTTTATGCCGCGTACACACGAGCGGACTTTGCGGCGGACTTTGCCCGGCGGACTGGATTTCGTCGGACAATTCGATCGTGTGTGGGCTCCAGCGGACTTTGTTTGCTCGAAAGTTGGACGGACTTAGATTTGAAACTTGTTTAAAATTTATCCGTCGAAATCGAGTCCGGTCGAAAAGTCCGCCGTCTGTATGCTAGTTCGACGGACAAAAAGCCACGCTAGGGCAGCTATTGGCTACTGGCTATGAACTTCCTTGTTTTAGTCCGGTCGTACGTCATCACGTACGAATTCGACGGACTTTGGTGGATTGTGTGTAGGCAAGTCTGTTCATTCAGAAAGTCAGTCGTAAAGTACGTCGAAAAATCCGCCGGGCAAAGTCCGCCGTAAAGTCCGCTCGTGTGTACGCGGCATAAGACTTACCATAGGGGGACCATGCTTTGTTGAACCATCAGGATACTGTTGAATTGTTTCAAAGGGTACAGGTTTTATGGCTGTCATCCTTATCTTTATACAACAAACAATATCCTTTAAAAAAAAAAATCCATGCTCTAAATGGCATGTAATCTATTTTTATAAAATCACTTCATACTGTGTTTTTATGCCTCCTTGTAATGTTCTCTGTAGGCTCTCAAACCTCTTCTTATCCCCTTCGCTTCTGTTTGAAATGAGTAGTACACGTTGGTGGTAGTCATGTGCACTACTCTATTCAAACAACACATCTCATAGCCCATAGTCCTTAGTCCAAATCGGAAGTGAGAAAGAGAGGGTGGCTACGCTTTTTCTTACAGTGAGACCAAGGAGACTGAATGTAGGCACCCTTGGAAGTGAGCATTAATGACTAGACATGTGCAATTCGTTTAGTTCCGAATTCGTTTTTCGACTAAATTCAACAAATTCGTTAATTCGAAAGCATATTTGAATTAACGAAAACCCGTTTAACAAATTTTTCCGAAATTTGGAAATTCGAAAATGCGAAAATCAAAAATTAGATAACCCGAAAATTAGAAAATCTGAAATAATAACTAATAATAACTATTAAATTATAGGTATTGGAATTTCCTTTCAAATTTGGCTGTTAGTGAACGTAATAAATATGAATTTATCCGAAGTTACGAATCATCCAAAATAACAAATGCCGCATCTAAACGAATGGAACGTAACAAATTAATAATAATAAATAATAATAATAATAAAAACATTTTATTATTATTAATAAAGTGAAAGGAAATTCCAATACCTATAATTTAATAGTTATTATTAGTTAGTTAGTTATTATTTCGGATTTTCTAATTTTTGTTCGTATTTTCGTTCTTTCGGATTTTCTTTCTTATTTTCGGATTTTCGTTCTTTCTTAATTTCAGATTTTCAAATTTCCGAATTTTCAGATTTTTGAACTTTCAGATTTCGAACTTCAAGCACATCTCTAATGTGACACTAAAGTAGCAGAATATCGGTAAATGACAGTTGGACAAAGAACTCTGGTATGGGAGATTTTATTCCATCTTTCTGGCCAGAAAAGAATGGACACTCCTGACCCGACTCGTGTCTACACGTCAAGAGTGTCAGATACAGTGAATACAGTGTAGATATATATTTTCAGCATATTGCGTCACAAGCGAACAGGCGGTACACTTCTGTTTTAACAGACATTCTAACCTTTTAAAAATCAACCTATGCATCCTAAAACCAGACAAGTTCTGCAAACCATATATATTTTTAGCTTTATACAAAGCTTTCGTTTCTCTGCAGTATGCTCTTGCGGTTCCTTCATCTGTCCTAAATGATGTCAGCAAGCAAGCTTTTTGCGCAGAAAGAGGAATGTAGCAAATTCCTGTAATGGGGAAGTCACAAGTAGCTTCAACATGAAATACAAGAAATATGATTCTTAGCTGAAATTCTAAATCAGTCTTACTACACACATAACTATGGCCATATAAACTGACCCCCGTTCCTACTTCAACACTTCACTTTAGAGATATTCATCAAGGTGATCCCTTTTCATTTAGATTCAGGGGAATAGAGAGGCTTTCACATTTGCCAGGAGGAGGAGATAGAGAGAGGAGGCTTTGGCGAAGAGAGGCCTGGTGGATTTTTAGTTTTTTAATTTTTTTTGGCTAATTCTTTTTATTGAGTTTAGAAAAGGGGGGAAGGTTACAAAACAAAGCCTATTGGGCATGCCCAGGCTTAGAAAACAAGTACATAAGCAACAAAAAAAACAAAAGACAAACCCATAAAATTTATAAGGTGGTAACCAATGCCTAAGGTAACTTCTCTCGAATCTGCTAGGAGGTGCTGAAAAGATGGCAGAGAGAAAAAAAAGGACTTTCCCCACAAAGTACAGGACCAAGCAAAAACAGGTGGATTTTTAGTTTAAAGACTAGGTCTCCTCAGGGGTTAAACATGAGATGGGATCTGGACCTGCATGTACATTAGGTTGCCTCTCTTGCCATTTTTCTCCTCTCTGCATACAATTACAGTATGCTTTTGTCTATTATCTCCTTACCTCTCCCTTTAATACGCAACCATTGAATCATACTGTTATTATTCATTTTTATTCATATGTTTTTTGTATACTGTTTTTCTATGATGTCTGTTTGTGAAGAATAGTGGCATTTACATCGGCTCCTCTGCTATTGCATCAGCTGTTTCAGTTTTTTGCAATTATATCAATCAATTTATCCAATAAGTAGGTGGAGCCTTTGATACTTTAGTCACTATATATTTCAAAGTTTCGTGTTTTATTGTAGTTATGATTAAAGACGTGTAGGCTGAAACGCATCAACTAATTCCATCTGCGTACTGTACACTGTTGTTTCCTAAATAAAATGCAAGATTTTAGAGCAATAGCGGTTGTGCGGATCATCTTTAAGGACTATTACTCTCAGATGGGCGACTCTGGATCAGGCACCTGTGAGCTCTGCTGATGGTGGACTATATGGGTAGCAGCACTGAAATCTTTGTTTGCATTATTTCACTTTTATACAATTTGCTCCAAGGTAACATGACCTTTGTTAAAACAAAGTCATTCCATCAATGAGAGGAAGATCTTACAACTAGGTTTACTACTGCACAGTGGCATGTAGCCCTTAAATCTATATATAATGCAACACACTGTGCTGTATAAAACCTGGGGAGTTAGCACAAAAGATTTCACTGAGATGGTATTATACGCCATATCGTCTAGTTAAGATTTTTCCTTCCTATTCTCCCTGCTGGTGAAGTTGGTTGCCAAACTGGGAAATAATCCTATGGTCTTGCAAAAGCATAACTAGTTTCTGGTGGAAAATATTTCAAACTATATCGGAGGTGACAGGTGTTTTAATAAAACCTAACCCAGCCCTGGCTATTTAAAAATTTTTTGAGATTGACTAGGCACCAATTGAATTCCATAAGTATATCTCACACTCATAGCAAGTCTCCCCAAGTCTCCCGCATTTGACTGTGGGCTCCCAGATGTCCGCGAGCCCCGGGCGATCTCCCAGCTGGGCCTATCACTCAGCCATAGACAGAAGACAGAGAGCCCCTGCGGCCGAATGGAGTATGACCGTTTTTGGCTGCTCTGTCTTCTGTCTGTGGCTGAGTGACAGGTATGGTTGCCACCTCATCCCTTTAAACCCGAACACATATTAATTACACAGGTTCTGTGGCTGATTAAGGTGGTAATTAAACTCACTTGGTGGCTTATCTGCATTTAATTAGCCTCAGAACCTGTGTAATTCAAAGGTGTTCAGGTTTAAAGGGATGAGGTGGCAACTCTAGTGACAGGTGGATGCAGGGCCGATCCTGGGTGGTTGCACGGGGTCCACCGCGCCCAGGTGCTCCGAGATGAGGCAGAGGGGTGGAGGATAGCCCATAGGCTGTCCCCAGCCTGCTTTGGCTGCTGCACAGGGCTACTTTCTGAGTGGGGTCCGGCCAATTCAAGGGAAGGAAGGGGGGTGGGGGGAGGCAGAGAGAAGACTGAGCGGCATGATCTGCAGGCTGTAGCAATTTAAAAATCAAAACTTTCCCCAATTAAGCAAACTCTTTCTCCACTTTCGCCAGTAATCACCTGTGTGACACGTACATGACAGTCCTGGCCTCTTCTATATCAATCCGCCGGGCAGACCGGGACTGTCATGTACTTGTCACGCAGGTGATTACTGCGCGGCAGCACCCGAAAGTGGAGAAAAAGTCTGCTTTACTGGGGAAAGTTTTTTTCTTTTTTTTTGCTACAGCCTGCAGATCACACCGCCCAGTCTTCTCTCTGACTCCGCCCATCTGCTTTATTCTGGGGAATTCTCTGACTGGGATGGCTCACAGGCCCCAGCAGCCAGACCCTTTCCCCAGCAGCCAGACCCTTTGCCCCAGCATCCAGGCGCCTGGCCCCAGCAGCCAGGCACCAGCACCCAGACCCCAGGGCCCAGCAGCCAGGCCCCAGAAGCCAGGACCCAGCCCCAAAAACCAGGCCCCAGGACCAGCAGCCAGGAATCAGGACCAGCAGCCAGCCCCAGTACCCATTATTTAAGGTAATTGAAGTCTTCTAGGGCTGGGCCTGGGCATTAAAGAGCAATTAATATAATATTGTTTATTATTACTGTTATTCAGTGACACTCTAATGTAGTCTCTCATGGGGCCTGGAGGGGACTTTATCAGAGACTCTCCAATGGTCACAGAGAGGGCCTCTGATAGATAGACCCACTTCCAGGTCCCATTAGACTCAGTTGTAGCCTCCAATAGAGCCTGGTGGGGGCTCTTTCTAACATAGACTCTCAAACGTACACAGAGAGGACCTCTGTTAGAGAGACCCCCCTCCAAGATCTTTTAGACCTCTAAAGGAGATTGTACAATCAGATTGTATAGTGTATGGCCACCTTTATACACCTAAAATTACTAGTTGCGCTTTCAGTGCCATTAATTGTTAACAACACACCAAACACAGAAGCAAACATACATTTTGGAAGAAATGAATGGCAAATGCTGCAAAACGCACAGTAAAAAACATGCAACCCACAAAAGGCCAACATGTTCAGTAAGCCACATATAGCACAGCCCATTTAAATCCGCAGGCTGCCCTATGCATGTCCCATGAAAAAACAAGACACAAAATTTGCGCTCCCATTATGCTAGATGTGAATGGGTCCTGAAAGTGAAATTGGTGGGTTAACACAAGAACAACGAGGCTCCATTCATATCTATATCTGTGTGTTTCCTTGCATTTCAGAAATGTGCTGCACCAAACTTGCAGTAAAAAACGCACCAAGCTCTGTTTAAAAAAAATAAAAAAATAAAAACAAATAAGCAGTCACAACTGTCATATTTCTGTTCACAGGTATTCCCTTTAAAGTAGATAATTGTTTCAGCTACATGCAGCCCCCTCACTTCTTCTTTATGATCCTCAGAAAGTTTAAATTGCATGGGACCCCAGGATGATTACTTAATATAATGTTTGTTGACCCTTTCTAAAGGATAAAACATTGTAAATGGCTGTAGCGCTGGTAGATTTATGATCTACCATCTGATAGGTAAATTTAGTGAATTGCTCGTTATAGGAAGTTAGATTTGCCTCTGTTCCAGCTTGGCTGACGTTGCGTGTGGTTCCACAGTGTGCCGGTGGGTGTCGTTGTCACCATCGACGGGTGTTGGAAAAGCAACGTGTTAAAGCGGATGAGTGCTCCTCTGTCCCGGAGACAACTCGGTGGAAGTGGTCCTCCAAGTTGCATTCTGGGAGAGGGTATTTATGGGACAGACGCCATGTTTAGGTTTTTTTTTCAGCCACCTGCTGGCCCTCCTGGCCGACAGGTATGTGTTAGAGTACCACCTCGTGGTCCTCCGTTCCGGAGGCCCGGGTCGCTGCGGCGTGTGGGTGGGCCCAGGAGCCTGTCTGGGGCCTACCACAGCAGCCGAGGAATGGTCCTGAGCTGTCTATCCAGAGTGAAGAAGCTGGACAACCGAGAAGATCCCAGGGGAGGACCCGTCATGGAAGGATCATGCAGAGTGCTGGTCTGGAAAGGGGCCTGGTGACTCGGTTGGAGGACGTATCCTGAAGTAGTCTTATTGCATGGTACTGCCGGGTTGGCTTAGAGGTCCAATACTGTGTCTGACATTCATCGCGAACCAATACATCCTGTGGCAGAGGATCGTACGGGTTTATTTCAAGCAAGTCTGTGGCAGAGACTTTTGTTCGTGCTAGGTACTGGCTGCTAGGCAAGTGAGAGAGGCCTATCCAGGCGAGCAAAGATTGTGTCCCACAAAAGGGGATTGCATTCAATTACAGTATTCAACTTTAAAGGATGTTCTAAAGAAACCTAAAGAAAGGTATTTGAGCTTCCCTGCAGTTTTCCTCCTGCCTATTTCCTTCTACTTCCTTCGTTACTTGGTTCAATAAAGCATTGAAAACGTACTGAAGTGTTGGTGCTTATATCATCCAGAGGTAAACTCAACGGAACCCTAGACCCGGTGCCGGTGAAACAGAGGTATCGAGAGTGAAGGTAACAGCCCGCTTAAAACAGCAGCTCCACCGAGAGTTAGTGCTACATGGCAGTTAGTACAATAAAATTAAATATGAACTCCAGGGAAATGAAAAAAATACCATTGCATTGTTGCAGTGGGAATTTGCACTGCACTGGTTAAATGCTTATTTTAGCCTAGGGCACCTGTAAAAAGCACATCTACTTACCTTATGCTCCCTTATGCTCCTCCCACCACGTGTCCATGCCCTGGAGCCTCTTCTCCTATGAGCTTCAGCTAGTGGTTTTAGCAGTGATGTCATCACGAACAAGGGAAGACCATTGGTCCTGCATTGTAAGTTAGGATGCTGGGCCCCAGCCAGACCACCAGAGAGAAAGTGTGACTGCCAAGTGAGCAAGGAATAAGGTAAGTAAAAGTTCTTTTTACTGGTGCCCTAAGCAAAAACATGCATTAAACCCTTGCAGGAAGGCAGGAGCCCCATTGCAAGGGTAGTTTTTCATATTGCGGAAATTCTGTAATTATCACCATCATATTTTTTCCACGAACTGTGTAAGTGTTAACTAACATACTAAACATATTATGACCCTATTATTTCAACTTAGTTCGGCCCACTGTTTCATTTGAGTTTGATATGCCTGCTTTAAAATATATGCACACGGCACCATTTATTCTAAAAGGTGTTGAAAAGTGTTACAAGACATACTGGCTAATTTCTATAACAAGACTGACCTAAAATCGTGATGTAATACAGGAAAAGGAGTATGGTGACTAACACATCTTTTCAATTTATCCACAGTTTCGCAACAAAGATTGAGATCAGTAAACCGCATTAATCAAAGATAATGTCTGAAATTTAGTTTTTACACAGTGAAAGGCTATTCTGAAATGATCAGGAGCATTACAGCGTGTACCTGATCAGAAAAAAATGTTTAGACAAGCTGTGGAATATATGACATTGTCGGTGGGCTGGGAAATGAAGACTATGGGGGTTATTTACGAAAGTCAAATCCACTTTGCACTACAAGTGCAAACTACAAGTGCAAAGTGCACTTGAAATTGCACTGAAAGTGTACTTGGAAGTGCAGTCGCTGTAATCTGAGGGGTAGATCTGAAATGAGGGGAAGCTCTGCTGATTTTATCATCCAATCATGTGCAAGCTAAAATGCTGATTTTTATTTTCCTTGCATGTCCCCCTCGGATCTACAGCGACTGGACTTCCAAGTGCACTTTCAAGTGCACTTTGCACTTGTAGCTTGCACTTGAAGTGCAAAGTGGATTTGCCTTTCGTAAATAACCCTCCTTGTTACAAAAAACTTTTCCAGGCCATACTTCCTTGAACCACTGTGGCCATAGTTTTCTGTTAGGATCAAATACACATGTCTCAATCAGTATAGATCAATTAGAGCTGATCTTTTCCCATTTCTAACTTGCCATGCCCTTTTCTGCACTGTGTATCATGTACCTGATAGGATACTGAAATTATGAGATCAGCCTTTCTTGTATCTCCAGCCCAGGCCCCACTGAAGGTGGAACAGGGGGTACTGAGGGACAGGGGAACATGAGTGCCTGCAGATGTTGATGCGAGAACTTGTAGCAGGACATGCGGTCCCAAGGGGACTGGAAAACCAATAGATCAGGAACAGTAGTAAGGTTCAGAAGTCTAGCACAAGTTAAAGGGGCATTCCGCTCATGCTGTTGGTTCAGGACATGCGGCTTTTCAGAGCTCTCAGCAGATTTGAGGCAGGAACACTCAGCGGTGCACAGAGCTGGTAAAACGGATAGCCAAACAGGCACCTGAGCAGGGCAGGAAGCCAGGATCAGAGACAGATTGTAGTCACAGGAACAGCCAGGGTCATCAACAGGAAAGCAGCAAGGTACCAAATCATGAGCAAAGTCAAAGTCAGGAATTAACGACAGGTCAGAGGCAGAATCCAAGATCAGGTCAGGAGTAAGCCAGGTCAGCAACAAGGGAATCATACAGGATAAATGCAGGACACCGGGAACAGCTGAAGATCAGACAGTACAGAACATGGTCATGAGCATTCTTTATCCGTTTGCCGACCAGCGCACGCCGATTTACGACAGCAGAATGGCGCTGGTGGGCAAAAGGGCATACAGGTACGTCCCCTTTAAGAAGCGGTGCTGCGGGTGCGTGCGAGCCAGCGGCGGCGTGCGCCCGCCGCAGTCTCCGTGACCGCGGGTCCCGCGGACTCGATGTCCGCCGGGTGCCCGCGATCTTGTCACAGAGAGGTAGAACGGGGAGATGCTTTTGTAAACAAATCATTTCCTTGTTCTGCCTAGTGACAGGACAGAGATCACTGCTCTCTGTCATTAACAGCAGTGATTGCTGTCATGTGAGGTGTAGCTCCCCCCCCCCCACAGTTAGAATCACTCCCTAGGACACACTTAACCCCTTCACCACCCCCAGTGGTTAACACTGCCAGTGTCATTTACACAGTAATCAATACATTTTTATAGCACTGATCGCTGTATAAATGACAATGGTCCCAAAATAGTGTCAAAAGTGTCCAATCTGTCCACCATAATGTTGCAGCCCCGATAAAAATCGCAGATCGCTGCCATTTCTAATAAAAACGCTATACATTTTGCGCAAACCAATCAATATACGCTTATTGGGATTGGGAGAAATATGTAGAAGAATACATATCGGCCTAAACTTAGGAAAAAAATATTTTTTTTATATATTTTTGGGGGATATTTATTATAGCAAAAAGTAAAAAATATTGTGTTTTTTTCAAAATTGTCGCTTTTTTTTTGGTTTATAGCGCAAAAAATGAAAACCGCAGAGTCGATCAAATACCACCAAAAGAAAGCTCTATTTGTGCTAAAAAAAGGACGTCAATTTTGTTTGGGTACAACGTTGCACGGCCGCGCAATTGTCAGTTAAAGCAACGAAGTGCAGAATCGCAAAAAGTGCTTTGGTCAGGAAGGGGATAAATTCTTCCGGGGCTGAAGCAGTTAAATAGCCTGTCTGGCCCCAACAGGAAGTGTGCATGTGCACAATCGCAAATTCTTGCGCGCATGCGCATGTATGCGCAGTAGATGTCTCACAGGGATTCCTTGACACTCTGTCTCTGTGTGGAGGGGGGCAGCCTGGTAGCAGCAGGGTTTTGCTTATTCATGTCAAAGCATCCGGCACATCCGTGGTCTGTACAATAGTGACGTCACTAAATCTCACTCCAAATTTCCTGAGACTAGCAGTGGGGACCAGAGCACTTTAGATCTCAAACTGCAGCTATACAGCTATGAGGCTATAGGCACAGAAGTGTCAAGGCACCCCTACATACCAGGAAATGCTCTGCTATTTTTCGGGAGTAATTCAAAACAAAAAGGTACATTTTTTGGGTACTGCTTTGGCACAATTAACGCTTCTACTTTTTCCCTATAACAAAGCAAATCTTCAATTTTTGATTCCAGGTCTGTTTTAATTTCTCAGTAGATATACCCATACTTGGACATCTTAATTCTGCACACATTCACAATTCTGATTGTCCATTATCCAGTTAATCAAATGTGCATTACAAACTCATTCACAATTAGAAGAAAACATACACAAATTACGGTCTGAAAATTCAGCCTGGAGACCGGAGTCTGCTGGCACACTACAAATCTAACAAACTGCCTGTTCATCAGACTGCTAAAGACTATATTTGCTCTCAGCAATTCAATACCTACACATAAATATTGGGACATCTATAGCAATACAACCCCAATCCCAAATAAAGTGGCAATACTGTGTAAAATCTACATAAAAACAGATTTTGCCGCCTCAACCTCCGCAACATCTCCAAAATACGCCCCTTCCTATCCAATGGAACCACAAAGCTCTTGGTTCACTCCCTGCTCACCTCTCACCTTGACTACTGCAACTCCCTCCTCACCGGATTACCTTTACACAGGCTATTCGCCCTTTAGTCCATCATGAATGCTGCTGCCAGACTCATCCACCTTACCAAACGTTCAGTGTCTGCTACCCCTCTTTGTCAATCCCTCTACTGGCTTCTGCTCACCCAACAAATTAAATTCAAAATATTAACAACTTACAAAGCTACCCACAACTCGGCCCCCAGCTACAGTACATCAATAACCTTGTCTCAAAATACCAACCTAATCGTTCTCTTCATTCCTCCTAAGACCTCCTGCTCTCAAGCTCCCTCATCACTTCCTCCCATACTCGCCTCCAGGACTTTTTCCGAGCCTCTCCCATCCTACAGAACTCCCCACCTCAATCTGTCCAACTATCTCCTACTCTTTTTCTTTTAGATCATCCCTGAAAAGCCTCCTCTTCAGAGAAGCCTATTCTGCCCCTACCTAATAACTGCACATTTATTTTCTCCATCAGATCATCCCCCCACAGATATTACCTTCTGTATCACTTGACCCTCCCTCCTAGATTGTAAGCTCTAAAGCCTAGTACACACCACTAGGTTTTTTTTGTTCAATTCAGCGGGTTAAATGAAAAAAAAACTGACAGCTCAGGTCGGAGCCACTGTTCTAACAATCTGATATTAGTACAAGGATCTCCCCTGATATTCTATTGTGTTCTTACAGGAAGACGCCACCCCCTGCCAGAACATTCCGGTCAGTGATCTCAGCCATTGGGAGCCAGTCGGCAGATCTTTTTCGGTCATGAGCCTTTGACAGAATGTATTGAATTGTATTGTAACTGTACTGTCTGCCCTCCTGTTGTAAAGCGCTGTGCAACCTGTTGGTGCTACATAAATCCTGTATAATAATATTAATAAAGAATGCAATGATTTGCAAAACTCATAAATCCATATTTTATTCACAATAGAAAAATATTTAAAAAAAAAAAGGTAATTTTGAAATTGATGGCAGTAACATGTCTCAAAAAAGTTGGGACAGGGCAGCAAAAAGCTGGCAAAGTGTAAGGTACCTGAAAAAGGATAAGTCCAGAGTGGAGTTTTGGCTAGGGGGTTGAGGCGTTTAGCGAAGTCAGGCAGGCTGGGTCAGCAACAAATCTTGACAGCAAGGTACAAATTCAGAATCCAGAAGCGTGGTCTAAAGCAGGCCCGCAGAGTAATTTAGAATTTTCAAAGAGGAGAATAATCCAAACAGGAAACAGGCAGAGGTCAAAGTCCAGAATTTCAGTAACTCAGCAGTATATCACACTCCCAGGGAAACAAATCCAAGGAATGGACACAAAGCACAGGAAGTTCTGCTATTTAACCACTTACCAACCCTGCTATAGCAGATTGACTAACTGCTTATTTAGCCTTGGGGTGCTGGAATCAGGAGTAATGCTTACCTTTCTGGACAATAAAATAATATATTTAACCACTTCAGCTGCAGAAGGTTTGACCCAAATCCTGATTGGGCCATTTTTTGTGATACTGCACTGCGTTGCATAAACTGACAATTGCACGGTCGTGCAACAAGGTACCCAAATAAAATTGATGTCCTTTTTTCCCCACAAATAGAGCTTTCTTTTGCTGATATTTGATCACCTCTGTGTTTTTTATTTTTTGCGCTATAAACAAAAAAACAAACTATTTTGAAAAAAAAAGCAATTTTTAGCAGGACTGAGACATTACAACGGACACATCGGCAAACTAAGTGACACTTTTTTGGGGACCACTGACACTAATACAGTGATCAGTGCGAAAAATATGCACTGTCATTGTACTAATGACACTGGCAGGGAAGGGGTTAAACATCAGGGGCGATCAAAGGGTTAAATGTGTTCCCAGGGAGTGCTTTGTAACTGTGTAGGGGATGGTTTACCAGTAAGAAGACAGAGATCCGTCTTCCTGCTTAACAGAGACACAAGTCTTTCTTACTAGCAGAATGGCTATCTGCCTTGTTTACATAGGCAGACCGTCATTCTGCCTCTCTATGAACGATCCCTGGGTTCCCAGCGGACATTGCATCCGCTGGATCTGCTGATTAGCTCCTGATGTGTGCAATCACAGCGGTAGTGGGTCTCTGGTGGCGTGCAAGCCTCTGATCCGAAGGAAGGAATCACGTACAAGTACGTGATTTTGCGCTTAAGGGTCGCCCTGCTGCAGTAAATGTACGTGGGGTGGTCCTTAAGTGGTTAAACAGCGCTTGCTATAATGTGCATAAACATGTCAAATATATATACTATACGTGTTTTGATTAATCCACTAATACCAAACCTCCAAATGGCTTTGTAATATTCAAACTATTGTAAGGAAAAATCCATAAAATAAACAGGTGTGACAGTCCTTATAGATGTGCAATGCTTGAATGCTTTAAACACCAACTCCCAAAATGACACTTGATACTCTTATTCCACCTCATGCTCTTGTGACACACACCGCACTCACTGGACTCCAATAACCCCCCTTACTGTACAGAAGTAGAGAAGTCATAACAGCTTTGTTGGTCACTATATCCCAACCTTCCAAAACAGCTCCTGGCTTGGATCCTGTCCCCTCCTTGATGTGATCCCGATTTCTTCCAGTTGATTCAATAGGCAGGGAGTAAATAATAAAAGCAGAGGAAACCTCTCATAGTGTAAAACCTTCTCTTTTTTTAAAAAAAATGAAAAGGCGCCACAAAAAACACCCAAATATCATTTGCATCGGTCCACTATTGACCAAGCAAGATGGATGCCGCCTTTAGTCAGGTGTGTGTTTCATCTGCGGACCGTAGGCTTCTGAAGACGTCGCCATTTGATGACGAAACGCATTAAGCGGAGGTTCTACTGCACTCACTGGACTCCAATAACCCCCCTTACTGTACAGAAGTAGAGAAGTCATAACAGCTTTGTTGGTCACTATATCCCAACCTTCCAAAACAGCTCCTGGCTTGGATCCTGTCCCCTCCTTGATGTGATCCCGATTTCTTCCAGTTGATTCAATAGGCAGGGAGTAAATAATAAAAGCAGAGGAAACCTCTCATAGTGTAAAACCTTCTCTTTTTAAAAAAAAAATGAAAAGGCGCCACAAAAAACACCCAAATATCATTTGCATCGGTCCACTATTGACCAAGCAAGATGGATGCCGCCTTTAGTCAGGTGTGTGTTTCATCTGCAGACCGTAGGCTTCTGAAGACGTCGCCATTTGATGACGAAACGCATTAAGCGGAGGTTCTAGTGCGTCACTTCTGCTCTGCAGGTGGACTGATGCGAATGATGTTTGGGTGTTTTTTGTGCCCCTTTTTAATTATTTTTTTAATAAAAAAGAAGGTTTTACACCATAAGAGGTTTCCTCTCCTTTTATCATTTACTCCCTGACTATTGAATCAACTGGAAGAAATCGGGATCATATCAAGGATTGGACAGGATCCAAGCAAGGAGCTGTTTTTGAAGGTCGCGATAGGTCCCAAAGTGACCAATAAAGCTGTGGTGACTTCTCTTGCTGTACAATAGGGAGTCATTGGAGTCCGGTGACCGCGGTGTGTGTCACAAGAGCAGAAGGTGGAATAACAGTATCAAGTATCATTTTGGAAGTTAATGTTTAAAGCACACAAACATTGCACATCGATAAGGACTGTCATTTTATGGACTTTTTCTTTACAGTAGTTTGAATATCACAAAGCCATTTGGATGTTTGACATTAGTGAATTAATGAAAGCACGCATAGTATATATGTTTGACATGTTTATGCACATTCAATCAAGTGCTGTTTAAATATAGTATTTTATTGTCCAGATCTCTTTTCTGAGATAACAAACAGCAGGTGCACTCTTTATATATATATATATATATATATATATATTCTTTGGAAGTAATATTTTTCTTAGAGCAAATCTTTCTGGAGCATTTTTTTTATTATACACACTTTTTTCTTACATTTTTTTCAGTCACGGTGGTGTGGGTGTTTTACCAAATTTATATTTACCTTTCTACTCAGTCCTGTAGACTCTTCAATCTATGTGACAGGTCCCATGTTTCCTCCTGCATAAGGTGCTCCATGTTGTTACCTGTACAAGCCTCCTTCACATACAATGGAGGACTACAAGACTTATGCCCCGCGTACACACGGTCGGACTTTGTTCGGACATTCCGACAACAAAATCCTAGGATTTTTTCCGACGGATGTTGGCTCAAACTTGTCTTGCATACACACGGTCACACAAAGTTGTCCGAAAATCCGATCGTTCTGAACACGGTGACGTAAAACGTACGTCGGGACTATAAACGGGGCAGTGGCTAATAGCTTTCATTTCTTTATTTATTCTGAGCATGCGTGGCACTTTGTCCGTCGGATTTGTGTACACACGATCGGAATTTCCGACAACGGATTTTGTTGTCGGAAAATTTTATCTCCTGCTCTCCAACTTTGTGTGTCGGAAAATCCGATGGAAAATGTCCGATGGAGCCCACACACGGTCGGAATTTCCGACAACACGCTCCGATCGGACATTTTCCATCGGAAAATCCGACCGTGTGTACGGGGCATTACACTGTACATGATGACTTTGAGGGACTTTTCACAACCCAGGGCACCAGGGACAAGGACAGCGCTGGAGCCAGTCTAAGCAGGGGTAATGGTATGTAAAATTACCCATTCATTTCCCCCTACACTTAACAAGAATGTAACCCTTGCAGTACAGATGGTACATTCTGCTTCATTCAGAAAGTTCAGGTTTAAAGATGCAGAGATACACTTAGACACTATGGTATTCTGGAAACAATGGAGGGATGTTCTACAAGTATGGAGCTAAACATCCATTGGTGATTTTTATTTATTCCAGGTAAACATATGGAATGAGTGTAGTAAGGACCTTCATTAAAATGAATAGAGATCAAGGCGCACATGTTCTGGGGCAGCAGGAACAATAATGAGGATTGCCAAGAAGAACCTATGCTTCTGAGCAGGCTGCACAGTGAAGATCTCCACAGAGCAAGGTCAGATGATGGGGCAGTGCATGAGGGCCCAATAAAGGTAGGGGCCCTTTGAGCACATGATGTATGATGATCCATAGACTTATCTTTTTAGTATGTTTTTTTACTTTCTTGAGCATTAATTTCTGGATGTTGTTAACATGATGTGATAGACTATGCACGTGCTTTGTTGCCTAGGTGTGGGGGTCATTATTTAATACTCTGTATGTGTAATGAAATGTTTGTCTCTTTGCCTGGATAAAAGGACCTCCTTGGTAAAGATGATGGTGATTTGAATAAACATTTTTCCTAAAACAAAGATGGTGTTCTGTTGAATATTTATGGTGAGCAGTAAAGACCCTGATTCATTTAAAAAAAAGCTTTGGGACCGGTTCCATTCTAGACCAATATTATGCCGCGTACACACGGTCGGACTTTTCGGCTACAAAAGTCCGACAGCCTGTCCGACAGACTTTCAACGGACTTTTGGCGGACTTTTGGCGGACTTGCGGCAGACTTTCTAACGAACGGACTTGCCTACATACGATCACACAAAAGTCAGACGGATTCGTACGTGATGACGTGCACCGGACTAAAATAAGGAAGTTGATAGTCAGTAGCCAATAGCTGCCCTAGCGTGGGTTTTTGTCTGTCGGACTAGCATACAGACGAGCGGATTTCTGGGTCCGGCGTAGTTACGACGTAAAGATTTGAAGCATGTTTCAAATCTAAAGTCCGTCAGATTTGCGGCTGGAAAAGTCCGCTGAAAGTCCGGGGAAGCCCACACACGATCGGATTGTCAGCCGTATTTTGTCCGTCGGCGTCCGTCGGACTTTTGTAGACGAAAAGTCCGACCGTGTGTACGCGGCATCAGTAACGCTGAATTTATTAACACTAAATAGAATATTTTATCATAAGCCACTTTAATGTTCAAGCTCTTTAGAACCCAGCATGAAATCACTTTGCCAAGAATTATCCAATTCACTGTGGCAATGTGTGTTTATCTCAGAGTGTTTGCTAAATTTCCATATTAGCAGATTATAACATTGTGTAACATGTAAATGAAACTGGAAGGAAACCGTTCAAGTTCACTTTGTAAGCCTTTTGACAGTAGGCAACACTTTTCACATTGTTCTTAAGAAAAAAAATGACTTTAAGTTAAAGGTGGTGATGGGGCAACATCTGTGGTTGCTTTTTTTCAATGTGCTGGAAAATGTGTTATCTTCGTCTCTGAAATACATTACTGATAATTCACACATCAGCAGTCCGCTGTAATGTTCTAGAGAAGAAAATGAAGGTTAGGACAGTACAGATAACACGATTTACTAGGAATTTTTGTTTTGACAACAAATGGAATGAGAACACACAGATACAAAAATAGCAACTCTACGGAAAAAAGGGTAGAGGTGCAGAAAGTGGGATATTTTTTCACATTTTTAACACTTGTGCTAGTACCTAAAGTGCACAGTAAAAATAAGCAGTTTAATCTTTGCTCTTACAGAACTAGACCCCCCACTACGATCATCAGAAGAGCTGCAGGGTCACATTAATGATGTAGCAGTTGGCAGGTGGAACCACAGCACGCAATGGGGGGGATGCTGGTATCCAAGACACCAGGAAGTGTTGGATGCTGAAATTCCTACAAGAGGGAGTTGCTTTGCAAGACAGCAAAGACTGAAGTCATCTGCAAGCTGATCTCTGGGCTCCCCTTTAACTCAAACACACGCCATTGACTATTGCTATGGTCATGGGAACACTTCATATTCCTGATTTGTGCCTGCTGTACCATGTACAGTGCCTTGAAAAAGTATCCACACCCCTTGAAATGATCCACATTTTGTTATGTTTGTAAACTTATTACAAATAAATATCTGAAAAGTGTGGCATGCATTTGTATTCAGCCCCCTCTACTCTGATATCCCTAACTAAAATCTAGTGGAACTAATAGCCTTCTGAAGTCTCCTAATTAGTAAATAGAGCCCAACTGTGTGCAATTTAATCTCAGTATAAATACAGTTTTTCTGTGAAGCCCTCAGAGGTTTGTTAGAGAACCTTAGTTTATTGCTTCCTTTATGTTAAATTCCTGGCGTTCCTGCCAGTCCCTCTGCGTTCCTATTAAATACTGACCACACTGAGCAGGAGAGCACACCCTGGTCAGTTCTCTAACTATGCTGGGAAGTCAGCCTGCTCTCCTTCAATGAGCAGACTTGTCCTGACACTACTTCACCTCCCCCTTATGCAGCTGAGAACAGAGGGAATGTGATCACTTATAAAAAAGGGAAAAAATATATTTATAATTTTTTTTTATATCTATTCAAAAATGTTTTATCTTTAATTTCTATTTTAAATGGAATGGGTTGTTTTACAAGGTGATCATTTACAACCACTTTAAGTCTTCTCTCTTCTTCTGCTTATGGAAGGCAGGGTACTTCTTCAGGTGTCTGTGTCACTAGCTGCGACATGTGGACACTTCCAATTGGCTGTTTCACGATCAAGAAAAGGAGTCTGCAGCACTGATATCAGCACAAGGGGATCTGTAATTAAAAAAGGGGCCTGGGCTGGTTTTTACCTTTCAGGTCTGAAACCGACAGATCTTGAACTGCCCTGCAGTGAACTTACCATTTATCAGAATATGCCATGTGAAAAGGTGATGGATCCTCCAAACCACCACTGTGGAAGGAACTTACAGGTTCGGCGTAGAGCCAAAGAAATGTTTCCATACTTCCCTCCAGCATGATCATATGATCTGATGATAATCAACACACATGAGAAAGTATTCCTGTCTCTTCAGGGCAACCTGTAATTTCCCTGCTCAAAACTGTTTTGAAGAGTCACTTCATTTGGTGTTCTCTGCAATACTTGACAGGTACTGTATTAGAGTGGTAAGGATGTGGCAATAAAGTTGGGCTCAGTAAGAGGATGGCTGTAGTAAAGGGCACCAAAGTAAGATGTCTGGCAAAGGCTGCGGGGCCTGGTTCAACATTTGCACCTTGTCCCCTATTTTTAAAGCTGGTTTATTTCAAGTAATATGCTTGTAGCTAGCTGCTTTAATGCAAACTGTTTAATGTGTTCACATAAAAGGACATGAACAGTGAAATTAAAATATTAATAAATCACCCCCTGTTAATAAAACTTTTGGTGCTAGTCATCCTTGCAATTTTTTAGGAAGGAAAGATATTTTCTGGTTTTTCAAGGTATGAATTTGGTGCACATCAAGTCCAGGCCCACCCCCAAATTTCTTGTCAGAATGCACGTATTACATATACTGTACAACCTTTGTTACTACAAGTCTCATGATTCTTTGTACCCTTTATGACACGTGCATACCGGTGTTAGGCCTTGTTCACACTGGCTTTGGAGGCATGTTTTTGCAGCTCTTCTATAATATGGACAGGAGATAGAGCTGTTCACATTTGAAAAACATGCATCATTTGTCACTGTGCAGCAAAAATGAAGCTACATGTCAAATCTGGAGGAGTTGAAACTTGTCAACTCCTTCCATTCAAGTCTAGGTAACGCACCATAAATGAGCCTGTAGCCTTTATAGTGCATTGTGCAGCGGATATGACAAGTGTTTGACGAGGGAGGGTGGAATGAGGTGGAAAGAAAAATCACTTGGGCGCATGGGGTTAGTTTTTTAACGCATACCTAAAAGCACATTAAGTGTGCGTGTTAATGCTGTGCGTTTGTGTTATTGTCAGCATTAGTATTTTGAGAAAATGTGAACTTAACCTTATTGATTATATTACTGTGAGTCATAGATACTGTAAGGGCATTGTAGGAGAAGCTTGTAGTGAAGTATGTCACTGCAGCCCTTACAGTCCCAGGAGTCCACAGATGAAGGCGAGAATGATGTGTCCTGTGGCGATCTACGAAATTTCCAGCCCCTCCTACTCCCCCCCGCTGCCTTTTGGGAGGCAGCAGGACCATTCAGAAAGCACAGTGTGACTCGCGCCACAAGGCTTCACTTCCTGTTTCCCTTAGTGAAGATGCCGGCGCCTGCACCCGGAGCTAATGGACGGATCGGCTTTGACATCGGGAGCTCCCTGGACAGGTAAGAATCCTTATATTAAAAGTCAGCAGCTACAGTATTAGTAGCTGCTGACTTATTTTTTTTCTCCCCAGGCTGGAACTCCTTTTTAATATTTATTGGGGTTCCTTGCCTGCATAGTCTATTTTGTGGCAAAAGTGAGCTTTAAACAAGAAGTGACTTGGAAGCTAATTTCAAATGTGGTTTTTCACTGGAAAGGAAGATACAATAACAAGGATTTTGCAATCCAGCAAGGAAATTAACAAATACGACCATTTGCTGTTTGGGTTAGGGTTAACATTAGGGTTGTCCCGATACCGATACTAGTATCGGTATCGGCACCGATACCGAGCATTTGCCCAAGTACTTGTACTCGGGCAAATGCTCCCGATGCTTCCCCCGATACCTTGACTGTCAGCTGTGATCGGCGCGTGGGGGAGTTACAAGCTTCTCCCCCCGCGGCTTTCAGCTGCTTAGTGACATACAGCG
The DNA here is from genome assembly GCA_037952835.1 of Lithobates septentrionalis. Taxonomy (NCBI): domain Eukaryota; kingdom Metazoa; phylum Chordata; class Amphibia; order Anura; family Ranidae; genus Lithobates; species Lithobates septentrionalis. The sequence continues at coordinate 1,219,025 of JBBDGP010001627.1, forward strand.
GTGATCGGTGCTTGTAACTCCCCCACACGCGATCACCGCTGACTGTCACCTCATCCCCCTTAGCCCCCCTCCGTTCCTCTGTCCCCCTCCGCTGTCCTGCTCTGTTGCTCTGTCCCCCTCCGTTCCAATGTCCCCCTCCGCTGTCCTCCTCCGCTGCATTGTCCCCCTCCGCTGTCCTCCTTCTTTGCTCTGTCCCCCTCCGCTGTCCTCCGTTCCAATGTCCCCCTCTGCTGTCCTCCTTCTTTGCTCTGTCCCCCTCCGCTGTCCTCCGTTCCAATGTCCCCCTCCGCTGTCCTCCATTGCATTGTCCCCCTCCGCTGTCCTCCGTTGCATTGTCCCCCTCCGCTGTCCTCCGTTGTATTGTCCCCCTCCGCTGTCCTCCTTCTTTGCTCTGTCCCCCTCCGCTGTCCTCCGTTGCATTGTCCCCCTCCGCTGTCCTCCGTTGCATTGTCCCCCTCCGCTGTCCTTCTTCTTTGCTGTGTCCCCCTCCGCTGTCCCCATCCGTTCCGGCTTTCCGCTGTCCCCCTCTCTCTTCCTCTGTCCCCTCCGTTCTGCTGTCTCTCTCCGCTGTGTGAATGGACAGAGTCAGCTGACTCTGTCCATTCACATAACTGAAACATTGTAATCTCCTGTGATTACGATGTGTCAGTTTATGAATGGAGAGGAGCCGCTGTCTTCTCTCCATTCATTTTCAGTGCAGCTGAGGCTGCTGAGAAAGGGACTGGGGAATCTCTATCCTCGGTCTCTTTCTCTGTCTCAAGGGGGAGATATAAGAGGTCTGTTAAGACCCCTGATACCTCACCAAAGCCCCCCAACAGGGCTGATTAAAAAAAAAAAACACACACACATAGTGCAATAAAGAATAAAAAAAAAAATTGTAAAAAATAATAAATGTAAATGAAAAAAAAAAAAAAAAACACACACACACAGGCACCGTTCACTCCCCCCCCCTAAAAAAACAAAAACAAAAAAAAAACACTGTCATGTGACATTAAAAAAATGTATCGGTAATCGGTATCGGCGAGTACTTGAAAAAAAGTATCGGTACTTGTACTCGGTCCTAAAAAAGTGGTATCGGGACAACCCTAGTTAACATACACTATAAATTAATAAGAAATATACTTTGGGGTTCATTTAAAAAGCAACGTTATGGCCATATTGAGTATTCAACACCAAAAATTAATCTTATTGTAAATGCCACTTTACAATTAATATTTCCTTGTGCATCATGGCAGCATACAATGGGTTGTGGCTCCGCCCCCACAACCTGATAGGAATGGTTAACTCTAAATCAAAGACAGACTCGGCTCATGGCATTCTCACCTGATCAGGACTGGAGTTGCAAAATATCGCTTACCCCAGCCAGGTTCAGCTTCTTCTATTGGAAGTCCTTCCTGTACAGTCTCTAAATGAGCTATATGGTTGGAGAAGGGTTGTCACCTCATCCCTTTAAAACCAAACACATAAAAATTACACAGGTTCTGAGGCTAATATAATACAGGTAAGGCACTAAGTGAATTTAATTACCACCTTAATCAGCCGCAGAACCTGTGTAATTAAGATGTGTTCGGTTTTAAAGGGATGAGGTGGCAACCCTAGGTTGGAGCCCCATTCTGGTGGTCTGGGGGGCATATTTCAACCTCTCCTGGGTGTAAGTCCTTCCTGTACAGCCTCTACATGAGTTATATGGTTGGACCCCCATTCTGGTGGTGCAGGCCTGGTGCAGGCCTGACTAAGAAAGCTTAAAACAAGCTTTGACATAAGTGACAGAGTTTTTTCCTTATGCTTTCCATATGCTTTTCACTTCTTTTTCTGTTTTGTGGGCGTTTGCCATTTCCAAGATGGCTGCAGCAGTGCACATACACTCTGAGCATGAGAGGCAGGAAGTGATGTGGCCTCTGTGGCCAGTTTCCTGGTAGCCCTTTTCCAAAATGGTGATCTGAGCATGCTCAGGCACTGATATCTTCACTAATAGCAAAATGTGACAGTTTTAAATGGTTTTATAGCAACACATGGTGGAGTTCTCTACTCATGCATGCTGGATGCTTATGTGGTCATTGTTTGCAGGTATGTTTTCCCTTTTTATGGCATTCACCTGGGCTTTTCCTATCTCCTTCTCAGTGTTGCTCTGTGATCACTGTGCTCTTTATGGCATTCACCTTGGCTCTTCCTATCTCCTTCTCAAGGCTTGCTCTGGGATCACTGTGTCATGCTGTTTTCAGTCTGCTGCTTTGCTCTGTTTCTATGGGGAACGCTGACCAGTCAGACCACCCATTGCTTTTAAGGTATAGGGATTAGGTAAGTAATGAAGATTGAGAAAAAGAGCGCAAATATTTACAGCCCTGTAAGGACCTCAAGATGGAGGGAGCCCTCTAAAGGTCAAAACAAGTTGCTATCAAAGAGCAGACATCCAGGCAATGTTAATCAAGGTCATCATCTCACCTCTCATTATCATTGCTTTCCGTTTACAAACATCACAGGTTAGCAGCCCTAATAGTTGCTGCATTTGTGGTGGAAAGTCATTGCCGGTCAAGCTAGTATGTCAAGTCTGCCTGGAGCGAGCAGGATACAGCCCTGCAAGGACCTCAAAATAGAGGGGGCCTTCTAAAAGCCAGAGCAGTCACCATTTAGGCACAGACATCGTTGATCAAGGTCATCATCTTGCCTCTCATTATTATTGCTCCACCGTTTACAAACACCGCATTTTACCAGCAATAATGGTTGCTGCATTTGTGGTGGAAAGTCATTGCCTGACAAGCTAGTATGTCAAGTTCGCTTGGAAGAAGTGACAGCTGGTGCCTGCAGAACAGGACTCCTTTTACAAGAGGATCAAGCGTTGTACTGTGCCTAGACAGCAGTGGAAGGGTAGAATTCTTAGGCTGTCAGTAGAACTTCCTGTATCAATACAATCAATTACAATTATGCAATTTTGTCTTAGGAGACTCTAGTGTCTGTCTCTTCTACAGTTAAGCATTGAGTCACCACTGCCTCTGCCAATGATGACGGATCTGCTCTCTCGTGGCCAGTTTTTCCATCCAGCTCCAAGAGGCTACTTTTGATGGCATGGAAGTTGAGAGGCGGAGGCTACCAAGTCAAGGGCACTCAGTGCAGGTAGTGGCTACCTTGTGTCAAGCCAGAGAGGTCTCCATGAATAAGACTTACCAGAGAAAATGGGTAAATTATGCAGATCTCATGCAGCAAAAGCCTGGAGTGCTTTATCACATAAACCAGCCAAGGTTCTGCAGTTCTTACAACTGGGGCTGAACAGGGGCCCGGGTTTAAATATGTTCAAAGTTCAAAGTTCAGCCTTGTCTGCACTTACAGGGGTTTAAGGAGTCCTTTAGTGATGCAATTCTTAAAATTCTTGCATGAAGTTATAGACCCGCCAGGAAACCATTGTTCTCTATATATACGACTTGCTTGTGGTCCTCAGCTCTATCAAGGACTCATTTCTATCCTACAGAATTAGCTACACTGCAATCTAACCCTGAAGAACCTATGTCTGGTTACTACAAATTCTGTGGAAAGGGTGTCAGAGCTGCAGGCTTTGTACTCAAGGAGCCTCACCTAACTTTCTACCCGGACAGAATAGTCCTAAAACCCTAGACTACTGTTATCCATGGGGTGTCTTTCTCCTTCCACTTTAACCAGGAAGTCGATTTACCGTCTTTCTTGGTTGAGTGAGAGAACCACATCCCCTGGATGTTAATCTAACTCTGATGACCTGCTTGGCAGCTACCTTTTCTGGTACAATGTTTTTTATTGAAATGTAAAAAAAGGGGGAAAAAACCCTGATAATGAGTTCCCACGCAGGGGATATGTACAGAAACATAAGAAGGAGGTTTACATAAAAGCACATAATGAACATTTTTTAAAGTACATTATATCAATCTGACATTGACTCGTCAGCCAGGGCCGGCGGTCAGTGCGCTATGCCCAAGCCGTAAGGCCCAGGGGCTAAGGCGGACAAAAACGAGCGGAGTTGTCCGCAAAACAGGGTAGGGGGAGACAAACAAGCATGAGAAGGGAGGAAGGAAGAGAGAAGAGAGAAAAAAAAAAAAAAAGGGGGGGGGGGAGGGGAAGAGTGGAGAAAAAGAACACATGTACAACAACAGAGGGGGAAAGAGGAGGAGATATATGAGTAGAACAGAGAGCAGCGGGCGAGAGGCCCAGAAAAAGAGAGGAAGAGAGGGGACAAAAGAGGTCCCTCAGGCTGGAGGCTAGTACAAGTTGGACCTACAGACCTAGACTAGTCGGATTTAGATTGGGGAGTGTGTAGGACCACCACGGGGCCCATACCTTAAGGAATTTAGCATGGGAGTCGTGGAGGATGCTGGACATTTTTTCGTGAATCATGAGGGTCGTCAAGGAATTCTTCACCTCTGCAAATGAGACCGAGGGTTTTTTCCAAGCCCTCGCTATTGTTCGTTTAGCGGCAATGAATAAGTATGTAGCTAGTTTTTGTTGATGAGAAAAGAGGCCCGGGAGCGGGCAATGGAGTAATGCAAATTTGGGGTCTTTGCGGAAGGGAGTATGAAATAGGGAGGAGAGTAGACCAAAGACCCTTGACCAGAAGCCTATAAGACGGGGGCAGGACCACCACGTGTGCAGTTCATCTCCTCGTTGACCGCAACCCCTAAAGCATCTGTCGTTGTATGATGGGTTTGATTTGGCGATACGGGCTGGAACCCAATACCAGCGCAGGAGGACCTTATAGGCCGCCTCCAACGTGGCAGTGTTAAAGGAGCATTTTGCTATGCTGGACCAGGCCTTACTCCAATCTGCGAGATCTATGGGGGATAGGTCGCGTTCCCATTTGAGCGTGTAGGAAAGGGAAGTGGAATTGTTGCCGGCAGTTAGTAAGGAGTATATCATGGAAATGGTGCCACGAGCACCTGGGCAATGTTGGCAGGAGTGTTCGAAGGCAGTCATTTGGTATGGAAAGGAGCCCAGGCGTCGAAGGGAAGTTATCCAATGTCGTAGTCGGATATAGCGGAAAAGTTCGGCAGGTGGAGCTTCATGGGTCTCTCGAAATGAGGACCACGTGGGAAAGGCGCGGGTATGAAGGAAGTGGCGAACTAGGGAAAACCCATGGGTGGGCCACCATGAGAAAATGTGGGGTTGTTCTAGGCCAGGTGGAAACATAGGGTTATTCAAGAGGGGAAGCAGTGGCAAAAATGGGGACATAAGCTTGCCCGAGTATCGTATTGAGTCCCATAATTTCAGACTGTGTATCATAAGGGGGCTGGCAGAAGGCGGTCGCATTTTAGGGGGTAGCCACAATAGTGCGGAGATGGGGACAGGCGCGCAATTGGGTACCTCCAGGAGAACCCATAAGGGGATATCAGAAGTGGCGTGGAGCATGGAGAGTTGGGAAATTTGGGCTGCTTGGTAATATTTTGCAACGTTCGGAACGCCCAGCCCACCCTGTAACCTATGAGCATAGAGCGTAGAGCGGGAAACCCTGGGGCGTTTATGTGCCCAGATAAAGGCAAGAAGTCTGCTCTGAAGCAGCCTCAGATAGAAGGCAGGGACCTGGACAGGAAGGGTTCGGAAGAAATAAAGAATCTTCGGAAGGATGGTCATCTTGACCGCATGGATCCGTCCGATCCAGGATAAGGAGGGGAATTGCCAAGATGACATGAGAGTAGTAATTGTACGTAAGAGTGGGTAGTAGTTGGCGGAGAAAAGGGAAGCGTAAGAGGGGGTCAGCTTGACGCCCAGATAGTCTAGGGAAGAGCTTGCCCAGCGGTAAGGAAAGGAAGATTGGAGGTGTAAGATTAGGGGGTCTGGGAGAGTTACATTCAGGGCGGTAGTTTTGTGTGGGTTAATACGGAGGCCGGAGATGGTTGAAAAGCGTGTGAGAAGGGCCTGGAGATTTGGTAGGGTGGTGATGGGATTGGTGAGGGTCAAGAGGGCATCATCAGCGAACATATTCAATTTATAGTTGTCACCTGCATAAGGGATGCCTGTGATATTAGGGTCTGCCCTAAGGGCAATAGCTAGCGGCTCGAGGGCAAGAACAAAAAGGACTGGGGATAGAGGGCAGCCCTGCCTCGTTCCCCTAGAGATAGGGAAAGAGGGTGAGAGGCAACCAGCATAACGAACTGAGGCAGAGGGGGTGGAATAAAGGGCCGACAGCCATGACAGAATTGAGTCGCCAAAGCCCCAACGTTGTAGTACGTAGCGTAGATAGTCCCATGAGAGGGTATCGAAAGCTTTATATATGTCAAGAGAGAGGAGAAAGCCTGGGATTTTCCGTTGTTGTAGTAGGGTGATTAAGTGGACAACCTTCCGGACATTGTCCCCCGCCTGACGGCCAGGTACGAAGCCCACCTGGTCTCTGTGAACCAAGGAGCGCAAATATTTGTTAATGCGAAAGCACAGGATTTTCCCCAAAAGTTTCACATCTTCATTTAATAGGGAAATTGGGCGAAACGCTTGGGGTTCGTGAGCCTCCTCAGTGGTCTTAGGAATCATGGAGATATGAGCTCGCAAAGAGTCCGAGGAGGGCAGCGCACCTTGTTTCATGCTGTTAAAGTAGGCCGTCAGGTGGGGGAGCAAGAGGGGAGAGAGTTTGCGATAGTATAGTCCGGTGAAGCCATCTGGGCCCGGGGCCTTTGAAACACGAATACCCTTGATGGCCTGAGCCACCTCCAGTTCAGTAATGTCAGCGTTTAGAGTCGCACAGGCTGTTGAGGAGAGAGGCGGTAGATGAAGGTCACGGAAGAAGTCGTCCGCGAGATTGAGAGGGAAGGGGGAAGGTTTGCTATAAAGCGAGGCTAAAAAGTCTGCCAGGGCCGCAGTGACTTTGCTCGGATCGGAGGTGAGGTCTCCGTTGGCAGCACGAAGGCGGATTGGCTTATGGCTGCGAGAGGTAGCGTTGAGTTTTTTAGCCAGCATTGCGCCCGGTTTATTTGCGCAGGAATAAAATTTATGTTTAGTCCACCGCAAGGCCTTTTCGGCTTGGTCGGAGGCCAACAGGTCTAATTCGGCAGCTAGGGTATCCCTAGTTTTCCTGTTTGCTAGCGAGGGGTGGGATTTCCATTCCGCATCCGCGGAGGCCAAAAGAACTGTAAGTTCCCGGGTCCGCTTTTCTTTATGGCGTTTGCGGGTGGATGCCAGTTGAATGCAGTGGCCTCTCATGGTAGCCTTGTGGGCCTCCCAAAGAGAGATGGGCGAGGACACGGAGCCTACATTTTCTTTAAAGAAGGTTTGGAGTCGTGTCTGGATCTCAAGAAGGGCATCTTGTGTTGTAAGGAGTGAGTCATTCAGTCGCCATTGGAAAGTAGGGCGCGTCAGACCTGAGAAGGTAAATGAGAAAACAATGGGATCATGGTCTGACCACACGGAAGGGGGGATCGTAATTTTGTGGATATTAGAGATGTGGCGTAGAGGAACGAAAACGTGGTCGATCCTACAAAAGCTATCATGCGGGCTAGAATAGTAGGTGAAGTCGCGATCGCGGGGATGGAGCTCCCGCCAGGCATCCACCAGGCCATGGGATTGTAAAAGAGATCTCATCTGTTCCTCCACGACCGAATCATGGGAGGGGGAGGAACCAGATGAGTATTTCCTGTCTACCGAGGAATCCAGAGCTACGTTTGTGTCACCCATCAAAATGAGGGTCCCAGAGCTATGTTGGGAAACGACCTTGAGAAGGTGGGAGAAGAATTTATGTTGGAAGCGGTTGGGGGCATAGTACCCAACTAGTGTTACATTCTGGCCATTTAATGTGCCCTGGAGTAGCAGGTATCTACCGGTTGGATCCGCTATTTCTTTGGAGCATGAAAATAGGAGATTGCGTCTAAAGGCTATGAGAACCCCCTCTGCTTTTCGGGGGCGGAAGCCTGAAAAAATGTAGGGAAGTGAGAGGAAACATATTTTGGGGCAGAAGAGGAGCAAAACCTGGTCTCTTGCAAGCACACTACGTCTACGCAACTAGATTTTAGGTGATGAAATACTTTGGAACGTTTTGCTGGTGAATTAAATCCATGGATATTATGGGAATAAAACTTCAGCGGGGGTTGGGTCATAGTGAGGAGATGAAGGTTAGCTCACGTGATGATGTCCAGCAGTTGCAGTTAAGGTCGGTAGGGATCCTGGTCAACAACTTTTGTGGGTTTCCAGCCTGAGGGAAGAAGAAAAGAGAAAGACAAAGAAACATGTAGGACAAGAGACAAGAGACAAGACAAGGGGAAGAAAAAAAAAAACACAAAAAGAACACGAAAACAGTATAAACGTACTAAGTACGCCACGATGGGCGTGGACCACGTCTTCGGCAAGGCGTGTAAGGCGGGGGGGCTCGACCGCCGGACACATGGCCATTTTAGGTCTGGATGGCTTAAAGTTTAGCAAGAAGAGGGGGGTACCGGGAAAAGAGGGGGGAGTCACCGGTTGAGTAAACCAAAGAAAATTTTTGTCAATCCGAGAATAAGCTACAATAAAGGATTACCAGTCAAACTTTAAACATAAACTTGTTACATTCCATTAAAGAGCACAATTGAAGTAGGCAACTTCTGTGATTCGGGTCATATAATGGGACCAGACCTCAATCATCCAGCCCGGGATGTCGGGTCTAAAGTCTAACGGGGTCTCCCGGAGCCCGCCCCCAGGCCCAAACGTCACCAGGAGGCGGGCTCCCAGAGAGCCCAACCAAACTAGTATTAGAGGCTGGACATTAATTATCTACCTGGGGATGAGTCACAGGGACCATGCATTTAATAAACAAATACTTCAGAACTATCTAGAAACAGCATTAAACATAACTTGTAAATAACATTTGTGAGGTACCTCATGCAGTCAGGCTAATCCCCAGCCATCCGGCCAGGGGGTTCTGCTATAGGGTCCATCTAGAAGTCCCCCGGGGCCGACCCCCAGCCACCATCGCTGGCGGGGAACGGGCCCCCGGAGACCCCCGATGAGGTAGAGGGCAGAAACATTGCCGGTTATAGCTCAGGCAAGAGCATACAGGAGGCAGGGAGGGAGGGTCAGGACCTCAAGAGACAGGGGAAGGGAAAGTGAGGGGGAGAGGAAAGGGAGGGGGGGGAGGGGAAGAGGAGGGAGGGAAAGGTGGGGAAGGAAGGAAAAGGAGGGAAGGGAAAAAAAAAAAAAAAAGGGGGGGGGGTGGGGAGGGGAGGGGGAGGGGGAAGGAAGGGGGAGGGAAGGAGAGAAGGGAAAGGGGGAGGGGGAGGGAAAAAAGGGAGGGGGGAGGAGGGGAGTGAAGAGTGGGAGGAGGAAAAGGGGAAGAGGGATGGTGGAAGGGTGGAAGGGAAGCAGGGGGGAAGGAGCAGGATGGGCTCCCAGGTATCTACAAGACCATCTGCTTAAGAGGACAGGGAAGAACCCTGTAATTCAAAAAAGAAAAAAAAAAAGAAAAAAAAAAAAAAAATAATCATGGGGTTTCAGGTGCGATGGAGCGTTTGATGGTAAGACGGCCCGGAAGTCCAGAGTGGAGGTCTTGAGGAGGTAATCCGGGTGGTGAGTGGCAATAAGAGTCAGGTGCTGCACAACTTAGAGTATGCCAATGCATTCGGAAAGTCCCGGAGCAACACAATTAAATCTGGCAGGGTGCAATAGCAAATGGGAAAGCTCAGGGAGTTCCAATAAGTATATAAAAGGAGGAGAGGGTAGTCATGAACAAGGATGAAGAGAGGGAGGCATCAGGGTCCTCCCTACCAAATTGAGTCGAGGCAGGCAGGTGATGGGGAGGAGGGCACATAACCCAATCCAAGCTTGACCATCATTGGGCGTATGTGAACAGGGTAAATCAAAGGCCAATAACAAGGGGGGGTACGGACCAACCATCACTTACGGGAGATGGTTGGTAAAATACAAAAAGGTCCGGGGGACCAAAGGGGGAGACAAGATTCATGGTTTCAGAGGTCATCCTGGGTCAGAGCGTTGGGAGCCTGCCATGGTCGGAGCGGGGGGGGAGAGCGTCTTGGCCCCCTGACCTTTTCCCATGTGCGACCCGGGAGGTTAGTAGAGGGCCGAGGGGAAGTTGATCCAGTTGGGCTTCGGGTGCTTTTGCCAGATGGTAGTAGTTGGAGAGAGTCCAGGACGGACTGTGCTTCGTCTGGCGAGGTCAGCGTGTGGCTGCAACCATTATACGAGAAGGAGAGCTTGAAGGGGAAGCCCCAGCGGTACCGAATTTGGTGAGACTGGAGAGCTGAGGGCTTCATCTGTCTCCTTTTCACGATCGTGGATTGGGAGAGGTCCGCAAAAATTTGGTAGTGGTATCCCTGGAACGTGAGATTGGACTTGTCCCGGGCCGCGCGGAGGAGGGTTTCCTTGGTGCGGTAGTAGGTGAACTTTATAATGATGTCACGGGGTGGTCCCTCTGATTTCTTGGGGCCAAGTGACCGGTGGATACGGTCGAATTCCAGCCTGTCAATTGGGATGGCTGGGACAAGCTCCTGGAACAGGGCCGTGGCAGTGGAAGTGAGATCCATGACCGTTTCGGGGATGCCCCTCAAGCGCAGGTTACCCCTGTGGGCCCTGTTCTCAAAATCCTCTAGGCGTAGTAGGGCTACATCCAGTTCTTTCCTAATGTCAGAGATGTCCTGCTCGTGGTTTTCCAGGACAGTGGCAGCGGCATCCATCTTGTCTTCCAGATCATTGGTGCGGGAGCCAAGCTCCCTGATCTCTTTAGTGAGGTGGGTAGCCAGCTTGGTGGTGGCTGTAGAGAGCTCTGCCTGCAGCATAATCTTAAAACGGGAGAGGAGATCAGCATCCCGCAATGATGGCTGCTGGAGTGGGTCCCCGCTGACAGCGGGAGACCGTTCAGGGTCCTCAGGTGAGAGCTGCGAGAAGGGGTCCGGACTTGAGGCCGGGGCTTCAAACATGGCGTCCGGCGGGGAGGCCCCAGGCAGCGTGCGGTCCGCAGATCTGGAGCTGGATGCTCGCGTGAGCATTGCCGTTCGCTCCACTGGATGCTCGGCAGCAGCGGGACTCAGCGGGTGATATCGGGGGACGGGGATATCCTCTTACTTGCGGTATTTCGAGGCCGATGTGTCCGGGCGGAGAGGAGCGAGGTTAGGATGCGGCCATCTTCGTTCGCTGCTCACGAGCGCCCCCGGCAGCTACCTTTTCATTCAGGAGAGCTGAAATCCGTGCTTGGTTTCCAGCATGGCTTAAGACCGGGTCAGTCAGCATCAACACTTGCAGTCACCTCATAGATTGTTATGACAATTAAATGAACCTACTCTTCACAAGACCTTCCTGTTCCGGAGAAATTAAAGGGGTTGTAAAGGTAAAAAATTTTTCACCTTAATGCATTCTATGCATTAAGGTGAAAAAACTTCCGATAATACCGCCGCCCCCAGCCACCCCGTTTTACTTACCTGACACCTCGAAAGTAATCCGCTCGCTCCCGACATCCATTAAGCCGCTCAGCCTGGCCGCTGATTGGCTACAGTGGATGGATTGAAAGCAGCGCAGCCATTGGCTCGCGCTGCTGTCAATCACATGCAATGACGCGGCGCGCCGGGGGGCGGAGCCGAGTGATACAGCGAGCGGCTAGAGCCGCCGGCTGTATCACGGGAGCGCGCCCGCAAGAACTAACCACCATGCGAGGGAGCTCGCATTAAGGTGGTTAGTTCTTGCGGGAAGGAGCTGAAACAGCCGCAGAGGGACCCCAGAAGACGAGGTTCGGGGGCCACCCTGTGCAAAACGAGCTGCACAGTGAAGGTAAGTATAACATGTTTGTTATTTAAATAAAAAAAAAAATTAACTTTACAACCCCTTTAAGAGCACATTCAACTAGGACAGTGCCAGCTCTGTGGACAGGACAGTGCAGAGTGTCTCTTGAGGCTATTTGCAAGTCAGCAATATGGTCCTCCCAGGACACCTTCATTACACTTTATTAGGTGAACCCGGCTCCCAAAAGTAAAATTTAGAAAATTAATTGTGCATACTTACGCTACTGACCTTTACAAATGTTTTCTTGCACCGTCCTGTATGGCGAGTTAGTTCCCACTGTATGTTGCCATGATGTACCAGGAAAACAGAAAATTGTATACTCGCCTTTCCGTAATTTTCCTTTCCTGGTGCATCTTCATGACAGCATACAGATACCCACCCAAATGGTGAGAGTTACAGATAATGCCGTGAGCCGAGTCTGTCTTTGATTTATAGTTAACCAGTCCTATCAGGTTGTGGGGTCGGGGCCACAACCCATTGTATGCTGCCATGAAGATGCAGGAAAGGAAAATTAGCGAAAAGTAAGTATACAATTTTCCGTTTTCATACAAATAGTTCACATAATCATCCTGCATGAATATACTTTATTATTATAGTGCACTCAAAGTAATAAATCCAAAAACAAACATTTATTATATTGCAGCTTACCAATTCTTAGATGTGATTGCTGTATTAGTTTCACTTTTAAAACTTTCATCTTTCTATTTTCATCTAATGATCAGCAAGCCTGTTTTTCAAAAGCCCAAGCTTTCCAGCAGAATGTATTTGTTTATATGGATGAGACAACCCATTTAACACTGGGAGGGGTGATTAAAATGATCAGCTTTTATTTATTCATACAAAATCATTTTTCCAAAATGAAGAGAAAACTGTTTGCTGTAACTGATTATAAGAGCTGAAGTGGCTTTAATTTGTTATTGTATTTAAATCTGCTAGTACATCTAATGCTCCCTTCCCACAAACTGGCAATTTTACTGTGTGCTGTGGCCAGATCACTAGGCGAAAACAGAAAGACAAAAAGCCAAAGAAAAGAAAACTGATGCAGCCACCACATATAACGATTGGCAAGCTTCAATGAAATACATTTTTAGTTTTGGGTTTAATACAGCTTCAAGGTTATCCTTTCCTGTATCAAACTTGCATATTACAAGAGAATGACTACCATCCAATCTCTGCAAACATAGCACAATATTATTTTTGTGAAAAACAATAAGAAAATTCTAATGCTAAAAAAATACTAAAATAAAGTCCACATGCAATTAAAAATGGTGCACATCAATATGCATTAATCTTCCGCTGTATCAAAATAATACAAGATGAATGAATATAAGTGAGTCTTCCTCTGTGTGAACAAACGACCTTCACCAGCTGCATAACACACCCTATGTGCTCTGTAAGTGGATGTCCGCTTACCAGAAGATGTTGACCTTTTTAATTAAAAAGAGGTCAATTATAGCTTTTAGCAAGAAATGGCTTGCTACCATGATGTGGATAAGCCATGTGGGTAACCTCTTCCTCTCTCCCAGTAGAACGTCAGGCAATATATAATTTTACACAATCTTCATCTCTTTCCGGTCCCTGTGGTTGTCGGCAGCTGAGGGTGAAGCGCACGCCAGTTTCCACACACAGAGCGGGGCTTTCATATTAGATGAGCGGTATAGCCTCAGTGCTGGGCAAGGGCACCTCCTAATGTAAGCAGCCATTTGGCTTTCTTGTTTTTAATAATCTTAATAAATAGGATTACACTATTTTGGACTTCCTTGTATCCTTCTATATATGCAAGTTTGATACATATATATTTTTTTATATTTTTTTTTTTTTTATATATTTTTTTTTATATATATATATTTTTGTGTATGGTACACTGCAGTGTTCACATTCAGTTTGTTTGAGCATAAATATCTGGATGCTATTTAGCCCACTGTATATATAGTTTCAGCGCTCCCCACCACATATACTCTTCCACTTGCACTAGAATTCCTATCTAGTTCGGGGGTTAGCAGCTCACAATTTATTTAGTCACACATATCCAAAAAAGAAAAAAAATTTTGGCGCGAGGTTACACTTATTTTTATCCTTTCCTGTACTGTATCATATCATCACCTTTAAAACCATCCATTGTAGGGAGACTGTACAGCAGATTAGGAGTCTGTTCTCCATTTGATAAAATCCTGCTCCCGGGTCCCATCAGTTCAGATCAATGACTCTTCACAACATATGCACCAGGTAGGTGAGCTCTGTGTCTCTTAAATGATAAGTCTATCTGTGAAGACTTCACCAGTACAGACAATGTTAAATCTGAAGATAGCTATTTCGGTGCTCTGACTATTACCAAATGATCCATCCCAATGTTGCGTCAGTAACCCCAGATTTGTCAAGGGAAAGTATATTGTATGGCTCCTAAAGGTGAAGCACAATAAAAATTAATGGAGGTTGTAAAGCCAGACGGAGAGCCTGGTCATATGACCTGTCAAAGTCACATAACAAACTCTCCTCCAATCCTGTAGTTCTTTCTGCTGCGTTAGATGTAGCATACCACAGGGTCCCTACTGTGACCTACATTTTATGAATCGGTCACAAAATGTAGTACTCTGACTTATAATGGAGAATAATAGCAATATCCACTCTCTGTTATAAATAAACTTAACACGAGTGTCAGCTGAACCTTTTCCTTGTGCCTTATTTGTCTTCCTTATTTTTCATTAATAAGTTTGCTAAATCTTTCTGTTGACTTGCAGAGGTGTCTCGTTCTTTATAGCGTATTGTCTGGGATGTAGCTTGCCTAAAATTTTTATTAAGACCCCTTTCATGCAGAAGCACCGCTAAAACAGTGCTAAAGTGTCGGTCATTTTTGTGGTGCTTTAGTGGCGCTTTTCTGGGGCAGTTTTTTAAAGGTCACGTGACAACGTGACCTTAAAAAAAAAAAAGAAGAAAAGACCTATCAATGGGCAGGGGCATTTTGGGAGTGCTATTTATAGCGCTCTCAACCTGCCCCAAAGATGCTGCTTGCAGGACTTTTTCTAACGTCCCGCAAGCGCACCACTCAAGTGTGAAAGCACACATTGCAATGAATGGGAGGCAGTTTTCAGGCGCTTTTCAGAGTCTATTTCTAGCTCTAAAATGCCTGAAAACTGCCTCAGTGTGAAAGGGGTCTAAACCTTCCATAAAAAACATTATATACAGCAGTATACTACAGCAGTTATAGTTTGATGTTTGTCTTGTGTTTGCAGCCTCTTCCTTCTTTGTAATCCGCCTACGATATTTCAAACATGTAGTTTCTATTTAAGGCTCAATTCACACTAGTGTGCACCGAGCTTTCCGACCAACCACCCGCAGCTGAATCGCACTGCTCTTGCGAGACACGCGGGGCTACCATTCAATTCTGAATGGCACTCCTACACATCTCAGCCTGCAGCACAATTATGACCATGCAGTTTCCATACGGGCACGTTTTTAAAACGGTGCATGGACTTTTTTTGTGTTTCACGTGGCACAGCAGCCCATTCAGAATGCATGGCCCGCACTAGTGTGAACCAAGCCTTAGGCTCCAATTCACACCTGATAGTTTTTTAGCTTGTAGCTCAAATCTCAAAAACGCTCAACAAGCAAAATTTTATTGTATCCCTTAGTCCTTGTTCACTTCTAAGCATCCTGTCGCTTATAGCTGAACACCTGTTGCTCTAAAAAGTACATTAACTACTTTTCAGAATTGAGCATTTGGCCCCATAGACTTCAATGGGAACACCTGAAAATGCTTGATTTGAGCATTTTTTCAGGTGTTTTTTAGTCTATATTACCTGATCTCCTCCCCTTAGTGATCTCCATTGGCTAAAGCAAAAAGCCAGAAGCTTGAATACACATGTAAAATGCCTGTAATTAGGGTTGCCACCTCATCCCTTGAGGCCAGGTTCACACTGGTGCGACACGACAGCCATCCTACTTTGGATCCGACTTTGCCCCGTGACTTAAAGCCAACATATGTCCGAATTTCAATGAACGTGGATCCGACTTGGATCCCCGCCAATGCCAGGCACTGTGTTTGGTATGAATCTTGAGGGGGAACTCCACACCAAATTTTAAATAAAAAACCAGCATGGGTTCCCCCTCCAAGAGCATACCAGGCCCTTAGGTCTGGTATGGATCTTAGAGGGAACCCCCTACGCCGAACGCCTCTACGTCCCCCCCCCAAATCCATACCAGACCCTTATCCGAGCCCGCAGCCCGGCCGGTCAGGAATGGGGTTGGGGATGAGCGAGCCCCCCCCCCAAACCATACCAGGCCGCATGCCCTCAACATGGGGGGGTAGGTGCTTTGGGGCAGGGGGACGATAAGGGTCTGGTATGGATTTGGGGGGACCCCCATGCCTTTTTTTTCGGCGTAGGGGGTTCCCCTTAAAATCCATACCAGACCCAAGGGCCTAGTATGCTCTTGGAGGGGAACCTATGCCGGTTTTTTATTTAAAATTTGGCGCGGAGTTCCCCCTCAAGATCATCTGAGCACAAGTCGCATGCCAAAGTTGGATCATGCGAGACGGCGATCCGACTTTGATCCGACTTCAATGATAGTCAATGGGCTGAAGTAGAATCAAAGTCGGACCAAAGTAGTACAGGGAGCATTTCTAAAGTCAGAACGACTTGTGTCAGACCAGTTAGGACGGCTCCCATAGGGAAACATTGAATTTCACACGTCATGTGACATGAGCTCCCAATGTCGGAGCGTTTGTCGGACCAGTGTGAACCCAGCCTTAAACCCGAACACATATGAATTACACAGGTTCTGAAGCTAATTTATTGCAGATAAGGCACCAAGTGAGTTTAATTACCACCTTAATCACCCACAGAACCTGTGTAATTAAAATGTGTTCGGGTTTAAAGGGATGAGCTGGCAACTCTACCTGTAATACACTTCTAATAAATGCCTGTATAAGAAAAATGCTCAAAAAAGCTCAAATGAAAACTCCTAAAATCGCTCTGCTCAGGTGTGAATGCAGTGACTCTGCTGCCTTGCATTAGTCCTTACAGCCTCCTTTTATGTGTGCGCTTCCACCAAGGACCACAGCCTGATGTGTATGGAAAGAACAGTGTTTACCCTGATAGGACAGGCACACATGCACTTTGAACTACAGCTGTGTGTGGGAAGGGAGACCAGCACTAACTCTAATGCCCCGTACACACGGTCGGATTTTCCGATGGAAAATGTCCGATCGGAGCGTGTTGTCGGAAATTCCGACCGTGTGTGGGCTCCATCGGACATTTTCCATCGGATTTTCCGACACACAAAGTTGGAGAGCAGGATATAAAATTTTCCGACAACAAAATCCGTTGTCGGAAATTCCGATCGTGTGTACACAAATCCGACGGACAAAGTGCCACGCATGCTCCGAATAAATAAAGAGATGAAAGCTATTGGCCACTGCCCCGTTTATAGTCCCAACGTACGTGTTTTACGTCACCGCGTTTAGAACGATCGGATTTTCCGACAACTTTGTGCGACTGTGTGTAGACAAAAAAAGTTTGAGCCAACATCCGTCGGAAAAAATCCTAGGATTTTGTTGTCGGAATGTCCGAACAAAGTCCGACCGTGTGTACGCCCTATTAGGATAGGCAAAAATGTACTTTATTACAGTGCTCAGCATGAGTTATGTAAAAGCGTAAAATCGTGAGAACTTGCTGTAACTTTACCAAAACCACCACCTAACAGGAAGCTTGGGGAAGGGGCGCAGTGTATGAAGATGCAATCCTCTTTAAAAATGAACACATTGGGGTTGATTTACTAATAACAAATAGACTGTGCACTTTGCAAGTGCAGTTGCTCCAGAGCTTAGTAAATGAGCAAAAGCTCAGCTGACTTCCATCATCCAATCATGTGCAAGCAAAAATGCTGTTTTTTTTATTTTCCTTGCATGTGATTGAGTATTCTTTGCAAAGGGAAGGTTTACTAAGCTCTGGAGCAACTGTACTTTGCAAAGTGCACAGTCTATTTGCCTTTAATACTACCTTAAGCTATATTATTTACTTATTGTCAGGTAAGTATAAATATTATTATTATTAAATAATTATTATATTATTAAATAATAATATAAATATATTATTAAATAATATTAATAGTATCAGTGTGAGACAAAACTGATTTACTGCACATTTAAATAATTTTAACAATAAAATCAACTTCAATCTGATGTTAAAATACACTATGGCAGACTGAGATCTGATGGAGCCAAAGGTAGCAGTTCCTTTGCAGTAAGAGCCCTTGCACACTGGGGCGGGGGGCGGCGTCGGCGGTAAAACGCCGCTATTATTAGCGGCGTTTTACCGCCGGTATGCGGCCGCTAGCGGGGCGGTTTTACCCCCCGCTAGCGGCCGAGAAGGGGTTAAATACCACCGCAAAGCGCCTCTGCAGAGGCGCATTGCCGGCGGTATAGCCGCGCTGTCCCATTGATTTCAATGGGCAGGAGCGGTAAAGGAGCGGTATACACACCGCTCCTTCACCGCTCCGAAGATGCTGCTGGCAGGACTTTTTTTACCGTCCTGCCAGCGCATCGCTCCAGTGTGCAAGCCCTCGGGGCTTTCACACTGGAATGCAAGGAGCGGCACTTTCGGGGCGGTTTGCAGGCGCTATTATTAGAGCAATAGCGCCTGCAAACCGCCCCAGTGTGCAAGGGCTCTAACATGCTATTTTCAAATCAATGTGATGCAACATTGATTGGGAATAAAAGCAAGCGGGCAGAACAGCAATACAGTTCTAGCAGCTGATGCCATTAGTTCTGACCAAGTTTACGCTGACAACAGGATGCAGAGATTTTATGCCAAAAGCATTTCATTGGCAGGACTAGTGCGTCATCTGCTCTGAAACCTTTGGTAATGAGGCCATCCTGTTCCTTGTACAGGAGAATAGCAGCTACAAGCCTGCAAATTAACGAGAAAGGCTCTGTTCTCTGATTTATCAGCTAAACACACAGGAAGCGTATATTTATGGGTACTTCTTGTACCAAATGGTGTACAAATATACTTGTAGAAAAGACAAGATATTTGGCAATTCATAAGATGCGTTGTCATCTGCGAGCTCTATTATGTTACAGTTTTTGAGCTTTATGTGTGTCTGATATTTTTAGGAACATATAAAAAGTTTTACAAAGTGTGGTGCTTTGTTCTGGATCAATGCAAGTCACCTCTAAACATTTAAATAATGTCATATACAGCACATAATGGAGCAGGATGGCTGCAGCAAACAATATAACAATACACCACTGGAACTAAGGGTAAAATTGATGCTCTTAAAAGTGCCAGGATTGTTTGTAATGCACATTTTGGATGCCCCACTACCACAAACCACAAGGCTCAGAGGCTGACTTATTCTTTAGCATTGCTCTTGGGATGAAAAGCTTAACCTTCTTTATTATTACCGATACTTTTATAGTGCTGCCAATTTACACAGCATTTTACATATACTGTATTTTGTACATTCATATCAGTCCCTGCCCTCAAGGAGCTTACAATTACATAGTTAGTCAGGTTGAAAAAAGACACAAGTCCATCTAGTTCAACCAAAAAAAAAACAAACATACAATCACATATACACAATCCTTCACCCACAGTTGATTCAGAGGAAGGCGAAAAAAACAGCAAAGCATGCACCAATTTGCTACAGCAGGGGAAAATATTCCTCCCTGCCCCCCCCCCCCAGAGGCAATCAGAGTTACCCTGGATCAACTTTACCTATAAATATTAGTATACAGTTATTTTATGTACATTTAGGAAGGAATCCAGGCCTTTTTTAAAACAATCTACTGAGCTTGCTAGAACCACCTCTGGAGGGAGTCTATCCCACATTTTCACAGCTCTTGCTGTGAAGAAACCTATCAATCTAAGATCCCTAACTCCATTGGTGGCCCGTCCATGCAGGGCGCAGGGGCGCCGCCCCCCTAATTCATGCGTCCGGCACCTAATCTTCATGCAAGTTGCCAGACACATGGATTCCAATGGGGGTTTTTTTTTTTTAGAAGCACATGATTACAGCCTGAGGCTCTAATTTGCTTAAAAAAAGGGTGGGCTCAGGGCCCAGAGCACTGCGCTCTGAGTCCACCCAGTTGTGTGGCAAATATATGACGTATTTATATTTGCTATTGTTTTCCTGATTCTCCTCCCGGCCAATCAGGAAGCGTGTCCTGAGACCTGTCACTCGATTGGCCGAGAGGAGAAGCGATCCTATTGGCCGCCGAGGAATAGGAGGAGGAGGGAGGAAACGCCGTGAAGCCAGGAGGAGGAGACGCAGGATGAAGCCCAGAGAAAGCGCTGCCCGGGACCTAGATGGGGTAAGTGTGGGGCTGGTGACCGACCGACCAATTTAGACAGGAACCACATAACCTACCAGTAGTGATTGGCTCGGGCTTGTTCAAATCGAACCCGCCAGGATACTGTCACTGCACACCGCCAATCATAGACAGTAAGCCATTTCCGCACATACACAGGCTGCCTATGATTGGCGGTGTGCAGTGCTGGCTTCCTGGCGGGTTCAATTGGAACATACCTGAGTCCATTACTACTTACCAGCATGTCCTCGGAGTGTGAAAGGAAACCAGATTACCCGGAGGAATCCCACACAAGCACAGGGAAAACATGCAAACTCCATGGAGTCAGTGCCATGGTTAAGATTTGAACCAACAACCCTAGTGCTGCTGGGCGGAAGTTGTAGCTATCGTGATACTATGAGTAACTTGCTTGATTACAATGCCCAGGCAGTAATGGAGGGAGGTACAGCACTAGGAGTCAATTTGGTGTACTGCAGTGCTAACAAGGAACAAGTTGTCAGAATGAGGGAGACGAGAATGAATTCATCAGTCTCTTCTTCTCTTCGGTTCAATCACAGGCTGGAGGGTGACAGGAGGTGACCAGGCGCATAACCGAAATAAAGAAAAGTGAGGTCCCCAGTCTGGCTGTGTTCTCTGGCAGGGCTTTGAATATCTTAGAATGTGTTAGAACTGCTCGGTGATATGTATAATTCCATTGGCAGATAAAATAGCTTTCATACATGCATTTTAGTTGTGTATTTAACTATCAATCTGGAGCTCACCTTTTAATATATAATTCAATAAAGATCTTACCTCATTAGGGAATGTGTATATATAAAGAGCTTCAGCTAGGAAATGTCAAGAGTTGGTTAAATGTATTGAAAGGCATATGGTACAAATGGCGGTTTTTTAAAATACAAGTGGAATATGGCTTTGCATACACATGAACACTGCTAGAAAAAAAAATACATTAGTGACCAAAAATAGCCACGTATGCAAACCTTTATAATACATTGCAGAGACTGAGCTGTTCATGGAGACACATTTGCCATAGAACTCTTGGCCCAGTACCAAGATCAGCAGGATAGAAGAGAGGCTGACCCAAAACCAGAATAGGCAGTAAAATAGTGTTTTCCTTTTTTTAAGCTTTGTATAGGAATCAATGAACACTAAAGGTGCTGGTCAAAAAATATGACTGATTACAATAATCCTTATGGATGCAGTTTTCAGCTTTCAACAGCACATACTGGGGGGATCGCCAGCCTATATGAATTCCAGGGACTGTATTTAACTGTCAAGGTAATAGACACACAACACAAAACATGGATGTAGACTGAAGAGGTGGAGTCCCATAAGTGCAATGATGATGTCATTAAATATGGTTATCTCTGGATGTTCAGTTATCACACCAATAATGAAATAAGAGGTTTCAGGGTCAGTTCATGATTTCACAGATGCACCAATAATAGTGACTGTGCAAGACATTTCAAAATAAATAAACATTTTAATAGACCAAAGACAGCAGCATGGTGGCATGTTTTGGGGCAATGAGGGTTCTTCCACCATCTGTGCCTATTGCTGCTACAGTAGTGCTTTACTGTGTAGTAAAGAAGTGTTCCATCTATGCAGCTGATACAAGATCAGTAGTTATCATCACTTATGTAATGAACTTGCTGTTCCAGCTTACTGTCCTATATTGCACCATGGTATTTTTGACATTAGTGAACAGACCTTGCATACAATTACCTGGAATTATCTATGCTAGATTAGATATCTATACACCATTTCAGATTTGTTTTAAGCATGCTGTAAGCATAGGCATAGCTAAGTCTTGAGACTAGATTTCTTCATAAGAGTGAAACCTTAAAGTGTTGCTAAACCCACAACAGTAAAATTAGTCTGTATATGCAGTAAAGCAAGCTTGTTATACTCACTGTGGAACTTAAGGGGTTAATCCTCTGCATTGTGTAAAAAGGTTGCTTGATCCTGTCTTCTCTGGTCCTCCCCTTCTTTCACAGTCCCCAATCAATCTGCTGAGAACAGAGCCTTGAGGGCAAGCTGCACATGGTCAGTTTTATGTGTATTGCTAGAGAGTTTTTTTTTTTTTTTTTTTTTGGGAAAGTGCATGTGATCAGCACAGGGCCAATCAGCACTGTCCAGACAGAGGGTCAGGGGTCCTGCAGTCTCATAGGGAAATCAGGGGAGAATGAAAACTCCTCCTACAATCTTTAAAAAAGAAGTATGGTCATTTATTTTGTTTCAGAATCATGCTTACCCAGGTGGATGCAGCATCGGTCCGATGCTCCATCTGTCCCCCGTCGGCTCTAACACTGAGAACCGAACAATCAAACTGAGCAGAGAACTGGTGACTGCTGAAAACGGGTCACAGAAGTGCAGAGCGTACTGCACTCATGTGATCCACAGAAGAAGTACAGCCAAATGAACTTTGGCTGTACTTCTGCTTTAACCAGACACTGATAAAAGTCATAAGACTGCTTTAACTACTGATGGGAAAAAGTATTTAGCAGTTTATTTTTACTAATGTAGCAAGGTCCTAGGCCTCCTTTGGTCTGATGAGAACCTCCAAGGCCAGGGAGAGCTGACATCCTTCAGTGGTGGGTTGTGAGGCATGGTGGGTGCTGAGTAGTTAAAGTTATTAGGCGCCAGACATTTCTTGAATGCAAAAGAAAGTTTATTTCTTTTAACAATCTTTTTTGGGGGAGAGAATGTTAGGGCCAGGACACCCTTAGGTAGTTGCAAGACTAATTGGCAGACTCTGAGACTTCAATAGGAGGACAGCCATGCAGGGAAAGGCATCCAGCAAGACGCCACATCTGCAAGTGTAGGAATGCTGTCTCCTATGGCAACAGTCTTTAACAGTTCCAAACACAAGGCTTAACAGTTCCTTCACTTTTACTACAATCGCTCCTTGTAGTTCTTCAATACACTGAGCTCCCAGTCTAGACCCACTGATTCACTGTCACTGAATCCCTTGAGCTCCTTCAATCTTCACCTTGGTATCTTCCTCAAGCGTCACCTCCATTTCTCTGCTGGGTCCCTAGCTTGGCACTCTAGATACCTCTCAAGTTTCACCCACGCTGGCCTGCTCGGTCCCTGGCTTGACACACAAGGCTGCTCTGCAAGCGTCACCTCCGCTGGCTGCGTCCCTGGCTTGATTCCCACTGAAGTCCCCGGTTGGTGAGAATACTGCTCTGGTACTTGCTTCAGTTACTCACTGTGGTCCCTGGTAATAAGGCGGATAGTTCCTTACTGGCGACAGCTTCCCCTCTACCTCCGACAATGACAGGTTTTCCGGCCAACAGAACCTTCACTTCTGTTTGGACTGCAATTCCAACCCTGCGTTGCTCTCTTGCTTCTGGATAAGCCCTCAGACAGCCTAACAGCTAGATGTCCCCGGGATCGGCCCAATCTCTGGCCTAGCAGCCTAGGCAGTACAACACTTGTCCACCCAGAAAGCTGTCCAGGTGGCACAGAACACAGATCACCTGACCTCACCCGAATATATAGGCTCTCCCAGCAGGCCAAGGGATTAAAGAAAACTCATGCCCATTGGCTGAGATACCCCATATACCCATTACCCGACCTTGGGTTTCCCTTCTCATATCTAGTACCACCAAGTACCCAGCCACCTAGTGGTAGAAGAGAAAAGTGCAACAAGGCCAAACTTAGGGAGAAATTAATGGATCTCTAGCAATCAACCAGGATAACTACTCTGCCGACAGTAGAACTCTTCTTTCCTTAAGGTTGAGAAGTGAACAAGATGAGGTACAGATTTTCAAGGCTCGATGCATGACGGCTACTTTGCATAACAGTCACTTTATTCATCTCGTACATTCTTCCTTCTTTCTTCCATTCCTCGCGCTTTCTCACTCAAGATTCCATGAGCAGGGTATATGGGTTCCCATACCTGGTTTGAATCTAAGCATCTAGGGCAAGCTGTACTGAGTACTCCGCCACAATAGCTGGTGACTTTAGGGACCCAACGGTCCCAGTGATCCTTTTCAAAGGGCTTAACGACACACACAATTGATGTAAAGTTAACAGGCGGTTCAATCTTAGCACTGGTGTTGTTCCCCAGAAGAGCCTTATCCTCTTCTATATCAGGTATTGGCCCTTCATCCCTTTCACTCCACTCCCCATTGCAAGATAAAATATCCGAAAAGAGTTCCGATAGAACATCAGACGGAATGTCTGAATCTAAAATAGTGGAGCACTCTTCGGCCGGGATGTAGTTGTGCTTGGCACACGCCTTCACTGGCACAACCTAGGCATCCCCTTTGACAACCACTGGCATAACCTCCCACGCAGGCACACCATTCTCACTTCCCACTAGCTTACCCGGATCCAGTACTTTCTTCCCGGGTGGCTCGGACATCAGGGCGAGCAGCTGGGCCCGACCATGTCCTCGGGGAGCGATCGGTGCACTGGGTCCTGGGGTAGTCACTGAGGCAGGGGTAGCATCTTCCTGCACCATTCTGGTGATAACCGGCGGGCTCTGAACATCACTTCCAGCCAGGATAGCAACATTCTTATCCCAATCATCTTGTAGGATCCGCAGAGGGAGAGTTGGAGGGACAACCTCAAACAGATGCTCTCCTCAGCATCTACAGATGATCCAAGGCCTCAACTGTGTGGTCAGGCCAGAACATTTTTCACAGATCAGTCCCAGAGGCTCGTAGCCTCCAGCTGTATACAAGCCAAGCTTGCCCTTCAGTGTATACCGCACTTCGGTATCAGTCAGGACAGGTTTCGCGTCGCTCAGACCGAAACAAACACCGAAGCGTACTTGCTTCAATCTGCCATTTCACTCATGAACTGCGCCATCTAGCTCTTCACTTTAATACTACCTCCAGGCAAGTGCTTTAATTAGTTTTTGCTATAAAGCCAAACAGTTATGTATTCTCTTATTTTTGAACTTGATGTGAACTGGCCTTTATAGAAAATAACTCCATCTGACAGCTCTGATTAGACAACCTATCTGTGATGCATGGTTAGCATCTAACAAGTTCTTATTTATCATTTGAATGATAAGCGGTTTGACACTGTGTAATCTAAATCTTAAAATACTGCTACCGTAAGAATGCCCCTTTTGGGAAAGTGGCTGGTAGAATAGCTTGGCTCTACAGTTAAATGTGTTAAAACACAACTTCACCAAAAACTTTTCCATTTTGAATGTGTGCAGAAGAGTCAGGACCTCTGTCTGGTGGGAACAGAACATAATAAAACCATTTTTAGTAGACTGAGAAAATGTTAGAACCACCATCAAACATTCATTGTTGTTTAGTCCCCATTGGGAGATTTCTCCTTGCTTCCTTTCTGGGTGATAGATGTCAGATAGGACAGGATATTTGGATAATATAGAACTGTTTTGTACAGATTTATTTATTGGTTTATTTTGGTCAGGATTAACAACATAACATTTTTAAAAAATGTCTTTGTTTAGCCAGGTAAATATAATATAAGGCAATTTATACCGTAAGCCAGGGGTAAGCAACCTTGGCCCTCCAGCTGTGGTGAAACTACAAATCCCATCATGCCTCTGCCTCTAAAAGTCATACTTGTGATTGTCAGGGTCTTGCAATGTCTCATGGGACTTGTAGTTTCAAAACAGCTGGAGGGCCGAGGTTGCCAACCTCTGCCGTAAGACATTGCCCCATTTACCATTAAGCATACGGTGTGGAGGCAAAAGTCTAGGGTAGCACCAAAAGAAAGCTGTGAGTAAGATTTCTTGAGAAGTGCCACTCCCTAGGGCTTCAACCAAATATCCATGAGCTGCTCATTTCATGTTCTTTTTTAAATTATTTTTTTTTAAATAATAATGGCGGTATAAAGCCCCTTTTCACATGGGCATCATCCGTTCAGTCACCTTTTTGCTAAGAAAAAAACAGATTCCCTTTACATCCTTTTTTTTGTCAGATTCCATTATTTTAAAAGGGACAAAAATGCAGACTTGATCCGTTTTAACCCCTTCGCGCCTAAGGGTAAAACAAATCTAAATGCCTAAGCACAATTTTGAAACTTTCACATGTGTTAGTAAAACTGTACATACCATCACAACTACTTTGTGCATCCAGGTGGATTAAACCATGTTTTTTCAGGACAAATTGGGCTTCCTTTTGGTAGTAAATGATAATGGATATCTACTGATTTTTTTTTTTATTATTATCAAAGGAAAACTGGCCAAAATAGTAAAAAAAAATAATTTTTTTAAATTTAGTTTGCATGATCTCCCTGTGCCTGCATGGGTTTCCTCTGGATACTCCGGTTTCCTCCCACGCTCCAAAGACATGCTGGTAGGTTAATCAGATCCTGTCTATAATTTGGCCCTAGTATGCCTATGTGTTTGTAAGCGCGTCAGGACCCTACGGGGTAAATGACCACACTATATCAAGATGCAACTCAACCTAAAAACACACTGATACAAAAAAATACTGACCATGATCTTGACCTTTGACCCAAACACTAATCCTGGTACTGATCTAGATCAAACCTTGCTCTCCAATCTCTCGCACACTCTCTCGCACACTCTCCAATTCAGGGACCAAAAAGGTCAAAAAGAACCAGTTGAGGATAAAGTCATGGAGGAAAAAAGGAAAAGGCTCCACATGGCGTAGGTCAAAAAAAAAAAGGATTTTAATGAATAAAAAGCCTTTACAGAGTAAAAAGTGATCACTAATAAATAAAATGGTGGCAACGTGGGAAGCTGGAACGCCCTACGCGTTTCGACTGAGAAGCCTTTAACTGGGGCAGTGCATTTATATTTATGGACTCTGGTTCCAGAGCATACCACATTGCATTATAGACATTTTTGTATATCTCACATGTTTTTGTATTGTGTTGATTCCCAATCACTTTTAGGTTTTTTTATGTCACAGATTTATATTTGTTCCATACATGATTTCAGTTTTTGTTCGGGACTCTAGCGCTGCACTTGTTTTATATACTCATAGGAATGCATTGCTGTCCCTTTTTCATCTATCAACAGAGAGATGAAAAACGGACAGATGGAACCCCCGTGTGGAAGGGGACTTACATGACTGGTAGGACTAGGACTTCTAGGATACAGAAGAGTGTTGGTAGTCACCTCTGCCAAGAATACATTTTATTTATAGCCCTGTTGTAAGCATGTTACATTGTTTTCCGCACATTGTAAAATGTGCATATACTTATGGGTCATCCACTTTTTTGAATAGTATTTTTTGATCTGTCAGCTTGGTGTGGGTGATATAAAACCCTGGCGCATCTGCAAGTAGCACATTTGCAGTTAACGGTAGCCTTTCCTGTTTTGGAAAAAAAACAAAAACACTTTCAATGATAACTTTTTTTTCCAGTGCTTGCTTTTGCTTTATCACTCAGCAAGATTATCATACACTATGATCAAATCTATCTAATGAATACAAATAACAGCAGAAGATAGCATAACTATTTTAGGAGACTTGTTAAAACTGATGCAAAGCAAAAGTAGTTGCGGTTGCTATGCAAGTTTGCCAATGATTTTAATCATTAAACCATATGAACTGTAATTATGAAACAACAGCATTGGTGAAGTTGATTACAGCACACTGAGAATAATAACGTAATGGGACCACCAAACTGTACATCAGAATATAACATAGAGGAGGGGCCCAGATGGGATCAGTTAATAAAGAACCAGAAAAGAAGTAATGTTAGAACAGGGACAATAAGGAAGGGAAGTTGTACAGGTATCACAATACAGCGGTAGAAATACAATGGGCATAGGAGATGTAGCTATTACTACAGCTAAGTAGAAACTGGCTTTCCACAAAGAGTACATGTAGTGTAGGACATTGGTAATTTATTCTTCTTCATAGGGAGTCTGCCTATGAGTCACATTTTATGAACTGCGCACAGTATAGCAATGTTACACATAAGGACCACAAAAAGTAATTTTTACTGTAAGCCATGGCCACATTCACTATGCAACTTCTCCTATTATACATACGGAAATAAAACAGCAAAGTGCCAAGCAGCAGACTGTGCTTACAGTACAGAAAAAATAAGCTAGCAGTGAGGGAAAAATGAAAAATTGTATTAAATACTTACCGTTATTTTCCTTTCCTGATGCCAATACATGGCAGCATACATATGACGTAGCTCCGCCCTATATCCACCCACAGGACCTGTTTAGCTCTATAAAAGTCTGACTGAAAGCTACCTCCCCCATTCTCCGTATAAAGCACAAAGATCAGAGGGAGGGTTCGTATGCTGCCATGTATTGGCATCAGGAAAGGAAAATTACAGTAAGTATTTGATACAATTTTCCATTTTCCTGATGCCAACATGGCAACATACATATGATAAATAATGAGCTTAGTCTTTATATAACAATAGACATAGAAGCTTGGATAGTTTTCCTCCCAAACTCTACTGTAGTAAGAGCTGCTGGATGCACCCAGTAGTGTTTTGCCTGGCCAAGAATGGGCCAGTCAAAAGTGACTGGCCCATTCACCAGTGGGTTGGTGGGTTAGATAAAGGAGCTGCAGCCTCCTCCGTGAGTGCATACAACTTCTGCAACCTATTGCTTGAGGAGGATTTTCTCTCCCTTCTCCCTTTCCTCCTGAAACAGACCTCTTATTTATGTCATAAGAGGAAAAGTAGCTACCTGTTTCTTTAGGTTCCTCCTATGGAACTCAAAGACTTGTTCACATTTGCAGCAGGCTGTGCTATTGCACTGAAAACCAATCTGTGCTTAGGTCACTTTTCAGAGGCATTTGATATTATCACGTAGAGGGGACAAGTCCGCTATGTGTTTTTCAAAGAGCAATTTGCACGCAATGTTGCAACTCACATGGGGGCGGCCCAGTCACTTGGCTGCTCTATGCGTGCAAAAAGACGCCCCTGCTCCTATTTAGGGGCGACAAGCTTTGTACAATGTTTTTAAAGGCCGTTCTCCCACGTGACAATCACAGCAGAATCGCATGGCATTTGGGGTGCCCTGAAAGGATAAAGGCACCTAATACGTGTTGTGCAGCGATTG
This sequence comes from Lithobates septentrionalis, assembly GCA_037952835.1. Classification (NCBI taxonomy): domain Eukaryota; kingdom Metazoa; phylum Chordata; class Amphibia; order Anura; family Ranidae; genus Lithobates; species Lithobates septentrionalis. The sequence goes on from JBBDGP010001627.1 coordinate 1,248,034, forward strand.
CCACACAATTTAAAATCAGATTGTATGGTGTGTGATAATAAGCTTTCTCCTTCTTTGGAAGAGGTTCCAGATCCTCCCATTCCTTTGCAGATTTTACTGCCGTAAAAAATTGTGGTATCATCGCAAAATCAAAGCCTGAACCTTCAGGATCCTCTGCCGAAAAGGAGGCTGTAATACTGGGTCTGGGGAATCCACTTGCCTAATCCGCTGGGTTGGAGTCACCCTTGAAGTGCCTGGTACCCCTCTAGTTAGAGAGGGTTGAATGGCTTAGTTTAGACCTGGTCTAGGTCCCACACTCGTCTGCTTCTGTCCCTGGTTGTCCGAGACGACTGTAAAATTCTGCCAGGGAGTCATGGACTACTTTCTTGAGCAAGGTTGACACCAACTGACTCCCGTAGTCCTGGTCTCTGGCAAGCTGCCTGAAGCAGTTGCTGCAAAGTAGCTTTCCTGGCAGTTGGACTGACTTGTGTCAGACCAGTTTAGACGGCTCCCATAGGGAATCATTGATTTTCACACGTCATGCGACATGAGCTCCCAATGTCGGAGCGTTTGTTGTACCAGTGTGAACCTAGCTTGAAAATGCTCCCTGCACTACTTTGGTCTGACTTTGGTCCTACTTCAGCCCATTGAATATCATTGAAGTCGGATCAAAGTAGGATTCTAACCATCCGACTTATGACATCCGACATGGTGGTTATGGCCGGGTTCACACTGGTACGACAAACGCTCTGACATTGGGAGATCAAAAGCCCTCCTGCCCCAAAGCACTCACCACTCCCCATGTTGAGGGCATGCGGCCTGGTTCGGTTCAGGAGGGGGCTTGCTCATCTCCACCCCATTTCCTGACCTGCCAGCTGTGTGCTCAGATAAGGGTCTGGAATAGATTTTGGGGGTGACCCCAACGCCGTTTTTTCAGCGTGGGGGTTCCCCTGAAAATCCATACCAGGCCGAAGGGCCTGGTATGCTCTTGGAGGGGGAACCCATGCCTTTTTTTTTTTAATTTGGCGTGGAGTTCCCCTTCGAGATCCTCAGAGCACAAGTCGCATGGCAAAGTCGGGTCAGTTAAGACGGCGATCCGACTTTGATCCAACTTCAGAGATAATCATTGGGCTGATGATCAAAGTTAGACCAAAGTAGTTCAGGGAGCATTTTCAAAGTCGGACCGACTTGTGTCGGACCAGTTAAGATGGCTCCTATAGGGAAACATTGATTTTCACACATCATGCGACATGAGCTCCCAATGTCCTACTGATCCTACTTCAGCCCATTGAATATCACTGAAGTTGGATCAAAGTCGGATCGCTGTCTTAACTGACCTGACTTTGGCAAGCGACTTGTGCTCTGAGGATCTTGAAGGGGAACTCCACGCCAAATAAAAAAAAAAAATGACAATGGGGTCCCCCCCAAAATCCATACCAGACCCTTATCCGAGCACACATCCCGACAGGTCAGGAAAGGGTGTGGGGACGAGCGAGCGCCCCCCTTCTGAATCGTAGCAGGCCGCATGCCCTCAACATAGGCGGGTGGGTGCTTTGGGGCAGGGGGGCCCTGCGCCCCTCACCTCAAAGCACCTTGTCCCCATGTTAATGAGGACAAGGGCCTCTTCCCGACAACATTGGCCGTTGATTGTCGAGGTCTGCGGGCGGGGGGCTTATCGGAATCTGGAAGCCCCCTTTAACAAAGGGGGCCCCATATTCCGGCCCCCCACCCTATGTGAATGAGTATGGGGTACATTGTACCCCTACCCATTCACCTAAAAAAAATGTCCAAAATAAAACACATTACACAGGTTTTTAAAGTAATTTATTAAGGCAGCTCCGTCGTCTCTTCCGATTTCTTCTCCCCTCTCTGGCTGTTCTGCCTCCTACACCGACATCCCCTGTCTTCTCCGCTATCTTCTCGCTCTTTTGCTGGGTCTTCTCCGCTGTCTTCTCCCTCTGTTCTTCTTCTGATGTTGACTCAATGCTCTCTCCCACTACAACGCTGGGTGAGCGGGGTGCCACTACTTATATTGGCATGGGGCGGGGTCACCGCATGATGTCACCGCCCATCATGTCACCGCCCCATCATGCCCCGGGGCGCTGACGTCATAAAGTGGAAAGGGTATGGCCCAGAGGAAAACTCTTGGGAACCCGAAGTCAATATTCATGCCAAAAGACTGATCCAGGCATTCAAGACGCTCATCCTGTTAAGTTGGCCGGTTGGGCATCCGGAGGCTGCCCATTGGGAGGGGGCAATGTCATGAAATGCATGCCAGCAACCAAGATGGCAGCTAGAGAAGATCCCCTGTGCTCCATGTCCCATTAAGAAGAGCAGCATGGGAACGTTTGCGTGCACGCATGCGCACGTGCACCAATACAGAACAGGATGCCACCACAAGTGCACCGCGCGTGCACTTGTGGGGCGTGCACCACAAGTGCACGCGTGGTGACAGCCCTTGGCTAATTCCTTAAGATCAAAGCTGTCTGGTCTACAGCGTTTCCTGTGTCTCCTGCTATCCGTTGCCTGTACCAGTTCCTGTTGACCTACCCAGCTTGCTCCTAACTACTCCTGTTATCTGCCTGCATCTGACGCCGGCTTGTATTTGATTGCGCTCCTGCCTGTTCCTCCTACCACCTTGCTGCCAGCCTGTTGCCAACCCTGCCTACATCTGACTACGCTTCTGCATCAGCACCTGTTCTAGACTTGTTCTCCGGTGTCTGATTCAGCCTGCATGCACTTGCTTGTGCTCCAGTCATTACCAACACCAAGTTCTGCTAGCTGCAGTACCCTCGCTCCTGTCTGTGGCACCCAAGTACCAGCTTACTCCAGTCTCCAGCCTGTCAGCTGTTCCTGGACATCCTGCTGTGTCGGTGTTCTTCCACGGCTCTGCCTTCATTTCCGGTTCAGCCTCCCTGCTAGCAACTTGCCAGGCACTCGTGCGAGCTGGAGAGGGGAGAGGAGATCGTAAGAGACGCTGGAGCTACCTTAATAAATTACTTTAAAAACCTGTGTACTGTGTTTTATTTTTGACACTTTTTTTAGGTGAATGGGTAGGTGTACAAAGTACCCCATACTCGTTCACATAGGGTGGGGGGCCGGGATCTGGGGGCCAACTTGTTAAACGGTCTTCCAGATTCCGATAAGCCCCCTGCCTGCAGACCCCGACAACCAACGGCCAGGGTTGTCAGGAAGAGGCCCTTGTCCCCATCAACATGGGGGGCAAGGAGGTTTGGGGGGGGCGCTAGGCCCCCCTGCCCCAAAACACCCACCCCCCATGTTGAGTGCATGCGGTCTGGTACGGTTCAGGAGGGGGAGGGCCCTTGCTCATACCCACCCCCTTTCCTGACCTGCCAAGCTGCGTGCTCGGATAAGGGTCTGGTATGGATTTTGGGGGGACCCCACCCTGTTTTTTCGGCATGGGGGTTCCCCTTATAATCCATACCAGACCAAAGGGCATGGTATGCTCTTGGAGGGGGAACCCACGCTTTTTTTTTTTTTTTACATTTTGGCATGGAGTTCCCCGTCAAGATCATCAGAGCACATGTTGCATGCCAAAGTCGTATCAGTTAAGACCGTTATCCGACTTCAGTGATATTCAGTGGGCTGAAGTAGGATCAAAGTTCGACCAAAGTAGTGCAGAGAGCATTTTCAAAGTTGGACTGACTTGTATTGGACCAGTTAAGACGGCTCTAATAGGATTGAGCATTTCATTTCACACGTTATGTGTCATGAGCTCCCAATGTCGGAGCGTTTGTTGTACCAGTGTGAACCTGGCCTTAGGGAGTGCTCCTAATCTCAACATGTTACCTGTATAACAGACGCCTGTCCACAGAAGCAATCAATCAATCAGATTCCTATCTTTCCACCATGGCCAAGACCAAAGAACTGTCCAAGAATGTCAAGGACAAGATTGTAGACACAAGGCTGCAATGGACTACAAGATCATCACCAAGCAGCTTGGTGAGAGGGTGACAACAGTTGGTGCGATTTATTCACAAATGGAAGAAACACAAAATAACTGTCAATCTTGTTCTGGGACTCCATGCAAGATCTCACTTCATGGAGTTTCAATGATCATGGGAATGGTGAGGAATCTGCCCATAGCTACACAAGAGACTCTTGTCAATGATCTCAAGGCAGCTGGGACCATAGTCACCAAGAAAACAATTGGTAACACACTACGCTGTGAAGGACTGAAATCCTGCAGCACCCGCAAGGTCCCCCTGCTCAAGAAAGCACATGTACAGACCATCTGAAGTTTGCTAATGAACATCTAAATGATTCAGAAGAGAACTGGGTGAAAGTGTTGTGCCCAGATGAGACCAAAATCAAGTTCTTTGGCATCAACTCAAGTCGCCGTATTTAGAGGAGGGGGAATGCTGCCTATGACCCCAAGAACACCATCCCCACTGTAAAACATGAAGGTGGAAACATTATGCTTTGGGGGTGTTTTCTGCTATGGGGACAGGACAACTTCACTGCATCAAAGGACGACGGACAGGGCCATTTATCGTCAAATCTTGGGTGAGAACCTCCTTCCCTCAGCCAGGGCATTGAAAATGGGTGGTGGATGGGTATTGCAGCATGACAATGACCCAAAACACACAGCCAAGGCAACAAAGGAGTGGCTCAAGAAGAAGCACATTGAGGTCCTGGAGTGGCCTAGCCAGTCTCCAGACCTTAATCCCATAGAAAATATGTGGAGGGAGCTGAAGGTTTGAGTTACCAAATGTCAGCCTCGAATCCTTAATGACATGGAGAGGATCTGCAAAGAGGAGTGGGACAAAATACCTCCTGAGATGTATGCAAACCTGGTGGCCAACTACAAGAAACGTCTGACTCACAAGGGTTTTGTCACCAAGTACTAAGTCATGTTTTGCGAAGGGGTCAAATACTTATTTCACTCATTAAAATGCTAATCAATTTATAACTTTTTTGAAATGCTTTTCTGGATATTTTTGTTGTTATTCTGTCTCTCATTGTTAAAATAAACCTACCTCTATAATTATAGACTGCTCATATTTTTGTCAGTGGGCAAACATACAAAATCAGCAGGGGATCAAATACTATTTTTCCCTCACTGTAGCCTGCAATGTTTTGGTGAATCTGCAGGAAACCTCCAATACAGTAAGTGCCACCAGATCTCAGATCTTCTACTTCCTCAATTTCCTTTCTCTGTCTCAAAAATGAGACATCAGGGGTCTGTTTAGACCTGTGATACTTCACCAAAGTCCCCCAACAGGGCTGCTAAAACAAAAATGTAAAAAATAAAATGGTAAAAAAAATTATAAAAGAATAACATAACAAAAATAAAAAAAACTACTGACACCGCCCACTGCCCTACTGATAGCATCCTGTCACGTACCTGGTGGAGATCGAGCTGCATAGGGGGCTTCTCTTGCACCTCCTGTCTAACACCCCTGGTAGAGATAACAGGGAGTGTAGGACACAAAGTGGCACGTGGACCGGTATAGCAGGTGGCACCAGCTGAGGTTTGACAGGAAACCGATGGCTCTGGATCACCAGACAGGTACCCGGACCTGGGACTCTGTGACGCTGGATCAGTGTGCAGGAACGTAGCCAGAACACAAGCCAAGGGGTCATCAACAGCCGTTCGATGCAGGTACAGGAACATGAGACTAGAGCAGGATCAGGATACAGGCCGGAGTCGGTACACAGTCGGGCAGCGAGGTACAAGAAAATGAGACAGGAGCAGAGTCAAAGCACAAGCCGAGGTCACAGGTAGGCAGGCGGGAATCCAGAGGAGGCTTGAGGTCAAGCCGGGTCAAACACAGGTAGGCAGGAAACGGATCAGGGCACAGGCAAACAGGAACAAGCTTAAAGACCACTCAGCAATGTGTTCATGTCATTGTTCAGTTTAAATAGGCCGTTTGGCACCAGTGCGCGCATGTGCATGTTCGCGCATACGTACGTTCGTGCATGCGCCTATGCATATTTCCTCTTGTACACAGGCTAGCGTGCCAATGTGCGTTTGTCTTCAACTAGATTTCTCTTACATATCCACTGCTCTACTGATCCTGTTCTCTGCCCTACTGACACCATCCACTGCAAACCTGACTGACACCATCCACTGCTCTACCGACTGACACCATCCACTAACCTATTGACACATCCACTGCTTTACTGACACCATCCACTGCCCTACTGACTAACACTGTCCACTTCTCTACTGACTGACACAGTCTATTGCCCCACTGACATACCCACTGCTTTACTGACACCATCCACAGCCCAACAGATGACACTGTCCAGTACTCTACCGACTGACACCATCCACTGCCCTATTGACACAGCCACTGCTTTACTGGCACCATCCACTGCCCTACTGACTGACACTATCCACTGCTCCACTGACTGACACCTTCCATTGCCCTACTGGCACTGTGCACTGCTCTACTGACACCATCCACTGCCCTACTAACATCATCCACTGCCTGACACTGTACATGGCCCTACTAACACTCTCCACTGCTCTACTGACTAACACCTTACAATGCCCTACTGGCACTGTCCACTGCTCTGGCTGACACCATCCACTGTCTCACAATGTCCACTGCCCTACTCACACTGTCCACTGCTCTACTGACTCACACTGTCCACTTTTAGGGTAAACTAAGTTTATATTCATGTTGTTCGGGTAGGTCTCCACATCTTAAAGGGTGCCTACCCATGCTCCATGGTATTCAAAAGAATTGGAGAGGTACATCAAAATGTGGACAGTTTCTCCAAATCTTTTGAATGACCCTCTAAATATGTAAATAAATATCTGAAATAACTCTTTAGGGTTTAAATGGGCCCACTCACATCCTTAAGAGTACTGTGCATGTTTGGTGGAATGGTGATACAGTTTGAGTGGACATATTTCTTACTTTCAAATGTCTACATTTTACTGACATGACTTGTCCACTTGAATTAACCCAAAGTGATTTGATTTATTTTAGTGCTGGTGGATCCAAACCCTAACCAACAAGCTGACTTATGCCATATAAGCTTACTGTCACCATGAACGCCACGCATGGTGACATATGCACATGATTTAAGATGTTGTGTCTGCAAGCATAATAGTCACAGACTATCGCAAGCTAGAATGCGAGGGTAATGTTTCCAGGAACCATAATAAAGATGTGAATTTATCTCCTTTTTTGGAAGCAACAGCAAGGATAATTTTTATGGTGTTTGACAATTTATTAGAGAGCAGTCAGATTTGCTGCGAAGTGCATCTGATGACATACTTAACTGGTAAGCATAAGAAGAAGAGCTACTCAAACTGAAAGAGACAAGCAAAGCCAGGTGGGTATGACACAGATTAATCTGTAATTATCATGCAAGACTAAATAATCAGCACAATTTCTTCCTTAGATCTTCCTGCATGTAATGATATCCAGAAACATTTTTCTCATTAAAGAACAGGTATAGACACTTCTTCACATGACCTGATATTATGGTATAGACATACTATACATATGTGTTGCAGAGATCATGTAAACCAATGGAAATGAAATTGATGGTCCAACACTCTACAGTAATACCTCGGATTGCGAGTAACGCGGTTAACGAGCGTTTCGCAATACGAGCTATTATTCTTTTTTAATCCTGACTCGGTTTAAGAACGTTGTCTCTCAAAACGAGCAGGATTCAAGCTTCTGCGGTGTGCAGTATCACATTTGGTCAGAGGTGTGGGGGCACCGGTGACACTCGGAGCCGCTCGGATGCACTAGGAGAAACTCAGAAACAACCCGTTCCTGAGTGTTTCCGAGCCTCTCCGAGTGTTTCCGAGTGCATCCGAGCGGCTCTGGGCGGTTTCCGAGTGTTTCCAAGTGTCTCCTGTGCCTCCCCACCTCTGGCCACATGCGGTACTGCATACAATAGAAGTAATTGTGGAACGAATTATCTGAGTTTTCATTGACTTCTTTGGCGAAACTCGCTATGATATACGAGTGCTATGGATTACAAGCATTCTTCTGGAACAAACTCATAATCCAAAGTACTAATATATTTGTTTCGCTGTGTTTCTATGTGTTTTAATAACATGCAGAGAATATGTTCTGACTCCCAGAAGCAACTTAACCACTTGCCGACCGCCTCACGCCTATATACGTGAGCAGAGCGGCACGGGCAGGCAAAATCACGTACCTGAAACGTGATTGCCTTCCCGCGGGTTGGGGGTCCGATCGGACCCCCCCCCGGTGCCAGCTGCGGTCGGCATTTGGTTGGAAGCGATGAGAGACGAGGGGGAGGCCATCCGATCGTGGCCCCCCCCCTCGCGATCGCTCCCAGCCAATGAGAAACATCCCCTGCCTCTGTATAGTACACAGAGGCAGAGGATGTGATGTCATCTCTCCTCGGCTCGGGAGTTTCCGTTCCAGCGCCGAGGGGAGATGACATGTAAGTGCACCAACACACACACACACACAGTAGAACATGCCAGGCATACATTACACCCCCGATCCCCCCCCGATCGCCCCCCGATCCCCCCCCAATCACCCCCCCCCCCTGTCACAAACTGACACCAAGCAGGTTTTTTTTTTTTTTTTTTTCCTGATTACTGCATAGTGTCAGTTTGTGACAGTTAGCAGTGTTAGGGTAGTGACTGTTACCCCCCTGTAGGTCTAGGGTACCCCCCTTACCCCCCCTAATAAAGTTTTAACCCCTTGATCACCCCCCCTCACCAGTGTCCCTAAGCGATCATTTTTCTGATCGCTGTATTAGTGTCGCTGGTGACGCTAGTTAGGGACGTAAATATTTAGGTTCGCCGTCAGCGTTTTATAGTGACAGGGACCCCCATATACTACCTAATAAATGTTTTAACCCCTTGATTGCCCCCTAGTTAACCCTTTCACCACTGATCACCATATAACCGTTACGGGTGACGCTGGTTAGTTCGTTTATTTTTTATAGTGTCAGGGCACCCGCCGTTTATTACCGAAAAAAGGTTTAGCCCCCTGATCGCCCGGCGGTGATATGCGTCGCCCTAGGCAGCGTCAGATTAGCGCCAGTACCGCGAACACCCACGCACGCACCGTACATGCACCGTACACCTCCCTTAGTGGTATAGTATCTGAACGCATCAATATCTGATCCGATCAGATCTATACTAGCGTCCCCAGCAGTTTAGGGTTCCCAAAAACGCAGTGTTAGCGGGATCAGCCCAGATACCTGCTAGCACCTGCGTTTTGCCCCTCCGCCCGGCCCAGCCCAGTCCAGCCCACCCAAGTGCAGTATCGATCGATCACTGTCACTTTTTTTTGTAGCGTTTTGGTGAACTGGCAAGCACCAGCGGCCTAGTACACCCCGGTCGTAGTCAAACCAGCACTGCAGTAACACTTGGTGACGTGGCGAGTCCCATAAGTGCAGTTCAAGCTGGTGAGGTGGCAACCACAAGTAGTGTCCCGCTGCCACCAAAAAGACAAACACAGGCCCGTCGTGCCCATAGTGCCCTTCCTGCTGCATTCGCCAATCCTAATTGGGAACCCACCGCTTCTGCAGCGCCCGTACTTCCCCCATTCACATCCCCAACCAAATGCAGTCGGCTGCATGAGAGGCATTTATATATCCTCCCAAGTACCCCTACCCAACGAACCCCCCCAAAAAAGATGTTGTGTCTGCAGCAAGCGCGGATATAGGCGTGACACTCACTATTATTGTCCCTCCTGTCCTGATAATCCTGGTCTTTGCATTGGTGAATGTTTTGAACGCTACCATTCACTAGTTGAGTATTAGCATAGGGTACAGCATTGCACAGACTAGGCACACTTTCACAGGGTCTCCCAAGATGCCATCGCATTTTGAGAGACCCGAACCTGGAACCGGTTACAGTTATAAAAGTTACAGTTACAAAAAAAAAGTGTAAAAAAAAAAAAAAACACAAACAAAAATAAAAAAAAATAGTTGTCGTTTTATTGTTCTCTCTCTCTATTCTCTCTCTCTATTGTTCTGCTCTTTTTTACTGTATTCTATTCTGCAATGTTTTATTGTTATTATGTTTTATCATGTTTGCTTTTCAGGTATGCAATTTTTTATACTTTACCGTTTACTGTGCTTTATTGTTAACCATTTTTTTGTCTTCAGGTACGCCATTCACGACTTTGAGTGGTTATACCAGAATGATGCCTGCAGGTTTAGGTATCATCTTGGTATCATTCTTTTTAGCCAGCGGTCGGCTTTCATGTAAAAGCAATCCTAGCGGCTAATTAGCCTCTAGACTGCTTTTACAAGCAGTGGGAGGGAATACCCCCCCCCCCACCGTCTTCCGTGTTTTTCTCTGGCTCTCCTGTCTCAACAGGGAACCTGAGAATGCAGCCGGTGATTCAGCCAGCTGACCATAGAGCTGATCAGAGACCAGAGTGGCTCCAAACATCTCTATGGCCTAAGAAACCGGAAGCTACGAGCATTTTATGACTTAGATTTCGCCGGATGTAAATAGCGCCATTGGGAAATTGGGGAAGCATTTTATCACACCGATCTTGGTGTGGTCAGATGCTTTGAGGGCAGAGGAGAGATCTAGGGTCTAATAGACCCCAATTTTTTCAAAAAAGAGTACCTGTCACTACCTATTGCTATCATAGGGGATATTTACATTCCCTGAGATAACAATAAAAATGATTTTAAAAAAAAAATGAAAGGAACAGTTTAAAAATAAGATAAAAAAGCAAAAAAATAATAAAGAAAAAAAATAAATAAATAAAAAGCACCCCTGTCCCCCCTGCTCTCGCGCTAAGGCGAACACAAGCGGCGGTCTGGCGTCAAATGTAAACAGCAATTGCACCATGCATGTGAGGTATCACCGCGAAGGTCAGATCGAGGGCAGTAATTTTAGCAGTAGACCTCCTCTGTAAATCTAAAGTGGTAACCTGTAAAGGCTTTTAAAAGCTTTTAAAAATGTATTAATTTTGTTGCCACTGCACGTTTGTGCGCAATTTTAAAGCATGTCATGTTTGGTATCCATGTACTCGGCCTAAGATCATCTTTTTTATTTCATCAAACATTTGGGCAATATAGTGTGTTTTAGTGCATTAAAATTTAAAAAAGTGTGTTTTTTCCCCAAAAAATGCGTTTGAAAATCGCTGCGCAAATACTGTGTGAAAAAAAAAAATGAAACACCCACCATTTTAATCTGTAGGGCATTTGCTTTAAAATAATATATAATGTTTGGGGGTTCAAAGTAATTTTCTTGCAAAAAAAAATAATTTTTTCATGTAATCAAAAAGTGTCAGAAAGGGCTTTGTCTTCAAGTGGTTAGAAGAGTGGGTGATGTGTGACATAAGCTTCTAAATGTTGTGCATAAAATTCCAGGACAGTTCAAACCCCCCCCAAATGACCCCATTTTGGAAAGTAGACACCCCAAGCTATTTGCTGAGAGGCATGTCGAGTCCATGGAATATTTTATATTGTGACACAAGTAGCGGAAAAGAGACAAATTTTTTTTTTTTTTTTTTTTGCACAAAGTTGTCACTAAATGTTATATTGCTCAAACATGCCATGGGAATATGTGAAATTACACCCCAAAATAAATTCTGTTGCTTCTCCTGAGTACGGGGATACCACATGTGTGGGACTTTTTGGGAGCCTAGCCGCGCACGGGACCCCGAAAACCAATCACCGCCTTCAGGCTTTCTAAGGCCGTAAATTTTTGATTTCACTCTTCACTGCCTATCACAGTTTCGGAGGCCATGGAATGCCCAGGTGGCACAAACCCCCCCCCCCCAAATTACCCCATTTTGGAAAGTAGACACCCCAAGCTATTTGCTGAGTGGTATAGTGAGTATTTTGCAGACCTCACTTTTTGTCACAAAGTTTTGAAAATTGAAAAAAGATAAAAAAAAAAATTTTTTTCTGGTCTTTCTTCATTTTCAAAAACAAATGAGAGCTGCAAAATACTCACCATGCCTCTCAGCAAATAGCTTGGGGTGTCTACTTTCCAAAATGGGGTCATTTGGGGGGGGTTTGTGCCATCTTGGCATTTTATGGCCTTCAAAACTGTGATAGGTAGTGAGGAGTAAAATCAAAAATGTATGCCCTTAGAAATCCTGAAGGTGGTGCTGGGTTTTCGGGGCCCCGTACGCGGCTAGGCTCCCAAAAAGTGCCACACATGTGTTATCCCCGTACTCAGGAGAAGCAGCTGAATGTATTTTGGGGTGCAATTCCACATATGCCCATGGCCTGTGTGAGCAATATATCATTTAGTGACAACTTTTTGTAAATTTTTTTTTTTTTTTGTCATTATTCAATCACTTGGGACAAAAAAAAAAAAATATTCAATGGGTTCAACATGCCTCTCAGCAATTTCCTTGGGGTGTCTACTTTCCAAAATGGGGTCATTTGGGGGGGTTTTGTACTGCCCTGCCATTTTAGCACCTCAAGAAATGACATAGGCAGTCATAAACTAAAAGCTGTGTAAATTCCAGAAAATGTACCCTAGTTTGTAGACGCTATAACTTTTGCGCAAACCAATAAATATACGCTTATTGACATTTTTTTTACCAAAGACATGTGGCCGAATACATTTTGGCCTAAATGTATGACTAAAATTTAGTTTATTGGATTTTTTTTATAACAAAAAGTAGAAAATATCATTTTTTTTCAAAATTTTCAGTCTTTTTCCGTTTATAGCGCAAAAAATAAAAACAGCAGAGGTGATCAAATACCATCAAAAGAAAGCTCTATTTGTGGGAAGAAAAGGACGCAAATTTCGTTTGGGTAGAGCATTGCATGACCGCGCAATTAGCAGTTAAAGCAACGCAGTGCCGAATTGTAAAAAGTGCTCTGGTCAGGAAGGGGGTAAATCCTTCCGGGGCTGAAGTGGTTAAAGTGGTATTAAACCCAAAACCAAAAATTTTATAGTTTGCAGCTTACCAGTCATTAGATGTGGTGGAAGCATTTTTCTTTTTTTTAATTTTTGTTTATTTTTCTTTCATTTTTACCAGGTGATCCGGTCAGTAAGCATGTTTTTTCTTCAACTTCTTTTAACAGACTAAGCTGTCCAGCAAAAGTGGCAATAAGGGCTCAATTAGACTTGCACCCCCCAACTGCCACCTCCAGCTTAAGGCAGCCTAAGGCAATTCCTGTTACATGTGGCAGCCACTCCAGCTGAATGTGACTCATTCAAGCTGCATTTATGGGGTAAAAATAGGCAATAAGGAAGCATCATGTCACCACCTGTCAAACACTTCTAAAAAGCAATTCAAAAACAGATCACTTTTAGAGGCATTGGCAAACTTGATGCACATCTAAACACAGCCTTAGAATCCATCTAAGGCTCCATTCACACTTGTTATGCACCGTATACACCATAGGATTTTCCTATGGAAAATGTATGACTGTTGTCGAAAATTCCGACCGTTTGTAGGCTCCATCACACATTTTCCAGAGGAATTTCCGTCACACAAAATTTAAGAGCTGGTTCTCAAATTTTCCGATCGCGTGTACACAATTCCAACGCACAAAGTGCCATGCATGCTAGGAATCAAGCAGAAGAGCAGCACTGGCTATTGAACTTCATTTTTCTCGGCTCGTCGTACATGTTGTACATCACCGCGTTCTTGACGTTCGGAATTTTCAACCAACTTTGTGTGACTGTGTGTATGCAAGACAAGTTTGAGCCAATATCCGTCGGAAAAAAAACATGGATTTTGTTGTCGGAAAATCCTATCGTGTGCATTATGCCCCATACACAAGATCGGAAATCTCGCCAGCAAAACTCAGATGACAGCTTTTGGTCGGAAAATGCAACCGTGTGTATGCTCCATCGGACTGTTGCTGGCGGAATTCCAGCCAGCAAAAGATTGAGAGCAAGTTCTCTATTTTTCGGCCAGAAAAAGTTCCTATCCGAAAATGCGATCGTCTGTATGCAATTCCGACGCGCAAAAAATCACGCATGCTCAGAATCAAGTACGAGACGGAAGCGCTCGGTCTGGTAAAACTAGCGTTCGTATTGGAGATAGCACATTCGTCACGCTGCAAATTATTGGATCTTTTAATGCAGCGCATTCTTTTGTTCTTTATAATGCTAGAATAATAAAGTTGTTTTGCTGCTGATATTCACACAGAGTTATGACAAACTGATTTCTTTATTATTTCTTGTGATCTCCTGAATAATCTTTTTTGTTTTTAAAGCCAGATCTCCATAATAATGTTTAGAATTATTTTTTATAGTCATCTTTTTTTTATTTTTAATCAAGATCTCCTGTTTTTTGGATTATTTTTAAATTAGTTTCTCGTGATCTCGATAATTTCTTTTTTGGTGTGTCAAGTTTCCACAACAACATTATTATCTTGTATTTTTATAAAGCTCAAGGAGGTTGGTTTGTGATGGTGTCCCTTGTTAATTTCATATTGTATTTTGGAAATGTACCTGCCTACTCACAAACAAACTGTCCTTTTTGAATAAAAACACATAGGCAAGTATTTTCATATAAAAAAAAAATTTGCAAAGCCTTTGGCCCTCAGGGCAGACATCAACTCTTTGTAAATAAAAATTGGTAGCCTGAGAAGTCCATATAATAGGGAGCACAATCTTGTCCAGGACTCCCAGAGATCAGGAACAGCAGCAGATGACATATATGTCCCCAGGCTGTGGTACTACAACAGGCTGCGTCTTCTGTCAGACCAGACTGAACCCAGGCCATCACTTTCTTGTCTTCCCTGCAGCCTTCCCTCCATGCTGCCCTTCAGCCTTCCTTGCAGCTTATCTTGCAGCCTCCCTTGGAGGCTGTGGCTCTGGAGGTGGACTTGTGGACTTGTGGCAGGAGGAGAAGGAGGAGGATGGGCGAGCGCACATAAGTGCATGTTCTCACTAATTTGGCCCCTCAACCCCTTACGAAGTGCCTGAAAAATTAGATTCTCACACATGAAGAGTTGACCCTCCTCCATTTGCTGCAATTTTGCAGCTACATAGCAGCCATAGGCCTCTTCAGCATCGGGGGGTGTTTTCAGGGCTGCATTAGCATCCTTAATGAGGCCCAGTGCTACCTCCTCCACGTTACTCCCCTTCCTGGCCCTTTTTGTTGTAAGGCAGAGGGGAGGCACCTGGGATTGGGTGTAGCTACAGGGCCCCGCCACCTCCTGGCTGACACTTACCCTGTGTGCCACATTCCAGAGCCTCGTCCTGGCTGAGGTCTTCCTGTGTATAAAAAAGGGACAAAGTTTTTTCGTTTTTGGTTCATCAATCACACACAATTTTCAGCTCATGACTGTTGCTAATTGAATGTTAATAAATAGAAAAGACTATCATTCTGAGCCATTTTTAATTCTTGTTACAATAATTTTTGGCCCCTACTGTCTATTGATATCTAAAACACTTTTTGTTAAATCAATCATTTGTTATCAATAATAACATTTAGTTAACAACACTAATTTTCGGACAATAAATATGTTAAAAAATACTATACATGGCTCCAGCTGGGCTCCTCCACTTCTCCCAGGATAGAAAGCCCAGGTTGGTCCTCGGAAGCCTCAGCTGGTGTTGAGGAAAGGGTTGAGGGAGGGCTGGATGGAAGTGTAGAAAGTGATTCCCTGGCTTCCATCTGGGCTTCCAGAAACCGCATCCTGTTGTAGTACCACAGACTGGGTACATACACATCCTCTGCTGCTGCTCCTAATCTCATGGAAGCCTGGACCTTATTAAGCTCCTTCCTATAAGTGCTTCTCAAGCTACCAATTTTCTTATCCACAAACTAAATGTCTGCGTCGGGGACCTGCGTCTTCACAAATTGCAGCAGTTTCTCCAGCGATGCCTTCCTAGCTGGTTTATTGCGATATAAGGGGTTTTTAACCTCCCACAAATTTCTCATATCCTTGTATTTGTCGATGAACTGGCCCATGAATTCAGGGTCTTTCAATTGTTTCATATTTGCTGCAAGACAAAACACAAGACAAAAACACTAATATCAGGCTAAACTCTCCTAATCTTATCCCAATATAGGCCTCAATCCAGAATCTGTATAGGCCACTGATGTCCACAGTTAAAATGTTACCCGTTATAACCTTCAGCTCTTCCGGTCCTCCTTCCTCCCCACACAGAACGTAGGTACGACACACACATGTTAGCTTTATACACACTGCGCATGAGTGAAACTCCGCCCGCGTCGCCCGCCCCTGACGTTCTTTCTAGAATATTCCCCGCCCCTTCTCTTTCGGTGCAGTGGGAGATGACATGGCGGAGTGTCATGAAGATCCTGCCAGTAACAGGCAGATTAGACCCATCGGTGCACGATTGCGGGCGTCTATGCGCACGCGCACATGCACTCGTTAGTGTCTGGCGGGTTATTTAAACCTGTCTGGCACTTGCATCATTGCTGTTTGCTCTGCAGCTCTGTGTATGTATTCCCTGAAAGCCTGATATCTGCTCCTGTTTTGACCCGGCTTGCTTTGAGACTGTTCCTGTTATCCGCCTGTACCTGATCCTTGGCTTGTTTGACGATCCCTCTGCCTGCTCCTTTTGTACCTCTGCTGCCAGCCTGCTTTCCGACCCAGCCTGTCTGACGTTCCTGGACTTCCATCCAGACTGCTGAGCCTGTCTGCTGAGCCATCCCGGCTGCTCACCTGTTTGCTGATTCATCCAGTCTGCTGGGCCTGTCTGCTGAGCCATCCAGGCTGTTCACCTGTCTGCTGATCCATCCAGTCTGCTGGGCCTGTCTGCTGAGCCATCCCGGCTGCTCACCTGTCTGCTGATCCATCCAGTCTGCTGTCCTGTCTGCTGAGTTGTCCAGTCTGCAGTTCCTGTCTACTGATCCATCCTGTCAGCTGTGCCGGCCATCTGATCCTTCTGCTGTTGATCCTGCCAGGCACTCATACCACTCCGCACTCCTGCACCCCTGTCACCACTACCAGGGGCCCTCGAGTCGGAGGCGTAGGAGAGGCCATCCTCTGCAATTCGGGCTCACCCTTTAGGTACGTAACAGAGGCAAACAGCCATGTCTGAGCCCAAGCAGGGAACCTCTCCTTGCAGGAACTTTGTTTGCACTTAGCAGGCCTGACCCAGGCTGTCAAAAGCCTTCAGGAAGGATACACCTGGTTGGAGGAACGGGTCCACGTACTGTCTTCTACCACTGGAATCCAAGGAACCCCTCAAGCCTCTACCTCTTCTACAGGCACCGCATCCTCTCCTATGGTGGTGATGCTTCCGCCCGAACCACCTGTCCCCACACCCGAAAAATTTGCTGGGGAACGTAGCAAATTCAGGGCGTTTTGCAATTCCTGTGAACTGTACTTCGCCCTCCACCCACGTACCTTCTCTTTGGAAGCCACCAAGGCGGGCTTTTTCGTCTCTTTACTTTCGGGTGAACCCCAAACCTGGGCCCATCGCCTCCTGGAACAGAAAGCCGATGTGTTGGCCAACCTTACCACCTTCTTCAATGCCATGGCTCAACTGTATGAAGACCCTCAGCTTTCTGCAACTGCCGAAGCCGCACTGCACGCCCTTCAGCAAGGGCGCCGGGAGGCGGAAGATTATGTGGCTGAATTTCGGCGGTGGAGCGCAGACACTGACTGGAATGACGCTGCGCTTCGTTACCAGTTTCGCATGGGACTGTCTGACCCTTTGAAGGACGAGCTAGCCCGAGTTGGTGTGCCCCAGACCCTAGACGCATTAATCAATCTTGCCATACAGATTGACCGGCGGCTGAGGGAACGTAGGTCGGAAAAAGCAACTGGATTTTCCCGACCAACGTGGATGTTACCTAGAGTGCCCAGTCACCTGCATCCGGCCCCTACCTCTCAGTCCACTTCTACAACGGACACTTCGGAACCCATGCAGTTGGGGGTGCTTCGCCCTTCTCTTACTATGGAAGAGCGCCAACGCCGCCGGGCAAATAATCTATGTCTCTACTGCGGGGAACCCGGTCACTATGTCGGTCGTAAGTCGTAAGTGTTTCCGAAAATCTCCTGAACATGTGCTTACTGGAATCCAGACCTCTTCTCATCTTGCCCTCTCTATCTCTTTGCAGCTTCCAGGAAAGACTCTGTCAGTGCCCGCCATTATTGATTCAGGAGCCTGCAGCTGCTTTATGGACTCATCTTTTGCAACAAGACATCAGATTCCTCTTCTTCCTAGGACCCAAAGACTGTCCATTCACCTGGCTGATGGGTCCACTATTAAATTTGGGCCGGTTATCCAAGAGACTTCCCCTTTGCCAGTCACCATTGCCGGTGCCCACCACCAACTGCTTCGTATGGACATTATCTCCTCACCTCTGTTTCCTGTAATTCTTGGAATGCCTTGGCTACAAGCCCACAATCCTGGTGTCAACTGGGCCACAGGGGAGGTCACCTTTTCCTCTCCTTATTGCCAGCAATTCTGTGCCTCAAAGGACCCCCATGGGCCCTTTCCTTTGCTATGTCTAGACACTGAAGCTGAGCTATGCCAATCTGTCCCGAAAGCCTACCATGACTTCATTGACGTGTTCAGCAAGAAAGGAGCAGAAACTTTACCTCCCCAACGGACTTATGATTGCCCTATCGAGCTCCTTCCAGGGGCCGAAATTCCCTTTGGAAGAATCTTCCCGTTAACCGAGTTAGAACAGGTGGCCCTTAAGGACTATATCGATGAAAACTTAAAGAAGGGTTTCATTCGTCCATCCACTTCCCCGGCAGGTGCGGGTATCTTTTTTTAGAGAAGAAGGATCACACACTTCGGCCTTGCATAGACTACCGTGAGCTAAATAAAATTACCTTCAAGAACCAGTACCCCCTTCCCTTGGTCCCCGAGTTATTCCAGAGATAGATTACTATCTTTACTAAACTTGATCTTCGAGGAGCCTATAATTTGGTCCGCATCAGGGAAGGAGATGAGTGGAAAACGGCGTTCCGCACCCGTTTTGGGCACTTTGAGTACCTAGTAATGCCCTTCGTGTTATGTAACGCTCCTGCCACGTTCCAGTATTTTATTAACAATGTTTTCCGGGATTATTTAGATCTGTTTGTCATCGTCTACTAGACGATATTCTAATCTTTTCTTCCTCCCTAGATGCTCATCGCAGATACGTCAGGTGTGTTTTGACACGACTTCGACAGCATGGCCTGTACGCGAAGTCAGAAAAATGTGAATTCGAACAAGAGAGTATACCATTCCTGGGATTAATCATCTCCATAGAAGGTATCAAGATGGATCCGCAGAAGATCGCTGCAATACTTGACTGGCCAGTTCCTGTTGACAAAAAAGGAATCCAACGTTTCGTTGGATTTGCTAATTTCTACCGGAAATTCATTAAGGGGTTTTCTGCCATCATTGCCCCTATTACCCAACTAACCAAACTGGGAGTTCGCTTCCATTGGACCCCAGAAGCTCAAGTTGCCTTTGAATCTCTCAAAGAATTGTTTACATCTGCCTCCCTTCTAAAACACCGAAATAAAAAAGAGACAGGGGCGCACCAGCCTTGTGCATTATCTTTTAAAACATTGATTGAATAAAAATAGTAAAAGGAAACAACTCACAAGCAATTGGTGGAGGAGGCACAACATAAAATCGCACCGACAGACAGCCTGCGACTTAGGATGAGCGAAACCTTCCAAGGATCGTGGAGGAACGCACAGGCATCACAATCAGCTAACGCGTTTCGAAGGGAGGATCCCTTCTTCATCAGAGCTATGCGCAGGAGTCGTTTTTTCTCTTTTTTTTTTTCTCTTTTGCTACTTTATTTCCGTTCTAAAACACCCTGATTCCGCCCTGCCATTTGTACTTGACGTAGATGCTTCTGAGATCGCTGTTGGAGCAGTACTCTCCCAACACCAACGAACCAAGGCACTGCTCCACCCGGTAGCCTTCTTCTCCCGCAAACTTTCGGCTGCTGAAAGGAATTACGATTTGGGGGATCGGGAACTGCTGGCAATCAAATCTGCACTTGAAGAATGGCGGTACTTACTTGAAGGCGCAACTCACCCAATCTTGATCTTCACTGATCATAAGAACTTAGAGTACTTGAGGTCGGCAAAGAGGTTGAAGCCACGGCAAGCCAGATGGGTGTTGTTTTTCTCCAGGTTCTCTTTTCATGTTACTTACCGGCCAGGTTCTAAGAATACAAAACCTGACGCCCCATCCAGAATGTTTCACAAATCCAAAGAAATGACTTCCACCGATACCATTCTTTCCCCAGGAAATTTTCTTCTGCTGCAGGAAGATTTGCTCTCCCGGATCAAGCAGGCTACTCTGGGGTGGACGCCCCCCGCTAAATCGGAACTACGAGCAAAAGATGGGTTGTTCTGGTACAGGGACAAGATTTTTGCACCTGAAAGCATACGAGTCCCTATATTAGAACTCTGTCACGATCACGCACTAGCTGGACATTTTGGCATAACTAAAACCACCGATTTGGTACAACGTACCTTCTGGTGGCCTCAGGTAGGCAGAGACTGCAAGAAGTTTGTGGAATCCTGTGTCACTTGCATTAGGAACAAGAGCAGTAGAGCCAAGGCCTGGGGATTATTGAGACCACTGCCTGTTCCGGATAGACCCTGGAAGATGTTATCCATAGACTTCATTGTAGAGTTACCCCCAGCAGAGGACCATACCACCATCTTTGTGGTCAAAAATGGCACACTTTATCCCTATGAAAGGCACTCCCTCTGCTTCTGAGACTGCACAGGTATTCATCAGAGAAATCATCAGACTCCATGGAGTACCGGCCAACATTGTCTCAGATCGGGGGGGTACAATTTACTTCCCGATTCCCGATTCTGGAGGTCCTTATGCAAAGCCTTGAAGATCGAGCTATCTTTCTCTTCCGCTTATCACCCCCAGACAAATGGGCAAACAGAGAGGACCAACCAAACCCTTGAACAATACCTCCGCTGCTTTTCTTCATTTACTCAAGATTACTGGATCTCTTTGCTTCCGCTGGCTGAATTCGCCTACAACAATTCTACACACTCTGCTACAAAACAATCCCCATTTTTTGTCAATTATGGCTTCCATCCATCATTCCTGCCCAGCTCCATCCCAGAATGTCCTGTAGCAGCACTTCATGAAGCAATTTTTTTTTTTTCTCTCAACAATCAGCTCTTGCAAGAAACTATGGCCAGGACACAGGAACACAATAAAGAAGTTTTTGATAAAAAGAAACGTGGAGAACTGTTACTGGCACCCGGTGATCTAGTTTGGTTGTCTACACTGAACCTGAAGATGGCATGCCCTTCGAAAAAGCTGGGTCCTAAATTCATAGGCCCATTTCCTGTGAAGAGAAAAATCAATGAAGTGGCTTACGAGTTGGAACTTCCTGAGTCACTTAAAATTCATCCTGTTTTCCATGTAACACTATTAAAACCCTCTGTTGCTAATCCCTTTCCTGGCCGAAGCTCTGACCCTCCTGATCCTGTATTAGTAGATGGGGAAGAGGAGTTTGAGGTAGAAGCAATAGTGGATTGCAGGAGGAGAAACAATCAAACTCAATTCCTGATCAAATGGAAGGGCTATGGGCCCGAGGAGAATTCATGGGAACCTGAAGAAAACATCCACGCTGAGAGTCTGGTTCAATCCTTCAAAAGGTCCCATCCTGAAAAATTGGCTCGGATGGGCATCCGGAGGCTGCCCCATGGGGGGGAGGGGCAATGTCATGAAGATCCTGCCAGTAACAGGCAAATTAGACCCATCGGTGCACAATTGCGGGCGTCTATGCGCACATGCACTCATTAGTGTCTGGCGGGTTATTTAAACCTGTCTGGCACTTGCATCATTGCTGTTTGCTCTGCAGCTCTGTGTTTGTGTTCCCTGAAAACCTGATATCTGCTCCTGTTTTGACCCGGCTTGCTTTGAGACTGTTCCTGTTATCCGCCTGTACCTGATCCTTGGCTTGTTTGACGATCCCTCTGCCTGCTCCTTTTGTACCTCTGCTGCCAGTCTGCTTTCCGACCCGGCCTGTCTGACGATCCTGGACTTCCATCCAGTCTGCTGAGCCTGTCGGCTGAGCCATCCTGGCTGCTCAACCGGTTTGCTGATTCATCCAGTCTGCTGGGCCTGTCTGCTGAGCTATCCAGGCTGTTCCCCTGTCTGCTGATCCATCCAGTCTGCTGGGCCTGTCTGCTGAGCCATCCTGGCTGCTCTCCTGTCTGCTGATCCATCCAGTCTGCTGTCCTGTCTGCTGAGTTGTCCAGTCTGCAGTTCCTGTCTACTGATCCATCCTGTCAGCTGTGCCGGCCATCTGATCCTTCTGCTGTTGATCCCGCCAGGCACTCATACCACTCTACACTCCTGCACCCCTGTCACCATTACCAAGGGCCCTCGAGTCGGAGGCGTAGGAGAGGCCATCCTCTGCAATTCGGGCTCACCCTTTAGGTACGTAACACGGAGACACAGCAGGTGGGTGATAATAGCAGTAATGAGGAGGAAAGCCCGGAGCCAGAAACGTCATGATCCCGGAGGAGAAGATTTAAGGCCTCAAATATGTCCTTTGTAGAGATGGTGGAGATGGTGGACATCTTGAAGAGGGCTGACTATGATGGGAAGTATGGACCTTACCTAAACCCAAATGTGAGAAAGGCCAAGATCATGTCTAAAGTTGTGAAGAGTCTGTACAGGAATTTTGGGGTACGACGATCCAAGGAGCAATTGAGGAAACGCTGGTCAGACCTGAAATTGAGGGAGCAAGATCAATACAGAAGGATCAAGAGAGTGCTTCTAAAAAGTAAGTAGTTGTCGTGTGTTCCTATTATTATTATTATTACTTGCATGCTGCTCCCATGTGCTTTTCTTTACTGTACAGTTTAAAATGGCAACTTTCTGGCTCATGGGCACAGTAATCGTTCGCCAACTAAATACGATGTTTTTGGCAGATACAGGGCTAACTACATTTGGTCATGCTAATTTGTATTAAAAGAAGTTTAGGACATTGTTGTCTAGATGTGTTTGTAACTAGAATAAAATGCAAACTTGATTCAGTGTAATGTAAGGAGAGGACACTCA
This sequence comes from Lithobates septentrionalis, assembly GCA_037952835.1. Taxonomy (NCBI): domain Eukaryota; kingdom Metazoa; phylum Chordata; class Amphibia; order Anura; family Ranidae; genus Lithobates; species Lithobates septentrionalis. The sequence goes on from JBBDGP010001627.1 coordinate 1,270,925, forward strand.
GTAGCTGTTTACACATCTGGACTCAGGAGCACTAGTGTGGGACACAAGAACAAACTTTTTAGGGTGTCCTACACAGGTGCTCCAGTGGATACTAGGGGTGTCTACATGTGTGAAAGTTGTCCAAAAAAGGTAAGTATTCCAGCTTTGTTAAGGGAATAAATCATGTCTTCAGCTTGGAACTTTGCCCAAGCAGACAGTTGTACCCCACTTCCAAGCAATGTTTCACATTCCTATTTCTGGCCACAAATATCTGTGTGCTTTTGTTTCATTCTCATAGGGGAGAAAAGACTCAGGACATCTGAGGACACCAGGAACCCCCCCCCCCCACCTCCTGAAGAAGGGGAACAGAGGACACTACAACCTCAGGATATGGAGGAAGGAGAGGTGGTTGAAATTGTCACCACAACAGGTGAGTGTCTGACACCACAGATTCAGGTAATAGATGTATGCCTGCATATTTATAATACAGGGTGTGTATTTTATCTTTTAGGTGATGTGCATGTTGTGGAAGAACAATCTACTCATTTCACCGCTGACAGTGCACAAAGGCTAATCCAGCACATAATGTTTTGTAGTCGGGATTTAGACATCATAAAGGAAAAAACTAAGGAGATTGAACAAAGAATGAAGAACATGATTGATGTATTAGGGAGAATCTAAATCCAAAAAATTACACCTTTTTTTTTTTTTAAAGAAAATTTAACTAAAGTTTTAATACAGTTTAAAAGCCAAATTTGGAAGATGCACACAGTGTGTCAACATGTGCTATCTGCAATCAGGGGATATCAATGTACGCGTTTTGTGGGTGCAACCCCTTCCTCGCAACTCTAGTAGGTGAGAGGTAAGGGTTGCACACCCAAAACACGTCCATTGATCCCCCATGATGGGAGATAGCACATGTTGACATTAGGCATGGGATCAGGAGGGAAATCCCCAGTTTGACTCCCAATTTGTGTGCATCTTCTAAATTTGGCTTTTACAGGGGTGACATCACCCCATCTGATGAAGGCAATATCAACACATTTTTAGCACTATAATGTCTGATATTGCCTTCAGTTTTTCAATGTTGAACTTTGTAAGTTCCTGAGTTGTGTATGTTATATTTTGAAACATGCCTGTTTATGTAAAAAAAAAAAAATTCAAGGTAAAACTTTATAAAACCAAATGTTATTTTTTACCAAAAAATGTTTTACAACGCACATGTGCATGTGCACGGAGTAAAAGGCTTACTACTCAACAATGTGTGGCTTCTTCTTTCAATGCTCAGTACCAGTTTTTGTATTAAGTTGGTGTTTACAGTGACAATGGGTGTTATTTAAAAATGGAAAAACCAATTGGCACTACAAGTGCACTAGGAGAACCTAGGAGACAGATAAAAGAACACAAGCAGTAAATCAAATTCAAGATTTTATCATATCAATTTTTTTTTTAATTTTGAAAATATTTAAAAATTTGCTGGCATAGCAATGGCCCCCCTACCTGTAAAATAATCAACATATTTTTGACGCACTTCACGGGCGCTTTGGGGGGGCTTCAGGGCCGTCAGTGTTGGTTCATGAAGTCCGGCCTCAAGCCCAACTGATGCTACATAATTAGTAGCATTTCGCTTTCAAAAGTTGTGCAATATGCAGCATAACATGATGCGGTTAAGTTTGTACTCCGCTATATTTATTGCCATTAACAAAAGGCGGAACCGGCTGGCCATTATCCCAAAGATATTCTCCACGACTCTTCTGGCTCTGGCCAGCTGGAAATTAAAAACCCTCTTCTCCGGGGTGAGGGTCCTCTGGGGGAATGGCCTCATCGTGTGATCACCCAGACCAAATGCTTCATCAGCGATAAAAACAAATGGGAGTCCTTCGACGTTCTGTTCCGCAGGTGGCAATCCCAAGCCACCACTCTGGAGACGTCGGTAGAACTCGGTCTGGGCAAAGGCTCCACCACTCGACATCCGGCCATTCTTCCCCACGTCCACATATAAAAACTCATATGTCGCCGACACCACCGCCATCAACAGGATACTATTGAAACCCTTATAATTAAAATAGTATGACCCCGAATGGGGTGGTGGGACGATGTGGACGTGTTTCCCATCGATTGCCCCTCCACAGTTGGGAAAGCCCCAACGGTCGGCAAACTGGGAGGCCACAGTCTGCCATTCCTGTGGTGCTGAAGGAAACTGTGGAGTCAAACCAGAAAAAAAAATTTGTACTTTTGCACATAACATTGCAAGCAGATTAGACACAAACATTCTTGGCCAACATCAGTATAACATTTATTTTAAGAAGTAAAGACAAAAAGATAAGGTCCACTTATCAGATTCCTCACACCCTCTGATGGCCCATTGGAAAAACTTTGGGGGGGGGGGGGTTCTAAATGAGTTTGGGAGCCAAAAAAAAGGTCCGGCCGTTTTTTTTTCTTTTTTTTTAAAGTCAGCAACTACAAACACTGTAGCTGTTGACTTTTAATAAGTGTACTTACCTGTCCAGCGAGCCTGCGATGTCGGCCCCCCCGGGCCGATCCGTCCATCGGATTGGGTTCTGGCGCCGCCATCCTAACAAAGGGGAACAGGCAGTGGAGCCTTGCAGCTTCACTGCCCATTTCCAACTGCGCATGCGCGAATCGCGCGGCGCTTTGTGAATGGCCCTGTAGTTTTCTGGGGCATACACATGTCCCAGAAGACAACAGGGCAGCTCGCCGAAGAGGAGGAAGTGAAGGGACAGCGCCGCAGAATAGGAAGAGGCAGATTAGGAAGACTGCCTAGCAACAGGCATTTCTGGTAAGTTAAAAAAGGTTTTTTTTTCAAATGTTTTTTTATATATTTTTTTGTAGAATGTTAATGGAATTTTTAATTTTAGGGTGGACCTCCGCTTTAAGGATTGAAGCTGTAATATATTACACTTTTATTTTTGGGTTAAAAAGCCTCCTTAATTTACCAAAAATATTTTTTTTTCAAACATACAGTCAGGTCCATAAATATTGGGAGATCGACACAATTCTAATCTTTTTGGCTCTATACACCACCACAATGGATTTGAAATGAAACGTACAAGATGTGCTTTAACTGCAGACGTTGTGCTTTAATTTGAGGGTATTTACATACAAATCAGGTGAACGTTGTAGGAATTACAACAGTTTGTATACGTGCCTCCCACATTTTAAGGGGCCAAAAGTAATTGGACAGATTAACAATCATCCATCAAACTTTCACTTTTAAATACTTGGTTGCAAATCCTTTGCAGTCAATTACAGCCTGAAGTCTGGAACGCATAGACATCACCAGATGCTGGGTTTCATCCCTGGTGATGCCAGGCCTCTACTGCAACTATCTTCAGTTCCTGCTTGTTCTTGGGGCATTTTCCCTTCAGTTTTGTCTTCAGCAAGTGAAATGTATGCTCAATCGGATTCAGGTCAGGTGATTGACTTGGCCATTGCATAACATTCCACTTCTTTCCCTTAAAAAACTCTTTGGTTGCTTTTGCAGTATGCTTCGGGTCATTGTCCATCTGCACTGTGAAGCGCTGTCCAATGAGTTCTGAAGCATTTTGCTGAATATAAGCGGATAAAATTGCCCAAAACACTTCAGAATTCATCCAGCTGCTTTTGTCAGCAGTCACATCATCAATAAATACAAGAGAACCAGTTCCTTTGGCAGCCATATATGCCCATGCCATGAAACTATCACCACCATGCTTCACTGATGAGGTGGTATGCGATGGATCATGAGCAGTTCCTTTCCTTCTCCATACTCTTCTCTTCCCATCACTCTGGTACAAGTTGATCTTGATCTCATCTGTCCAAAGGATGTTGTTCCAGAACTGTGAAAGCTTTTTTAGATGTTGTTTGGCAAACTCAAATCTGGCCTTCCTGTTTTTGAGGCTCACCAATGGTTTACATGTTGTGGTGAACCCTCTGTATTCAATCTGGTGAAGTCTTCTCTTGATTGTTGACTTTGACACACATACACCTACCTCCTGGAGAGTGTTCTTGATCGGGCCAACTGTTGTGAAGGGTGTTTTCTTCACCAGGGAAAGAATTCTCCGGTCATCCACCTCAGTTGTTTTCCGTGGTCTTCCCGGTCTTTTGATGTTGCTGAGCTCACTGGTGCGTTCTTTCTTTTTAAGGATGTTCCAAACAGTTGATTTGGCCACACCTAATGTTTTTGCTATCTCTCTGATAGGTTTGTTTTGTTTTTCAGCCTAATGATGGCTTACTTCACTGATAGTGACACCTCTTTGGATCTCATATTGAGAGTTGACAGCAACAGATTCCAAATGCAAATAGCACACTTGAAATGAACTCTGGACCTTTTATCTGCTCCTTGTAAATGGGATAATGAGGGAATAACACACACCTGGCCATGGAACAGCTGAGCAGCCAATTGTCCTATTACTTTTGGTCCCTTAAAAAGTGGGAGGCACATATACAAACTGTTGTAATTCCTACACCGTTCACCTGATTTGGATGTAAATACCTTCAAATTAAAGCTGAAAGTCTGCAGTTAAAGCACATCTTGTTTGTTTCATTTCAAATCTATTGTGGTGGTGTATAGAGCCAAAAAGATTAGAATTGTGTCGATGTGCCAATATTTATGGAACTGACTGTATATACAGTACAGTATAAGTGCATTTTAGATCCAGAACAAAATGTTGCAAGAAATTAAAAACTAAATTTTGGGGAATTGGGCATTAAATGCATGCTAAAGAAGTATTAGTGGAAAATGTGAAAAAATATGTATCTACTATTTTTATAACAGCACATGTCATAGTTAGCCTTTTCCTATCTGACTCATCATCTTATCTGGACTGTTTATATACAACAGCGGTCCTGGTGTCACACATCTTCATTCATGGCTACATAAAATAACAACTGTAATAGCCCCCAGCTGCTCAGCACAGCCCAGTACAGCCATTATTTTCTATAGATGTGCCTGATACATTAACAACATTTAGAAAGCGCTGGGATAGTAGTTGGTTTTTCAGCACTTCACTAGCTCAGGGCATGGTAACCAGTGACAAGTGGCTCAAGACTACATCTGAAATCTAATATTATGTTTTAAAAATTGAAGAGGAAGCCAGGACAGATACGGTAATTACAGATTTTTCTTTTTTGCTAAAGTAATTCTTTGACTAATGTCAATTACTTTCTGCTTAAAGTAGAACTGAAGACAAAATGTTTCATTTAAAATAGAGTAAGGGTGGATCATAACCCCTGTCAGGTTTTTTTTTTATACCTTCAATGTCCCATTTGGGAGATTTGCCCCATAACCACAACAGGAAGCAAGTGGAAATCCCCGGTAGTCACCATGGTCACTAGAACTAGTGTATTGGAAGATTTCCCCTTTATTCCTGACTTGGTGACCACTCACAATTTTGGATTTTCCAGTGGAGGCTTAGGACTTCTGAATCTTTGAGCATATCACAGGTCGCCCGATAAAACAGTTGGTATATACTGCAATAAAAAGTCCTTCTCCTCAGTCGGTGCCTATAGAAGCTCCCTCACATCTCTATAGATCCATCTGATCTTTAATGTGGATCCCTATCGTATGTCCCACATTATCATATTCGCTCACTGTTGGGACAGACAGAGAGCTAGAAGATCACTTTGTTCTGCTCATACTCCTTTAGCACCCATCCTATACAACCTGGAATTTATCCTAGGTTTGTTATCATACCAGTTCCTTTCCTGGTGGGAAACTAAAGGTCTCCTACAGATAGGAGACTTTTTGAATGGTAGAGAGTTCTACACCCTATAACATAACCATAACAACTTACACTTACTGAACTATTTCAGTATAACCAAATTATATCCAATATTAAGACTAAACTTTATGCCCCGTACACACGGTCGGATTTTCCGATGGAAAATGTGTGATAGGACCTTGTTGTCGGAAATTCCGACCGTGTGTTGGCTCCATCACACATTTTCCATCGGATTTTCCGACACACAAAGTTTGAGAGCAGGCTATAAAATTTTCCGACAACAAAATCCGTTGTCGGAATTTCCGATAGTGTGTAGACAAATTCGACGCACAAAGTGCCACGCATGCTCAGAATAAATAAAGAGATGAAAGCTATTGGTTACTGCCCCGTTTATAGTCCCGACGTACGTGTTTTACATCACCGCGTTCAGAATGATCGAATTTTCCGACAACTTTGTGTGACCGTGTGTATGCAAGACAAGTTTGAGCGAACATCCGTCGGAAAAAATCCTAGGATTTTGTTGTCGGAATGTCCGAACAAAGTCCGACCGTGTGTACGGGGCATTAGACTTTCAAAGGGTCCTTTAACACTGATGTAATTTCAGCTGTCCTGCATCTCCAGAGATTCAACTAAAGGTCGTATTTGCATCCTGTACAATATAATAATGGACCAGAATCGCAATTACCATATATGCAACAGTGTAAACGGGATATTCGCACCTCTTTCAAGATTTCTGACTGGCAAGATATCAGTAATGATTTGTCTAAAATATCCAATAATACCACTCTAAAAGAATTGAACTACAAGACATTGTTAGGATGGTATCTTGTGCCTACTAGAGTCAGTGGCAAAAATGCATCCATCAGCATACTCTAATTGTTTTAGATGGTGTGGCCAAATAATACCTTGTACCACATATGGTGGCGCTGCCCCGAAGTATCCAGGTTCTGTTTTAAAATTTCTATCTCATCTGATCAGTAACAGAAATGAATATCCTGTACTGACCCTGGCTTCGTCTACCATCTGTGCTTGCCTGCTGCCCGCCCTGACCTCAGCTTGTTTCCTGGATTTCCTTCTGTCTCCTGTACACGCTAGTGGTTTCTGTATGCAGGGCCGGTGCTACCACTAGGCAAACTAGGCAGCGGCCCAGGGCGCCTTGCTGCCTAAGGCGCCCAGCCACTGGTTTTCCTACTCTTTTCTCTCTACAGCAAGCAACTAAGTCTCAGCATCAGCAGGCAGTCGCACACCGTTCGCACATAGTGTCAGAGGCGCAGCGGTGGCGGAGGACTGTGTCTGTGCCCTGACTTCCAAATTAATGGAAGTAAGCAAACATTCATTGATGGACACTGGTAGGCTGCATTTGAAGGGCGCTGGTGAGGCAGGCTGCATTTGATGGGCGCTGGTAGGCTGCATTGATGGGCGCTGGAGAGGCTACATTTGATGGGCGCTGGTAGGCTGCATTGATGGGCGCTGGAGAGGCTGCATTTGATGGGCGCTGGAGAGGCTGCATTTGATGGGCGCTGGAGAGGCTGCATTTGATGGGCGCTGGAGAGGCTGCATTTGATGGGCGCTGGAGAGGCTGCATTTGATGGACGCTGGAGAGGCTGCATTTGATGGGCGCTGGAGAGGCTGCATTTGATGGGCACTTCATTAAAAAGGTGGGATTTACATGGGCAGGGAAAAGGGGGTGAAGTCAGGGGTAGAGCCAAGGGGGGGGCGGCAAAATGAGGTTTCGCCTAGGGTGTCAAAAACCCTTGCCCCAGCCCTGTCTGTATGCTGGGTGTACCTGGGGGCTATGACCTGGTTCCAGCTTGCTGCAAGTCCTTCCCCACCAACAGGGACCCTGGTGAAGAAGCGGGCTGGGGCTTAGACTCCGAGCCCTGGGGAACCCTGAGTTGGCGATCTACAACAACTCACTATCACAGATACCTGATATTTTCTTATTGTTGATTCCACTATCATAGATACCTGACAGTTTTCTCCCATAGGGAAATGTATATGCTCTGTGCCTTTGTTCTTTGTTATTTTCAAAAATCTGAATAAAAAGATTGACATATACAAAATTTTGGATTTTCTTTCATTTTTGGTGATCATGGTCCACAGGACAACTAGAGAGGTTGAATCTCCCCAAAAGGGTCCCTCTCCATGCTATCCAAGTTTTGCCTTCAATTCTACTTTAACTACAGGAATACAAAGTATGCTCTGTTGAAGTGTTCTAGTGCTCTGTCCTGTCATCCTAGATGTAACCTGTAAAATCACACCAGAGATGTGCCAGTATTTTTTACAGCATCTTACTAAAATATTACAAAACATCTTGTGTCATAAACATGACCAGTGTAAATAAGATGTACACCTTTTCTCTTTAATGGCTGCCGCCATCTATCATACCCCAACTTAAGTCCCCTTTTATTCTTAACTATAGTGACGACACCACACCATGTTGGAGTAAAACTGGCCATAGCAGCCTTTATTAACCAATATAAATCTATATAATATATATATATATATCTGTAACATTTTCACGTAACAAAATCAACTGTCAGTTTTTTCACCTGGTGGTCAATGACGGCACTTCCCAACGTAACTTCTGTTCCACATCTACACTGCGGGCCTTCTATCATAATAGGCCTACGGCCGTGATAACATCAGCCCAAAGACAACTCGTTACCCGCAGTGTCACCATTACCATCTTCAGCTAATCATTGTTAACTGTACACACCAATAGGGGCCCATAACCGTTGAGTCCCCCCACACTTCCATCTCCTGGGTTAGTTACCATCATCAAAGACCACCACCACCGCCATTCATATGCTGCCACGACGTCATCCATCATACCACCTGTAAAGAAAACATTAAACCAAGGTACATAACCACTTATTCAGGGAGGGTGGGTGGGAAACTTCTTCCTTCTGTAACTCTCCCCGCAATGCTGCCCGGGACCCCTCCTGCCCCCTAAATAACTTAAACTCCTCCCCCCTCAACATTACCTGTACCCAATCCCCTTATCATAAATCCAAAACAACTTCCAGTTTAACCCTTGCTGTCCCCTTATCCCCCTGTCATGCCGGCCCTCTGCTAGCTCCATTTCTTTCCACCTGCTCCAGGCCTCTCTTGACCAGTGTAAATAAGATGTACACCTTTTCTCTTTAATGGCTGCCGCCATCTATCATACCCCAACTTAAGTCCCCTTTTATTCTTAACTATAGTGACGACACCACACCATGTTGGAGTAAAACTGGCCATAGCAGCCTTTATTAACCAATATAAATCTATATAAAATATATATATATATCTGTAACATTTTCACGTAACAAAATCAACTGTCAGTTTTTTCACCTGGTGGTCAATGACGGCACTTCCCAACGTAACTTCTGTTCCACATCTACACTGCGGGCCTTCTATCATAATAGGCCTACGGCCGTGATAACATCAGCCCAAAGACAACTCGTTACCCGCAGTGTCACCATTACCATCTTCAGCTAATCATTGTTAACTGTACACACCAATAGGGGCCCATAACCGTTGAGTCCCCCCACACTTCCATCTCCTGGGTTAGTTACCATCATCAAAGACCACCACCACCGCCAACGCTAACAAGGGTGACCCCCTTACCCTTGGGAGCCCCTCCACACACGCAGTGCCCTCCGAATCCCCTCCTCCAAACCCAGGGACCAAAGATCAATGCCGACTTCGGACAGGTGAACCCCGTCCCTTCGCAGGTACAGCCCAACATCCTTCTCCAACTCCCAATGGCGAACTACCAAACCTCCATTACGTATAACAAACTGGCCCACCCTTTTATTCACCTTAATCCTGGTTTTGTTTATATGGTCTACCGACCGTGCCAACCTCCAACTCGTCCTAGCCACAATATCGGACCAAACAATCAACATGTCCGGGAAGGAAGTTCTCAAACGCAAGAAATCAATCTTAACGTCCTTTATGAGCTCCCGGCTGGGACGTACACCCAGGTCGTTGCCTCCAACATGGAGCACCAACACATCTGGTGGTCTGTCCAGGCGCGCAAAATGTTGTACTTCCGGCAACACCCTAGCCCATTGCATTCCAGGCCTGCCTACCCAACGTATACAAGCATCCTCCCTGGGAATCCCTAACTGCCTCCCATTAGGTCTCATATCTGCCCTTTTAGCCCCCCAAAACACAAAGGAGTGGCCCAATATCCATACGAGACCCCTCTTGATTCCACCTAAAAGAAAAGAAAAAACCACAGATAACCAAAGTCAAATAACATACACCATGATCAATCCCCTTAACCAAAAACCAACCCCAAACTTTACCCAAAACTCCATTACTTAGTCGCCCTTCACTCGACTACCAAGTGTGGTCGCACATATGTACGAAATCTCCTAGACTCCCAGCGGCCAATGCGCTTCACAGCCGCTTCGTCCAACCCACATCGGGCCGCCTCTGTGGCCGCACCAATGCGGAAGGAGTGCGATGCATACTGCGTACTATCCAAACCCCCTGTTTGCAAGCACTTTTTGAAAACTGCCACAAACTGAAATTTTGTCAATGGTGAACCGTCGTTATGGATCAACAAAGGCCCCTCCCCCACCGGGCGATGCCCCAAAAATTCCCTCATCGCCCTTACCGGGCATACTGGAGAACCTGTCATCCCATATAGCTGCACCTTAACCCCCTTTCCAACTTGATCTGTTTTTGACCGTCTCAACCATACCTCCAAGCTAAAACCCGTGACCTTCACATCCCGTACCCCCAAGCCCCCCGAAACCTTCCTAGAAGGGCTAACCAGTTCACCTATCCTAAAGGCACCAAAAAAGGCCAGCGAAAACGCTGCCCGGAACAACAGAACCTCATAATCCGACGCACATACCGTGCCCAACTGAGCAGATACCACCCGCAGGTTGTTAAAAGTCAATGGCCTCCTCGTGTCCTGACTTTTACGCGACCGCCGATAACCTTTCATCGCTTGTCTTACCAAAAAATCCTTGGTAACATCCGTTCCCCCTTGCAACTTGAACAAAAATGCCAAGCCAGCGAGCTTGCGATCCATCATTGAGACCGAAACCCCTTGCTCCAGATTCCTGGAGACAAAATATACCACCAGCAACCTCACGTCCCCGACTCCAGGTTCCACCCCAACTTGCCTGACAAGCGCCCACCACTCGGACCACACTTTTTCGTAAGCCCCCCAAGTGGATACACTCACCGAGCCCTTTATCCATCGCGCGAGGGGTCCCAAACGATCGACCAGAGCCCTTGGGGACACCGAACCCCTAGCTGATCTGCCAACGGAGCCAAGTCCCGGAATTTGTCCCACTGGAAACGAGACAAGGCGTCAGCCAACGTGTTATCCACCCCCGGAAGATGTACTGCATACAAAAAGATATTCAACTGTAGGCAGCGCAGCACCAGGTGCCGCAACAGCCGAACGACCGGTAGCGACGAGGCTGAAATGCGGTTAATCACCTGCACCACCCCCAAATTGTCGCAGTTCAAACGGATCTTCAAATCCCTGAACGACTCCCGCCAAACTTCCACTGCCAGTACCACCGGAAACAGCTCCAGCAGCACCAAGTTTTTGCAGAATCCCGCTTCCTGCCATTCCCTAGGCCATGGTTCAGCACTCCAATGCCCCTGGTAAAACGCCCCGTAACCCGACGACCCAGCTGCGTCCGTGAACAGCTGCAAATCGCAATTACTCAACGGTCCCGCCAACCACAGTGATTTTCCGTTGTATGTGGACAAAAAATTGTCCCACACCTTCAGATCCGCCCGATGTTCACTGGTCATCCTAATAAAATGGTGAGGGGACCTAATCCCTGCTGTAGCTGCCGACAGCCGTCGGCAGAACACCCTGCCCATGGGAATTATGCGACACGCAAAATTCAGCTTGCCCAGCAAAGACTGCAGGCCTCTAAGCTGAATCTTACGCAACGCCACTGTCGTCCGGATCTCCCTTCTCAAAGCCACCAACTTATCCTCAGGCAATCGACATTCCATTGCCTCGGAGTCAATGACTATGCCCAAGAAACTAAGCACGGTAGTCGGGCCTTCTGTTTTTTCCCGAGCCAACGGGATACCAAACGTACCCGCCATATGTTGTAATGTGGCCAACAGCAACGCACACGTCTTAGTTGCTGGGGGGCCAACGCATAGGAAATCGTCCAAGTAATGAATCACCGAATTCAAACCTGAAACATCCCGAACCACCCATTCAACGAATGAGCTAAAAGTTTCAAACAATGCGCATGAAATCGAGCAGCCCATCGGCAAGCAGCGATCGACATAAAACCTACCCTGCCAGCAACACCCCAACAACCAACAGCTGTCCGGGTGCACCGGGAGGAGGCGAAAAGCCGATTCAATGTCTGCTTTTGCCATAAGAGCTCCCTTCCCACAACGGCGTACCCAACCCACCGCTGCATCGAACGACGTGTACGAAACCGTGCAAGCATCAGGGTCGATCGCATCATTGACCGATCCGCCCTTTGGGAAAGATAAATGGTGTATAAGTCGAAACTTATTCTGCTCCTTCTTGGGGACCACCCCAAGCGGAGAGACCACCAAATTCGGCAGCGGTAGCTCCTGAAATGGCCCGGCCATCCGGCCTAATGCCACTTCTTTCCCCAACTTTTCCCCAACCACACTGGGGTGACTCAGTGCAGAGCGTAAATTTTTTGCCACCGGCGGAATAACAGCCAATGAACTCGGAATTCTTTTTTTTTTTTTTTTTTAATTTTTTATTTATGAAAAGAAAAGAACACGGCCCACACGGACCAACATGTTACAGAGTATCACATGTATCACTTAACATACACAATATATTTTAGAGGACCAAGAACTCATTGTGTTAACATGTTTTACAATGTCTCCTCTTCTTTTGTCTTAATACTGAAAAAGTGATAGCCAATCCCGGATAAGCCGGTAATGTGTTAAATGAGTAACCGTTAATGGGCATGTGACATTGTGTTGTGATATGGCCCGTTGCGTCGGCTCTCCTCCTCTTTTTTTTTTTTGTCTCTCGAATAGACATTAATAAAAGAAACTGAAGGAAAGTTATGAAAAGTTAGAGGAGAGAAGGGAAGGAATAAAATTAAGAAAGAGGGTAGAGTTGAGGGAGAGAGAGAGTATAATGGAGTAGTTGAGAAGGGGGGAGATGGGTGTGTGTCTCGCAAGTATGGAGACCCCCGCAGTCCGTTCTCACGGAGTATTATGTCATTATTTGAACTCGGAATTCTAAAACCCTCTAGGAACCCCTCCCATAGCAGCTGAGCTGCCGCCCGGTCCGGGTACCTACTTAGGAAAGGCCGCATCTTTTCCACCTTCACTGGTGTCTTCCCTTTTGCTACCCATTTCCCCAGGGCGACCTTTTCCTTTTTTAAAACAACGGGATCCGGGGTGAGATCCACCGCAACCTGAGCATTCGTGTTTAAAACGACATGCTCCCCCGAACTTACACGTCCCGTCATTGTATTGCCAACAGACGCCCCACTTTTTTGTGGCCGGCTGTCCGGGTGACGCAGAACCGCCGGCCCCCCCTGGAAAAAACTGGTTCGGGGCCCGAGCCGAGGACATAAGCTTCATCCAGAGGCTAATGTCCTTGTGGTCCCAGCGAAGAGAGGGACGCACCGCCCTCCGTTGCCGGAACTGCTCGTCATACCTGAGCCACGCTGTACCCCCATACACTCTGTAGGCCTCCCCAATGGCGTCCAAGTAGCAAAAGAGCGCCGAACAATGTTCAGGGTTCTTTTCGCCAATTACACTCGCCAGAATCGCGAACGCCTGCAGCCAGTTAGAAAACGTGCGCGGTATCAACCTATACCGCCGTTTCTCCTCATCCTCCTTTTTACTGTCAGCTGGCTTAACCCTGTCCAGATTAAACTTCTCCAAGGGGAGAAGTGAAAAAATCTCCACATACTCCCCTTTCACGATTTTTTCCCGGACTTCCGACTTCAAATGTGCCCCAAGAGGCCCTTCGAAGCAAACGTAAACTTCGCATTTTGCGGCATCCGCAATGCGAACCACGTCCGTCCTTTTTTCCCCTTCTCCTAGTGGCCGGAGCGGACACCACCGGGGGCACCATCCCCATGGGGGGCGACACACCCACTGCAGCCGGAGGGGGCACTGCCCCAACCACCGGCGATTCTGCACATGGAGGGACCCACACTGCAGTCTGAGGCGCCCGCCCATCCGTACCTGGCGCAAACCTCTGGACCAATTCCCGCAAACCCCCCAACAGAGCCTGCAACTGCCCATCCGTGTCCCCAGAAACAGGTCCTGCACCTGCTGACTGGGAACCGGCCGTCACTACAGTCCCCAATTGCAACACACCCAATGTGGTCCCAGACCCCCCCATATCAGCCACCCCCAGCAACCCTTGTAAAGCATTGGTCAGCGTGTGAGAGGAAACAGGAAATGACTTACCGGGCCGACCAGGGGGTGTCCCCGCCGCCGCTGCTCCCGAATCCAATGGCGCCGGACGCTCCTGCCTGTCTTCCTCCTCAGACCCGCTCAGCTCTCCCTCGGACCGGTCACCGGGCGTTTGCAGGGGCTCCGTGTCATCCATCCCCGGGGAAGAGGGCCTGGATGCTGCCGTCACCTGACCGCGCTGGCCACGCCTCCCGACACTGGCTCCTCCCATCGCAGTCGCCGACTTCGTCCTAGGCACTCTGGATACCTGGCTGCTGGGCCTCCCACTCCTCCTGGAAGGGGTATCGCTCCGGACTTCCGAGCCGCCGGCCGGGGATGGGGAAAGCCCGGCGGCCGTTGACGTCATCCTCACACGCTGAGACCTCCCCCTGGCTGCATGTGCAACACAGGGAGCGTCCGTCGCCTCACGCTGCCCTCGTCGAGCGGGCGGGGGGGAAACGCTGGGTCCTGCCGACGCCCCGCCCACTGAGCTCCGCCGATGACGAGGATTCCGTCCAGGAACCACCACGGCAGAAACCGGGTGTCGTTTCGCCGGTGGTCCTGACGGGTCCCGCTCCGGGGGGCTCCTAATGTGGCGTGCAGCTCTGGGGGAGGCTTTAGGTGAAAAACGCCCCGGAGGCCGCGACCTCCGGGCGCGCGGAAGGCCCTGCCCCCTCACCTCCTCTCCAGCCTGAGATCCGAGGAGTCTGGCCACCTGGCTGTGCAGCCATCCAGGGCCGTGGGTGTTCGCAGCAGCCCGCAGCTGGGCCAATAAGCTGTCTAAGTCCGCCATTGCTCTCTAGCCTGGGGGTAGAATAATAAACTTCTTCCTTCTGTAACTCTCCCCGCAATGCTGCCCGGGACCCCTCCTGCCCCCTAAATAACTTAAACTCCTCCCCCCTCAACATTACCTGTACCCAATCCCCTTATCATAAATCCAAAACAACTTCCAGTTTAACCCTTGCTGTCCCCTTATCCCCCTGTCATGCCGGCCCTCTGCTAGCTCCATTTCTTTCCACCTGCTCCAGGCCTCTCTTTAGTGAACATTGACAAAATGTCTGACAGAGATAGAAAATTTAATAATTACAAAACATTGCACATATTTTCCTTGTGTTTTAGGTCATGTCCTCTAAGCGGGTTTTTATAACCTAAGAAAACTGCTGACTTGAGAGATATGTATGCAGCCTACGCTGACTTGTTTGGTTTGACAAACCAATGAACCAAAAGTGCTTAGGATGTAGATTCTGATATAGCCTGACAAGAAACTTGCAAGTTGCATCCAAAGTAGTAAGACTACTCCCTGAAGCAGATAGATCAGGTACTATAATGAAGTACTTCAGGCAAAAAAATATCAGTGCGTCAATTAGCTAAGAACTTACGTGACAGATCCCAAAAGCCAAGTGTCCAGTGCACTTAAAAAATAACAGACAGTACTGTATATAAAGTTTTAGTGACTTTTGTCATTTTGTCTATATTTGTATATTTTATTACATCTAAAAACTACCTGCCCACTCATGTGTTCAAATATGTCCTATAAAGCAAATCTTGTATACTGTAAAATAAAACTACATTTACAGTACTTGATAATGTGTAAAAATTACAGTATAAATAAACTACAAATCTCCATTTTTTATTTCCTAGCAGCCCAGTGGCGCAGCATGGGTTGCCAGCTCTTGGAGCAAGGCAATTATTGCGTCCCCCTAACTTGTGGAAGCTAGCACTTCCTGAGTCCCTTACACCAGAATATATACACTATATTGCCAAAAGTATTGGGACGCCTTTACACGCTCATTAACTTTAATGGCATCCCAGTCTTATGCCCCGTACACACGATCGTAAATTCCACCAGCAAAAGTCGGATGTGAGCTTTTGGTCAGAAATTCCAACCGTCTGTATGCTCCATCGGACTTTTGCTGGCAGAATTTGAGCCAGCAAAAGATTAAGAGCAGGTTCTCTATTTTTCGGTCGGAAAAAGTTCCTATCCGAAAATGCGTTCGTCTGCATGCAATTCGGACGCGCATAAAATCACGCATGCTCGGAAACAATTCGACGCATGCTCGGAAGCATTGAACTTCATTTTCTCGGCTCGTCGTAGTGTTGTACGTCACCGCGTTCTTGACGGTCGAAAGTTCAGAGAACTTTTGTGTGACCGTGTGTATGCAAGGCAAGCTTGAGCAGAATTCCATTGGAAAAACCATCCAAGTTTTTTCTGACGGAATTTCTGATCGTGTGTATGGGGCATTAGTCCATAGGGTTCAAAATTTAGTTGGCCCACCCTTTGCAGCTATATCAGCTTTAACCCCTCTGGGAAGGCCGTCAGCAAGGTTTAGGAGTGTGTCTATGGGAATGTTTGACCAATCTTCCAGAAGCACATTTGTGAGGTCAGGCACTGATGTTGGATGAGAAGGCCTGGATTGCAGTCTCCGCTCTAATTAGTTACATAGTTACATAGTAGATTATATGTCAGTATTACACTGTATATTCCTGTATGTTGCGGTCGTTAAGGTGCTTATCTAATAGTTTCTTGAAACTTTCAATGCCCCCCGCTGAGACCATCGCCTGTGGAAGGGAATTCCACATCCATGCCGCTCTTACAGTAAAGAACCCTCTACGTAGTTTAATGTTAAACCTCTTTTCTTCTAATTTTAATGAGTGGCAACATGTCTTGTTAAACTCCCTTCTGCAAAAAAGTTTTATCCCTCTTGTGGGGTCACCAGTATGGTATTTGTATATTGAAATCATATCCCCTCTCAAGCGTCTCTTCTCCAGAGAGAATAAGTTCAGTGCTCGCAACCTTTCCTCATAACTAATATCCTCCAGACCCTTTATTAGCTTTGTTGCCCTTCTTTGTACTCGCTCCATTTCCAGTACATACTTCCTGAGGACTGGTGCCCAGAACTCGACAGCATACTCTAGGTGTGGCCGGACCAGAGTCTTGTAGAGCGGGAGAATTATCGTTTTATCTCTGGAGTTGATCCCCTTTTTAAAGCATGCCAATATTCTGTTTGCTTTGTTAGCAGCAGCTTGGCATTGCATGCCATTGCTGAGCCTATCATCTACTAGGACCCCCAGGTCCTTTTCCATCCTAGATTCCCCCAGAGGTTCTTCCCCCAGTGTATAGATTGCATTCATATTTTTGCCACCCAAATGCATTATTTTACATTTTTCTAGATTGAACCTCATTTGTCATGTAGTTGCCCACCCCATTAATTTGTTTAGATCTTTTTGCAAGGTTTCCACATCCTGCGGAGAAGTTATCGCTTTGCTTAGCTTAGTATCGTCTGCAAATACAGAGATTGAACTGTTTACCCCATCCTCAAGGTCATTTATTAACAAATTAATAGGATTGGTCCCAGCAAAGAACCCTGGAGGACCCCACTACCCACCCCTGACCATTCCGAGAACCCCCAATTTATCACCACCCTCTGAACTCGCCCTTGTAGCCAGTTTTCAATCCATGTACTCACCCTATGGTCCATGCCAACGGACCTTATTTTGTACAGTAAACGTTTATGGGGAACTGTGTCAAATGCTTTTGCAAAATCCAGATACACCACGTCTACGGGCCTTCCTTTATCTAGCTGGCAACTCACCTCCTCATAGAAGGTTAGTAGATTGGTTTGGCAAGAACGATTCTTCATGAATTCATGCTGATTACTGCTAATGATAACGTTCTCATTACTAAAATCTTGTATATAGTCCCTTATCATCCCTTCCAAGAGTTTACATACTATTGAAGTTAGGCTAACTGGTCTGTAATTCCCACAGATGTATTTAGGACATTTTTAATTATTGGTGCTACATTGGCTTTTCTCCAATCAGCTGGTACCATTTCAGTCAGTAGACTGTCAGTAAAAAATAGGAACAATGGTCTGGCAATTACTTGACTGAGTTCCCTAAGTACCCTCGGGTGCAAGCCATCTGGTCCCAGTGATTTATTAATGTTAAGTTTCCCAAGTCTAATTTTAATTCTGTCCTCTGTTAACCACGGAGGTGCTTCCTGTGATGTGTCATGAGGATAAACACTGCAGTTTTGGTTACTAAAGCCTCCCCGAGTCCCTCGTGAAGACTGAGGAGAAGAATAAATTCAATACCTTTGCCATCTCCCCATCCTTTGTAACCAGATGTCCTTCTTCATTCTTTATGGGGCCAATATGGTCTGTCCTCCCTTTTTTACTGTTTACATACTTAAAGAATTTCTTGGGATTTTTTTTGCTCTCCTCCGCTATGTGTCTTTCATGTTCTATCTTAGCCATCCTTATTATACCCTTGCATTTCTTCTTGCATTCTTTATAAAGTCTGAATGCTGATGATGATCCCTCAACCTTGTATTTTTTGAAGGCCTTCTCCTTTGCTTTTATATGCATTTTTACATTGGAGCTAAGCCATCCAGGACTTTTGTTCGCTCTTTTAAATGTATTACCCAAAGGAATGCATTGGCTAATGCCCTTATTTAATATGCTATTAAAGCAAACCCATCTCTCCTCTGTGTTCTTTGTTCCTAAGATTTTATCCCAATTTATGCCTTCTAGCAAGGTTCGTAGTTTAGGGAAGTTGGCTCTTTTGAAATCGTGTTTTTGTATTCCCCTTATGTTTCCTATTTGTGTGGTTTATACTGAAGCCAATTGACCTGTGATCGCTGTTACCTAAATTGCACATCTGTGATCAGGTCTGTATTGTTGGTAATCAGTAGATCCAGTAACACTTTATTTCTAGTTGGTGCGTCTACCATCTGACCCATAAAATTGTCCTGCAAGACATTTAGGAATTGGCGAGCCTTAGATGAATGCGCGGTTCCCTCCGCCCAGTCTATGTCTGGATAGTTAAAATCCCCCATTATGATAACACTTCCCATCCTTGCTAATCCAAATTGTGATAGGAGATCAGTCTCCCCTTCCTCTCTCAGGTTAGGGGGCCTATAGCATACTCCCAGTATTATTTTTATCCCAAAGGTGTTCTGTCGGGTTGAGGTTAGTACTCTGTGCAGGCCAGTCAAGTTCCTCCACCCCAAGCTCGCTCATCCGTGTCTTTATGGACCCTGCTTTGTGCACTGGTGCGTAGTCATATTGGAACAGGAAGGGGCCATCCCCAAACTGTTCCAACAAAGTTGGGAGCATGAAATTGTCCAGAATGTCTTGGTATGCTGACGCCTTAAGAGTTCCCTTCACTGGAACTAAGGGGCCAAGCGCAACCCCTGAAAAGCAACCCCACACCATAATCCCCCCTCCACCAAATGATTTGGACCAGTGCACAAACATCTTTGGGATGAATTACAGTGTAGACTGTGAGCCAGGCCTTCTCCTCCATATCAGTGCTTGACCTCACAAATGTACTTCTGGAAGAATGGTCAAACATTCCCATAGACACACTCCTAAACCTTGTGGACCACCTTCCCAGAGGAGTTGAAACCTTTATAGCTGCAAAGGGTGAGCCAACTCAATATTGAACCCTACGGACGAAGACTGGGATGCCATTAAAGTTCATGTGCATGTAAAGGCAATACTTTTGGCAATATAGTGAATATTGTGACAAACAGCCCCAGTCAGTTATGGATGGAGTGTATCTGCCGCATAGAATTTTGAGGTAAATGGGTGGCAGCGCAAAGTTTTTAGCAGGCTTCAGGGAGTTAAATAGGATCTCCAGGCTCCCCCCAAAAAATACTGTAGCTGCTGACCTTTAGTATTAGGACACTTACAGTGCCTTGAAAAAGTATTCATACCCCTTGAAATTTTCTACATTTTCTCATTTTACAACCAAAAACATGAATGTGTTTTATTGGGATTTTATGTGATAGACCAACACAAAGTGGTACATAATTGTGAAGTGGAAGGAAAATGATTAATTTTTCAAATTTTTTTACAAATAAATATCTAAAAAGTGTGGCGTGCATTTGTATTCAGCCCCCTTTACTCTGATACCCCTAACTAAAATCTAGTGGAACCAATTGCCTTCAGAAGTGACCTAATTAGTAAATAGAGTCCATCTGTGTGTAATTTAATCTCAGGATAAATACAGCTGTTCTGTGAAGCCCTCAGAGGTTTGTTAGAGAACGTTAGTGAGCAAACAGCATCATAAAGGCCAAGGAACACACCAGACAGGTCAGGGATAAAGTTGTGAAGAAGTTTAAAGCAGGGTTAGGTTATAAAAAGTATCCCAAGCTTTGAACATCTCACGGAGCACTGTTCAATCCCCTTTCTGAAAACGGAAAGTGTATGGCACAACTGCAAACCTACCAAGTGCATTAATCAGAGAAGCAGCTAAGAGGCCCATGGTAATTCTGCAGGAGCTGCAGAGATCCACAGCTTAGGTGGGATAATCTATCCACAGGACAACTATTAGTCCTGCACTCCTCAAATGCTTTGAGGAGTGGTCGGCGTCACTTTTTATAATCACAGTACTGCATTGGGTCATCACCCTGCTACCTGTTAATATGTGTTCATGCCAATAAATTGCTATTTTTTGCTACTTAAACTTGGTCATTGCTCTTCCATTTAACCCTGCTTTTCTCTTTCCCCACCTGTTTGGGATACTTTTTTACTGCCTTGTTTTGGGGTTGGAGCGCAGTCACCATAAATCTTTAGGCATTGAACCTTTACATATGAGTCAAGCCACTCTATCTATACCCATTTTTTTATACTCTCTAGATGTGCAATGCTGGTAGAGACATACCCAAAAAGACGTGCAGCTGTAATTGCAGTGAAAGGTGGTTCTACAAAGTATTGATTTAGGGGCTGAATACAAATGCACACCACACTTTTCACATATTTATTTGTAAAAAAAATTTGAATGCCATTTATCATTTTCCTTCCGCTTCACAATTAGGTGCCACTTTGTGTTGGTCTATTACAAAAAATCACAAATAAATTACAATACAAGAAACCAGTGGTGAGATGATTTGAGCTTTGTGACATGGTGCATTATCCTGCTGGAAGTGGCCATCAGAAGATTGGTACACTGTAGTCATAAAGGGATGGACATGGTCAGCAATGATACTCAGGTAGGCTGTGGCATTTAAACAATGCTCATTTGGTACTAAGGGGCCCAAAGTGTGCCAAGAAAATATCCCCCACACCATTATACCACCAGCCTGAACCATTGATACAAGGCAGGATGGATCCGAACTTTCATGTTGTTTACTCCAAATTCGGACCTTACCATCCGAATGTTGCAGCTGAAATTGAGACTTATCAGACCAGGCCTAATAAAGTGGACGGCGAATGTATATTGTTATGAAGAACAGTGAGAACATTATTGTACCAAAATCATTTATTTTCCACATCTTACAAGTCTACACACGGCTTAATGCAAAGAATGTAATTTGCGTTATTGTTTAAAAAAGCTCAGATATTTTGATACATTTCAGAAGCTTAACACTTTCTTCCAAAATTAAAAAGTATATGTGTCCAGCCCAGCTGTAAGCTTACCATAATGTAGATAGTCTTTGAATAATTATACTATATCGGCTAGATTTATTCTTGCCGTCCATACACTTCACATAGGAACAAGGTTTTTTATTATAGTAAAGCACATTGATAAGATTGTTTGCACTACATTGATCTCTTTCGGGTGTATGACTAAAAAAACATTAAAGTCTAGTTTCTCTTTTATTGAAGCAGTTGGATTTGCAGTAAGCATAGGGTGACCAGACATCCCCGGGTTCAGAGGACAGTCCACGATTTTAGGAGGCTGTCCCTGGGAAAAAATGTGTCCCTGGTTTTGTCCCCAGTTAAAAGAACGTGTCCCTGATTTCTTTCTTTCTTTGATTGACCTGAAGCAAGAGGAAGGAGGGGATGGGCTGTGTCTGATCCCAGCTCTGTCTGCTATTAGGTGATGTTGTCCATGTGATGTAACATGCCAACCCCCTCTCAACTTGGGTAGATGTTTTCACAGGAAGTAAGGGTAATAAGGGTTATTTGCCACCTTTCCCTTGCTCTCGATTGTGATTTTGACCTGCAGTGCACATTTGGGCCTGAAGCTGGTATGTTAAAAGTCAACATTACACTAGAGCGTAGGGCTGGGACAAGGGGGTTGGTTTTAATTGGTTTTAATGTGTGTCTGTGTGTGGGGGGGCTAAGTAAAACAGTAGCAGTAAAAGGGGTATGGCTAAGTAAATCAGTAGCACTAGACACCATTAGCACTTTGTGCAAATAATATACTGAACTGGATTGTGACTGGAGAGCCTTCTGCTGGAAACCACCTACAGTATAAATGTAGCCTGGGACATGACCTGTCACATGAGTGTGTTGCAGAGAGAGGCACGGTGGTGCTGAAGAGGGGACATGCTCCATCTGATGCCTCAGACTCCTCCCCATCCTACAAGTATATGCTGCCTTCTGTACAGGTGGAAATGAAGTAGGAGAATTTACCAGAAGACTGTTGGCACTCACTAGCAACGCCATGGCAAGTACAATTCAGGGGAGGGGGAATTCATTTTGGAGGTGGTTTTGGTTGGGGGGAGGTTTGTATTGGGAGGAAGGAGGAATTCTGTGCTTTACATACTGTTATACACTGCATATTTTTTTAATACTCTGCATTATTAAATTATACCCATTTAAGTCCCTCTGACTGTTAACACAATTTGGCCACACCCAACTTTTGGTGTTACATGCTTTGCCTTGTCTTAGGGTGTCCCTGGATTTCAGTTTGAAAATCTGGTCACCTTTACTAAGTAGGCATCTAATGGTCAGTATCTTTCTTGATATATTTCCACTGTCAGGAGAATGGCCAAGGGAGAACTGGCAATTCTGCCAATACTCAGCATGGCCGCATCAGGTGCAATCCTGTGCACACTGGCGCACGAATGTCGAATTGGCGCACACAGGTGCGCAGCGACGCAAATTGGTGAATGCGCAAGACTGCTGTAAAAGACTGCTGATGTGCTCATCAGATTGCTGGATGATCGTCAGCCCCCCCGTATTCCTGTGCCTCTGTGCATTCTGATCTGTCTCATCTTGATTCCTAGGTTTGATCCCTGGCTGGAACTACTGACTTCTCTACTGCTTTATCCACTGTGTTTGAACTGTCTACCCATGTATGACCCTGGTTTGTTCCAGTTCCCACTACCTGCATCTGCTACTGACTTATCAACCCTGGATGACTACCTGGCCTGGCTTCTGGTTCTGCTTCCTTATTTGCCCTGCTGCATTTTCTCTTATCTCTGTCAATGGGAAACCACTGATTGGGACAAGGGGGAGAGTTCTACAGTGAATGTAAATGTTATGAAATCCATCCATGCACCACTGGTTGAAAAAATCTGGTCTAAATACAATGGTCATGCCATTTTTTTTTCTTTGTGTGTATTTTATAAAGGTGTGATTTGTGTATTTCTTCTAGAACTGTGCAGTAATCCAGTGTGAAACTTTGCCCCTGTGCAGGAGCTTCCTGTAATAAAGACCAGTCACTGATTCTCTCTCTTCTTGTGCACGATAACTGGTCTTGTCTTTTCGTTTTCCTGTAGGTGTCTGCAGGCAGCCTCCTGGGTCCCTCCTACAGCTTTGCCATCTGCACAGGCAATAACAGCACAGTAATGATGTCACTGCTAATTTTATAAGGTAATATATAGAGTTGGTACACACAAAATCTATTTATATCCTTTGTGGCTTTTGAGGAATATATTTAAATGAAAAGGGTTTGTGGCTGGATTTCAACTTTAAGCTAAGCTTTCATTACAAATACGTTTGCAGAAAAAGCCCACTGGCTTGAACTATTCAGTCTTTGTGGGTACAAAGTGGAAAAAAATTTAATTATACATGATGAATGAGTGTCGGTTCCACATACAGTATGGTCCTTGTGATATAAGTCAAACAAAATAAAGAATGCTTCTATTTACTGTTAGGAAATATGAATAAGCATTTTCAATATGAAAAAGAGTCACCAAGGGATAATGTAGTTAGAGGTTCATCTGACTACAGGAAAATTCTCCATTTGCAGGATTACCACGAGCATCAGTGAATATGGTTGGCTTAGAGATATTCTCATGTAATGAAGAACATATATAAATATAGAAATGTAGGTTATCTTTAGCGGTCATGTTCAAAGCAGCCAGCTGCAGACTTTTATTATAATTAATGGCAAGTGACCAGCTGGGACAGTAGGAGACATGCACATATTACTACAGCATAACAAAAATCTAGGGCCTGGCAAGCTTCCAGATTGTGTGTAGTGCAGTGGGATAATGAGGCTGAACATCTTTACCCAGCTTTGTTTTGACACAAACAGGCTAATTTACAAAAACTGGCATAAAACTGCAATGGTTGCCAATAACATTCAATATGGTTTCAGCTTTCAATCCAATAGCATTGGTTTTCGTAGTAAAAAAAGCTCCCATAGAAAAAATTCTTGCTGTCTACTGAAACCTTTAAGATGAGTTCCAGGTATGGAAATAATTTTTACTTAGTTACATTGATGCAGCTTGGACCAATGTACATATGTATGTGTCATACCTGTGGGATTCCCACGAAGGCTTGACAACACTGCAGTAGGCACCGCCACTACAGTGATCTCCAATCTCTTCCAGGTTCCATGCCAAGCAGCTGCCCTACTGCGTACTAAACATGAAAGGTTGCTCATTCAGCGCAATCATCATTCAGAGAACAATTTGCATTTGCCTAATGAATGTAAAGAGTTCTCTGATTGGACGAGGTGGAAAGGCAAGGAGGTGACGTCTCGATTTCCACCTCCTCCATTTAGAGAACCTTTTTTTCAAATATAATCTTTATTCAACCACCCGAGAGGGCACTGTAATTGCTTACATTTACAAGAAAAATAAAAGGTATCAATGTGTGTCGAGGTCGCAGCCTCTAATGGTACATAAGGAAAATGAAATTAGAGATGAAAATGAGGTCGCAGCCTCTGTTATTACATCATTTCGGGATCTTCCAATTGGACCTCATTTACATTCCTGCGTAACCCACATATCTTCTGATTTGACGCTATTTCAGCAACCAGTTCCCTCCCACTCTATTTTCCATTTTTCTATACCAATAACTAAACTAAAAGGACCACACACATACACAATAAAGAAATAAAAAAAAAAGGGAAAAAAAAACATGAGCTATAATATTAGGAAAACTTAAAAAAAAAAAAAAAAAAAAAAAAAATAGTTATAGTAGTAGAGAAAATAAGTAGAGAAGAGGGAAAGGGGGGATGGGAGAGAGAGAGAGAGAGAGAGGGAGAGAGAGAGAGAGAGAGAGAAAAAGAGAGAGAGAGAGAGAGAGAGAGAGAGAGAGAGAGAGAGAGAGAGAGAGAGAGAGAGAGAACATGAAGGCGGCTAAGGCACATAAAGGCAGCCAAGGCACTCACCCCGAACCGTCAAGTTCCCCTGCATCTCCTCAAGGTCTCTGTCTTGAAGATACCCAAAGATTAGGTGGAAGGGTCTCCCCCCAGCAGATTCTGTCCCTCATCTGAGAATATAAACATGTTCCAGCCCGCCCAAGTCCTGGAAAACCGTTCATTTTGGTTTCTATCTGTAAGGACAAGGTCTTCCATTTGTTTGATGTCTTCCACCTTTTTCACCCACATACTAACTGTAGGAGGTTGGATAGATTTCCATAATATGGGTATACATGCCTTGGCAGCATCAAACAAGTGTCTTGTGAGCGATTTTTTGTAGGCCTTGGTGGGGGCGTGAGAAGCGTGGAGCAAGAATATCGCTGGGTCCGACAGTATAGGTCGCTCAGTGAATCTCTGTATTGTACTCTGAACAGTCCTCCAGAACTGCTCCAATTTGGGGCAGGACCAGAGGATATGTAGGAGTGTTCCCCGTTCGCTCTGACACCTCCAGCAAAGATCTGACGTGGAAGGGAAAATCTTACTTAGTTTTGCAGGGGTATGATACCATCTAGTGAGAATTTTATAATTAGTCTCCTGCGTTTTTGTACACATCGAGGATTTATACGTGAAATGTATGATATTTTGTTTTTGACGGGGTGTAAATGTACAATGTAAATCTCGCTCCCACGCCTCAATACACTGCAGACTCGAGCCCTCCAATGGTGTGGTCAGTAATTGGTAAGTGGCAGAAAGAGTATGAGCCATTGGGCCCTCCTCCTCACAGTACGTCTCGTAAGTCGTCAATGTTTGGGAGAAACTGTCAGGGGCTGGGAGCGACCTTAGAAAGTGCTTGAGTTGGCCTGCTCTCCAGAAGTCTAGTCTGAACTTGCCTTCCGGACTCATGAGTTCAGCAATTGTGGGCCAGCGATTTTGTGTTAGGAAGTGGGAGGCTTGGAAACAATTAGAATTTCTTAGAGAGATGAATATTTGATCTGTACATCCTGGTGCAAACTCTGGTGTGCCTAATATCGGGCGGATCTGGGAATTGGACGATGATAGTCGGAATCTTAGAAATAGAGAGGCACATATCTTAACTGTCAGACCTATCAAGGGGTGGTTTTTGAGGGTTCCAGGTAAGAGATGAGCTATCCATGGTGCTCTGTTCAGGGGTAAGTTTGACTGAGATTGTTCTAATCTGGTCCATTGTTTGGAGGACTGGTGGCGGCTCCAATCGACAAGTCTTGTCAGATGAGATGCATAGTAGTATTTGCGGAGGTCCGGTATCGCCAGTCCCCCAAACAATTTAGGTAACATGAGTTGTCTTCTGTTTATTCTGGGGCGTTTCCGATTCCAAATAAAGTCAAAGAAAAGGGCACTGATTTGGGTAAAATACGATGCAGGGATGTGGATCGGCAGGGCCTGCATAAGGTACAGGAACTTAGGGAGGATGCACATCTTCAATATGTTGCATCTGCCAAACCATGAATGAAACCCTGTATTCCATTTGTCTAGGAGGGCTCGAACTACAGTTAGCAACGGGGGAAAATTCAGTGTGAATATCTGTGAGATTTTAGGGGGGATTAATGTCCCCAGATATTTGAGAGCTGTCGTTGACCATCTAAATTTAAAGCTGTCTCTAAGTGTTGAAAGTGATTTTGGAGGGATAGCCACTCCCATTGCCTCGGACTTGTCGAAATTAATCTTCATGTTGGATAAACTACCATACGTCCTAAACTCCTGCAGAAGGTTCGGGAGGGAGATCAGCGGGTTAGTGAGAGTAAACAGCATGTCATCCGCATAAGCGGCAATCTTCTGCTGAGTGTCTCCTACAGCTATCCCGGATATATCCGGGTTGGAGCGTACCGTGCACAGGAAGGGTTCCAACGATAGGGCGAAGAGGAGTGGGGATAGAGGGCATCCCTGGCGTGTACCGTTGCCAATCATGAAGGCATCCGACAGCACACCATTGACCCGTACACGAGCAGTGGGTTCAGCGTAGAGGGACCTTATCCAAGTCATCATTCTGTCGCCGATGCCCACATGATCTAAGACCGAGGTCATAAATTGCCAATCCACCCTATCGAAGGCCTTCTCTGCGTCTGTGCTAAGAAAGATGGACGGGTTCTTATTTTGATTGGCTATGTGTAGTAGGTTAAGTACTCTGGTAGTATTATCCCTGGCCTCCCTAGTTGGGATGAAACCTACTTGATCCTGGTGGATCAGGGATGGAAGAAATTGTTGGAGTCTGTTGGCCAGGATTTTTGTGAATATTTTTAGATCTGTGTTAAGGAGGGAAATTGGCCTGTAGCTCCCACAAGCAGTGGCGTCCTTCCCCTCCTTATATATCACTGCAATGTGGGCCGATAAAGTATCCCGAGGGATGTTCCCTCCCGAACCCAGTGAGTTGAAAAATTTGTAGAGGTGTTCCTTGACGTACGGCAGCATGGTCTTGTAGTATTGTGCTGTGTACCCGTCTGGACCCGGTGATTTGCCTAGTTTAATAGCACTTATGACTGAAGTTATTTCCTCTATAGATATAGGTTCCTCTAGTAGGGTCCTGTCTTCATCAGTTAATTTGGGCATCCCTGACCTACACAGGTATGTCTCTATTTGAGGGCGCGAGGTAGCTGGCTTTTGTAAATTATAGAGAGATGCATAGAATTCCCTAAATACCCCAGCTATTTTGCGGGGGAGTGTGGTTTTCTGACCAGATGGTGACATAATGTGTGGGATGTAGCTCGCTAATTTCTGTTCTTTCAGGGAGTTGGCTAGAAGTCTGCCACACTTATCCCCTGATTCATAGGACTTACGCCTGCAAATCTGTACCGCCGCTTTAGCTCGAAATTGGAGTATGTCAGTAATTTTGGCTCGTAGGAGCAGTAGTTCTGCTTCTCCCTCGGGAGACTGGGTGTGTTTATGTCTTGCCTCCGCTTTCTGTAGTTCAACCAGAAGCCCTGACAATTGTATCGAGCGCTGTTTTTTGATACGTGCCCCGTGTTTGATTAATACCCCCCGTATGACCGCCTTGTGGGCCTCCCATACCATCCCGGGGTTACTGTCAGGGGTGTCATTTGTCTTGAAGTAATTCTCCATCTCCTTTACTACTTCCTTTAGAGTCAGTTCGTCTTGTAGGAGACTTTCGTTTAGTCTCCAAGTTCGTTCTCTGGTACTAAGACAGTCTGTTAGGTCATAGGCAAGAAGGATCGGGGCATGGTCAGACCACGTAATGGATCCGATCGAGGTGCTTCGTACCGCATGTAGTTGTGAATGGGGAAGTAGAAAGAAGTCAATTCTAGAATACTGTCTGTGTGGGGTCGAATAGAAAGTATAGTCACGTTCCGTAGGATGTTGAAGTCTCCATATGTCAATCAGTTGTGAGCTATTTAATGTGCGAGCTATTCGTTTCCTAACTGTCGGAGTAGTTGAGGAAGTTCCCGATGAGGTGTCTTCTGAAGGAATCAGTGAGACATTAAAGTCTCCACCGATAATCAACTGTCCCTTAGTGAACCTACTCAGGGTGTCTAGTGTCTTGGCTATGAATTGCTCTTGTTGGGAGTTGGGAGCGTATATATTTGCTAATGTTACCTCCACCCCCCCAATGTCTCCTCTGAGGAACAGGTATCGTCCTTCTGTATCTGTCTTAACCTCTACACATTTCCAGGGGACAGAACGCGAAATTAGTATAGACACTCCTCTGGATTTGGTCATACCAAATGTGGAGTGATATACTGTTGGGTATTGTTTATTTTTCAATATTGGTAGGTTGTCCCCTTTAAAGTGAGTCTCCTGTATAAATGCTACGTTAGCCTTGTGGCGATGGAGGTCACCCAACAGCATACGTCGTTTTTCGGGCGTATTTAGCCCCCTTGCGTTCATGGAGAACACTGTCACCGCCTCCATGTTCCCCCTATATAGTTAAACAGAGAAAGATATTTAATTTAAGGGATATTAGAAGAAAGAATAGGGTATAGAAAATAGCAAGACTATGAACGAGAGAAAAACTCAAAAATTGCTGAGCTACCAGCAAGTATTGTGTATATGTGTGATCTATCTATGTAGCACAATAATGCTAAAACGCTCACTAGCACAAGCCAGTAATCGAGCGCAGGCCTATTTGGGAGCTCAGATGGAGATAGCCGGCAAAGAGGTCTCCGGCCCCCCTCCTCCCCCCCACTTGCTCTTAACATACATTATCTTTATATTGTTAACGGCTAAATCTTACAATATACTACGTTCAGTTTAAACAGAGGTTACAGACTCTTTCTTTTGTAATATGGTGTTCCAACTTTGTGTAGTAACAAAACAAGCGAACTGACCACCAGCCTGAGCAGATTAACTTCAAACTTCTTAGACCCTTTTTGCCTACTATATCTCGCAGCTGTCAGGGTATCCCTTCTGGGGTACTGCATATGGAGTCACTGCCCTCTCACCCCCGCCCGGGCGTCACCGGACCCCACACCCTAGAGATTAATCACTTCTGTTTCTATGTCTCCCTCACCCCCACCCCCCCCACCCCCCCCCCCCCCGGGGGGGGAGGACCGCAACACCATCCACCCTTAGGTCTATTTCCCGCTATTGTTCGTGAGATGTTTGAGAAGAGTGATCTCGCTAATCCATGATGGGAGCCTCCCCCCTCTCCCCCCCACTCCTCGGAGAGTGCCATCCAGGAGGCCGCGGCCGAAAACCACGCCCCCCGGACGCCACCCCCCTCTTTGCTCGGGCGATATCTCTCGTGGTCTGCCGGACTCATAAGCCCACCCTCATCGAGCCTAGCAATTCCCCCCTGGGGGGGGGGGGGGGCCAAGAGGATCCAGGGACCAAGGAGTGCATGCACCTCAATATTCCAAACATACATGTCAACAAAATCCGGGAGTGAGCCCCATCCCTCTCATATACACCTTCCCGCTGACTTTGAGAGAGCTCTTACTCATTAAAGTATCTACCAACATCATTTACTTACAGACCCTTAGGAGCAGGATTATAAATTTGCCCAGTCCAGAAACTTGGAGACCGTCTTTGTATGTTGTATGGTAACAGGAGAGGACCTGAAGGTCTCCCCTCTCCATCTAAGCAGCTCCGCATTTGGCGCTGAGGGGTTGAAAAAGAGACTCCAGCCTGGCTGCGCTGATCAAGGGCTTGGTTCGGGTGGGGCTGTCGCTAGTCGGCCCTTCCTTTTAGTGTGTGGTGATCTAGGTGGGCCACAGCGGGGCTCCTCATACCAGCCGGGTGAGGAGGGTTATGCGGGGGAGGGAAACTGTCAGGTCTATCGAACACTCCAGAGAGTCGAGCCGGGGGTACAGTAGCAGCGCTCCGATCAGTCAAACTTTTTTCTCTCTGCGGCAGGCTCAGGGAAACACAAATTAACACTTTGTCAGGCTGTAGTGAGAAACATAGAAGGGAATGTCAGTTATGACTCACGTGGACCCTCCGCTGATGGGGCTCGCTGCCTTCTTCTGGAGCGCTGTTGGCGGGGGGGCTGATGAGCCCGCTGAGAGAACGAACCCGGGCGTCCCGCAAAACGAGGCATCAGGGCCAGCCAATTCGGGACCGAAATTGGATCCGATTCCACAAAGGCAAAAAATGCAGGGAGATCCGCTGGGGTCCGGAGCGTGAACGAGGAACTGCCGTTTCGAAAAGTCACTGCTAACGGGTATCCCCAGCGGTATGTGCAGCCCTTTCGTCTGGCCAAGTCCAGTGCTGGTCTCAAATGGGCTCTGCGCTGAAGAGTGGACCTGGAGAGATCCAGCAAGATCTTGATCGACGCTCCATCGAATTCCACCGCTCCATGATCCCAGGCCTTGCGCAGAATAATCTCTTTCTGTGTGTATCTGTGGAGCCTGCACAGTACATCTCGAGGCCTATCTGGATCCGGTGACCTGGGACCTAGTGTCCTATGGACTCTGTCTAACTCTAAGCTCGCCGGAGGTTCGCCCAATATTTTCTGGAATATGGCCACTACTGTCGCCTCCAAGTCTTCCGACCCGGTGGCCTCTGGGAGGCCCCGCAGCCGCAAGTTGTTGCGGCGGCTGCGGTCCTCCAAGTCCTCCAGGTGTAGCTGCAAATCTATTGCGGTAGTTGCCTGGGCCTCCCGGGAACGCTCCAGATCTGCAACTCGCTGCGTGAGGGCCAATACCGCTCCTTCTCCAGAGTCCACCCGGTCCGATACGACCTGTATCTCGGCCCTGATTTCCTGTAAGTCGCGGGCGTGTGCCTCTTCTACTCGGAGAATGAGGGATTCAATGTCCGACTTAGAGGGGAGTGCTTCTATGTCCGCCCTCGTGGGGAGCGCCTGGAGAATAGCTCGCAAGTCGTCTGGCATACTGCTAGGGTGTATTGAGGAGCTAGTCATCTCAGGTCTTAAATCCGCCGGGGTCTCCGAGAAGCAATTCGGCGTGTTGAGTAGAGATGGGGGGAGAGGTAGATCCGGTGATACAGGTCTGTCCATGCACTGCCCTCGTGGTGCTGTCGCAATGGCGCCCGGAGAGGATCTTTGTGAGTCCCGGAAATATCTTTTAATGCCGCTCCGTGGAGTTGTAATCTGGGGTCCTCTGGTCAGCGATCGTGTTCTGTACCTCTTGGAGGTTATCATACCTCGTTTTCTTGTTCTAAAGCCGTCTTAGATGTGGGTGAGAGAAGGGATGGCCAGGAGCACTCAAGAAACACTTCTTCACACGGCCATTGCCAAGCCACGCCCCTTAGAGAACCTTTTGCAGCCATGTTTCATGCTTTTGAGGAGGTTCACCTTGACATACCCAAACACTCACTAAATAACTTTGAGCAAGTGTTCAGCTAAATCACTTCATTAGAAGGAGATAAAAACATAAAAAAAACAAGGAGGCTATCAGATTTGGAGAGTTTGGTGCAAAGAAGAAGTTTTGAAGCTTGGGCAAATTTGAGCATTGGGTAGAGGAAACTTAGGCCTCATGCACACAGGGTGTTTATTTAACTCTCTTAGAAGCCAGCAGCGTTTTTGCAGAAAAAATGCCTGACACTGGTAAAAGTGTTTAAAGCTTTTAGGAGATTTTACAGATGTCACGCTCTTGTCTTGAGCGTTAATTAGAGAGTTAATTATTCTGGCCATTGAAATGAATTGATACTCAAGCACTTAACGCACCCAGCGTTTAGGCGTCTTTAGCATTTTTTAGCAGCTTTAAGCATTTTTTCTGCTCAAACTCAGCTGGATGGACTGGCAGTGTTTTTCTTTTTTCCTGGCTCTAAAAGCTCTTGGCACTAAACACTGCTAAAAGCTTATGTGTGCATGGACACATAGGATAATATGTAGGGGAGTTTAGAGGCACTGAAAAAAATGCCAAGTGCCCCTAGGAGCAGCTGTAAAAATGTCCAGTGTGCATGAGGCCTTAAAGTGAGTCTGTAGCCAGGCAATGGACGTTCAATTATTTACATATTCTTTATAAGCAAAAAAAACAAGCTTTAAAACAAGCCCTCACTTACCTCTGTAGATGAAGGCACTGTGGAGCAATTTCTCTTTGAACCTGCAGCTACAAAGCAAACAGTTTAAGGTGGCTCACCAAACCCAGGGTCATTTCTAGCCTTGGGTGAGCTGCCATTAGCCAGAGAGTGCTAGGTTCAGGAGGCAAGAAAAAGCATATAAAGTGTTTGTTACCCCATTTTATATTCCTGATGTGCCTGCTGTACTATGTACTTGTATGAAAATGCATCATGTTCTCTTTGTAGCGCTTCCTTTGCGTGAAACCCTTGGTGTTCCTGCCAGGCCCCTGTTTTTCTATTAATACCTGACCACACTAAGCAGGGGAGAACACCGTGGTCAGTTCTCTAGCTATGCTGAGAACTCAGCCTGCTCTCTTCCAATGATCAGACTTGTTCTGACACCCCCACCCCTGCACAGCCTTTCACTGGAAATCTCAGTGTGCTGCTGCTTCTCCTTCCCCCAGCTCTTATGCAACAGAGGGAACAGAGGGAAGATGGTCACTTATGAAAAGGGGGAAAAGGTATTTATGATTTTTTTTTTTTATATTTATGCACAAATGTTTTGTCTTTTATTTATATTTTAAATGGAATATGTTGATTGTTTACAATAACTTTATTATATTGTTGGCTGTGTCTAAAGTGGTTATAAAGTCAAAAGTTTTTTTTACCTTAATGCATTCTATGCATTAGTGTAAAAAAGCCTATAAGTAGCTGTTCATCCATCCCCCCTCCCTAAATATTTACTTGAATCCTGTATTGATCCAGTGCTGTGCCTGGCTGTAGGTCCTCTCTCTGTTCTTCCTTCTCTCATAGGCTTGACTGAGAGCAGTAGTAACCAAAAGAAAAGAAAATAAAACCAGGTCCTACTGTATACATAACCCGGTGATAGGGGAAAAGATAATGAACCCTTTGTAAACTTACCAGAATCTGGTAATGTTGCTATAGCCAACCTGTATCGCTACTGGGATCCAAGAAAGTAGCTACTTCGGGCAACAATAAGTCAACACCAGGGTATGTATATTAAAAAAGTATAATGTATTTATTGTTTAATTAAAACACTGCTTCAACACGCATAAAATGCATCCACATGCAGGGCATTAGCTCTTGCACATAATGTGCACCACCAGGTGCTACAATAGAGCACTAACTTAGTGGGCACTTTGGTTAGTGAATACACATCAAACAACAGGAAAATTCACAAAAACCTGAACAAACAAAAAAACAGACAACACACAAGGGACACATACATAACATAACCACAACACAGACAGTCCGGACGCCGGCTAGACCGCTTGCAGTGAGGATGGGTACAACTGCCACAGGTGAACTCCGTAACTACCCAATGAATGGGCAGGAGATATGGGGATCAAACCGCATGTGTATGTTCATGCAGGGATGTACCCACTATCACTGTGAGGGCTCCCCATGGGATGACCTATGGTTATAAATGGCAATGCTGGACTAGGGCTAAATGAACATGTGTATATTGGGTAAATGGTGCTGTCGTCCAGGTATGGCTGGGTTCAATATGTTATTCCCGGCCGGGAAAATCAAACGCTCTCACCAAAATCCCTCACAGAGTGTAGTATACAGCAACTAATGGCTGTAGTAGCCTCTTAATCCGCCAGATCATCTGTTTGGTCACATAAGGCAGTCCAATCCCATGGCTGAGACTTCTGTCAGTTCATCAAGTATGTAATACAATATAGTAAACGTGTTCACAGGGCATATAAAGCCCTTAATACTGGCATAGATTGTGGCAGCAAGCATAAGTGGACAGGTATCTGCAGGTAGACTGACAGGTGAAAGGTGAAGAGGATATATAGAGGCAAGATGTACATTACCGCCTGGCCAGTCAGCATACATAGATCGCCATCTTCGTTTCACCGCACATTGATGTTATCCTATGTACTAGCATGTAATGATGCTGTCTTTGATCATTGCCTTATGGTCATTAAAGGCAAGGGACTTGGGAGGTTACTCCGCCGTGGCTTCAGTATGGCGATGCAGCAATAGGGCCGGTAAAGATGCTCGTCTACTCAATTTCCCAACACTCGTCTCCTTCACTGTGACGATAACCAATGGGGAGATGAACGTGTCATCCAGCCGGCGTCACGTGACTGCTGTGACGTCAACGCGTTTCGCTTGACCAATCAGCGTAGCTTCATCTGGACCCTGCATGAACATACACATGGGGTTTAATCCCCATATCTCCTGCCCATTCATTGGGTAGTTACGGAGTTCACCTGTGGCAGTTGTACCCATCCTCACTGCGAGCGGTCTAGCCGGCGTCCGGACTGTCTGTGTTGTGGTTATGTTATGTATGTGTCCCTTGTGTGTTGTCTGTTTTTTTGTTTGTTCAGGTTTTTGTGAATTTTCCTGTTGTTTGATGTGTATTCACTAACCAAAGTGCCCACTAAGTTAGTGCTCTATTGTAGCACCTGGTGGTGCACATTATGTGCAAGAGCTAATGCCCTGCATGTGGATGCATTTTATGCGTGTTGAAGCAGTGTTTTAATTAAACAATAAATACATTATACTTTTTTAATATACATACCCTGGTGTTGACTTATTGTTGCCCGAAGTAGCCACTTTCTTGGATCCCAGTAGCGATACAGGGGTCCATTCTTCTTTTGTGTGAGAGCAGTAGGAGCCTTTGGCTCCTGCTACTGTTAGTCAAATCCAGTGAGGAGGGAGCAGGGGCGGGTCCAAGCCGTGCTGTGTGTGCCTATGGATGCATACAGTCCGTCTCAGGAGTGTGCTCGCATGTGTGCCTCCGAGGAACCCCAGAAGAGGGGGTTCTGGGCTGCTGAATGCAATACCTTTGCACATAGCAGGTAAGTTTAACATCTTTTTTATTTTAGTAAAATAAAAAATGAGATTTTACAATGCATTAAGCATATGTAACAAATACCTCCTTCCAGTCACTCTTTGGCGTGCGCAGCCTATTGTATTAGGGTGTGCACCCCAAAACTCAAACACACATACACACACATTATATTGTCAAAATTATTGGAACGCCTGCCTTTACACGCACATGAACTTTAATAGTATACCAGTCTTAGTCTGTAAGGTTCAATATTGAGTTGGCCCACCCTTTACAGCTTCAACTTTTCTAGGAAGGCTGTCCACAAGGTTTAGGAGTGTGTCTATGGGAATGTTTGACCATTCTTTCCAAAGCGCATTTGAGAGCTCTCTCTCTCTGCAAGCCGTGAGATTATATAACAGTTCACACACTCAGCGGATCTGGTAAACCTTGCGATCTGCTGCCTGTGAAACTGTTTCACAGGCAGTGGAGCAGATCTTGGGAGACAGCATGGTGATTAGGGTTGGCCCAGGCACACCCCGTGTGCACGCCTATGCAGTCACTAGAACTGTTGCATGTACCTGCCAGCCTTCTAGTGCCTTGTTTTAGGCCTTGTTCACATGACAGTGCTCGAGTGTATACCCGTGCTAGAGATGCAAAGGTGTTCTGTGCACCCCATGCATGTAGTCCCATTCATGTCAATTGGAACACAGCAGCTACATGGACACAGCCTTGTCAGAAGAAGTCTGGCTCTCGAATGCAGACTGACACCGGGCCCTATGTGCTCATTCCCCTTTACCCCCATTCCCTTCCACTTCTTTGCTCCTCACTTCCCTTCCCTTTCTTTTCATTTCTCAAATACCTACATAAGCCATGTAGGGTATACTAGGCAACTCCTTAGCATGTGGCCTACATTTTTGCTATGCTGAATAAGACTATAACTACCTTGGCGATTTGTCAGTTGTCAGCTTGTTATATCAATGCACTAAATAAAGGTAGAGAGCTGCGCTGACCATATACATTCAGTGCCTAATTGTGCATATATATAAAAAGTGAATGAAAGTCCACAAGATCAGTTGAGCCCATAAGGATAAATCTCCATTTTTTATTATTCTTGACAGGTTATTCCACCACACCAAAAGTGCACCTCCACCACATAGAAAACATGCTTACCAGATGGCAAGCTTGGAAAGCTTGCGGCTATTACCCAGCCAGGGCTTTTATCCTGGGGAGAAAATTGATGCCAGCTCTAGAAGTGATCTCTCTCCATACGGGAAAGGCCAACCAGACGTCTTACCACTCTCGAAAGGACCAAAGAGTACACCTTCACCTCAGCATTCAAAGGACAATGAACCAGGATAATCGAAAAGTATAACTGTATAACTGTATAAAAATAACTGTAGGTGCCAATAGCTATGGGTTCCAATGAGGACCCGCTCCTCCTCCTTCCTCCTCCAATAAGAAATGTTCTTTCACTGCTTTCGCTTGCCTGTAACATGAGCTGTGAATGGGGGAGAGTCTGATGAGTCAAGGGATTCTCTCTCCCATTCACAGATTGTGTTACAGGCAGTAAAAGCAACGAAGGAACATTTCTCAATGGGAGAAGAGGAGGCAGGTATTTGTCGAGAATTTTAGCATTCAGAAAATCTGTCAGACATGCAAAAAAGCATTGTTATCTACAAGAATACAGCTGTGTGTAGACATTCACTTGTATGACTGCATGTACGTGCCATGCGTGGTTCCTTGGGCGCAGGAAAGCCTTCGGAAATTACACTGAGCATCTAAAATACCTGTGTAAGCCCCATGTGCATGAACCCTAATAGTTACAGTGCACTAAAGTTTATCTGGAATGGAAGCATCATATTTATCTACACTTCGGATTGTAACATCCAGGGCATTAACTTCACAAACCTGTCTACCAAAAGTACAAGTATTGGAGTATTGTAAGTACTGCAGATTTTTCCAGTGTAATTTCTTTCATTTATGGTATTGTGCATCTGTTGCAGGGCATGCAGCACCGTTTGCAATGTTGTGTGTTGAACCAGGGCCGTCTTTAATATCGATTGGACCCTGGGCAAACATTTTCTTGGGCCCCCCCATATAATTTCGCTCTCCAACTGCTCTGAGACGTACAATAAATAGCAGCTAGACTTAAAATCAGTTTACTGTATCGGATCAGGCAACGATTGCGATTGGTTGCCAGAGGTTACAGTGTATCATTGCCGCTTACTGACTGATTGATTGGTTGCTAGAGATTACTGTACAGTAATACTGCTCACTGATTGGTTGCTAGAGGTTACAGCACATCATCTCCTCACTGTAGGGGGCATGTTATACATATGAATGCCGCCTTTATTTACAAATCTATGCCTCCGGATGCAGCTATTTACATACGATTGCTGGTTATTTACATGTAAACACAGGGTCTGCAGGTGAGTCATTTGTACAAAACAATAGGGCAGAGCTGGTCAGTATTGATACCAGCACTTCACACTGAGATATCAGGACACGGCAGGGGACTAAAACTTCAAGGGGCAAGGGAATTTAAACCAGGATAGTTGGCAAGTATGAGGCAGCTGCTTTGGGCCCCACAACAATGAAAGCCCCTGTCTTAAAAACAGCCCTGTGTTGAACCACACATAAAGCAGATCCATATCGGAAAATAAAACCAAACAAAACAGCACTGCAACCCAGTCAGCTGACCTCAACGGGGAAAATCTTGTACCGGTGCCTTGCTCTCAGCCTCTGCAAGCCGCTCTAAAAGATAGATGTAGCAATATGGACTACAATCATAAAGCACCGTACCCCCTCCGGTATTTCAAAGCATCGCCTGTCTCTCTAGTGTTCAGTGTATCAGATGACATCATATTTGTGTGCCAAACAAAAAGGATTGTGGGATAAGTAGTTCTCCCATCAGATAATTGCTTTGCATAATTATGTGCCTGGACTACACATCTCAGGGATCTTTGCTACCATTAGGAAGATTGCTGGGAGTAGCTATAAATGCCCACGTGGAGCTCTCTTCCTCTCGGACCTGAAGCAAGACAGACCTCTCCGTGCATGGAGAGAGGGGTCGGGGCCTATCACGCGTAGTATCACCTTACAACCTATACCTGAGGGGCCTAGCACTGCCATTTGCCGTTGGACATCCATCCAGCACCACTCTGGTCACCTGTCAGTCGGTGTGCCAAGCTTCATATCGGGAGATCGAGACGGCGGATCCGCTGCACGAGTATAAATACACGAGTTACTGTCTGGAAGACATCGTATTGGTCTGGTCGGAGAGGGCAGTCGCCCAACCTTTACCCATCCTTTGTCGCATTTTCACTGGGACACTTTGCACAGACATCTTTACTTTAGTAATACTCTACTGAATCTATTTCAACACTGTGCTTAGACTTCCTCACTACAAGAAACCAATTTCTTCCCACTACACCTAATTGGATTACAGTTAACGAGCTCCTACATGCTGGTGAAGACCACCAGATCTGAAATGGAGACATTGATGCTATTGCTGATACAAGGGCCATTATATTATTACTTCTAGACCTGCTCTCTCTCCTTAGGATAGCAGTATAGACTGGCCAGGTTCTATCTTCTGCAGATTGTCAGTATAATCTGTTAGCTGAAACATAACTTTAGGGGGTAGCATTATTTCTTTAAGGAAGTGTGTATATCATATTGTCATTTGTTAATATTTTTACTTGGGATTCCTTTGCTGAGTTGGCGCTGTTGCCTTAAACTCAGAAAATCTATTACCTCCTTTTTGTGATAACATCTCCTTTAATTGGTTCAAGTAAATATTCTCAGAACATAAATACGCAGAGTTGTCTGAGTTATTACTCTACAGTGATATAAGGATGGTCTGAACCCAGAGTGTCAGGTGGGTTGGAATGTTCACCAGGTCATGGCCGTGCAGATGAGCAGGTAACCTTAGAGGGCCGTGCTACATATAAGTTAAAAAAAAGCATAGCAGAGCGGATACAGTAGAGATCAGCGGAGAGATACCTGAGCAAGCAGATTCCGCTTAGAGTCGCCCATGGGAAAAGGGCCTTAAGCAGTACCTGTTCCATGTATGTTGCAGCTTTTCATGCATTTTCCATGAATCCCTTGTTGTTCCATTCTACTGGCCTTGAAAATGTCAGTTATGATTTCCTAATTCACAGCCTGTATGGTGCCAGTAGTCCCCTGACTGAGGGTTTTTGCCACAGCCACAGCAGTGTCACTTTGGTTTGAAATTGTAACATCCTTTGTTAGAGTTAAAGGCTAAGTTCACCTTTCCCAGAAAATAAGCTGCAAATTGAATCCATAAGCGCTTAAGTGTAGCTGTATAACATGTGTAATACCTGGCATAAATTGTGGGAATACCAGTTTTGTAAACAAGAAGTAGTAGTTTATTAAGATGAAAGAACATAAAAAGCCATGCAATCACATGTGTCAGATGTTGTAACCAACCTCCAGGGCTATGTAGTGCTTGCTTGTCCACAGTTGGAGAAGTCTGAGATGTGTCTCAACACGTACGTCAGCTGAGCTGAGCAGGGAAATCCAGGAGCTGCGGGGGAGCTGCAGTTGTTTCCTTCCCAGCGCTGGTGTGGCTATTCCCACAGTTGCTCCTCCGCAGCTCCTGGATTTCCCTGCTCAGCTGACGTACACCCACACTGGAACTTGCGAGTGTTGATACACATCTCAGACTTCTCCAACTGCGGACAAGGAAGCCCTGGAGGTTGGTTACAACATCTGACACATGTGATTGCATGGCTTTTTATGTTCTTACATCTTAATAAACTACAACTTCTTGTTTACAAAACTGGTATTCCCACAATTTATCCTGGATATTACACACGTTATACAGCTAAACCTGGCCCTAAGCACTTATGGATTCAATTTGCAGCTTTTTTTCAAAGTTCTTCTCCTCAGGAGCAAGTCCTAGCAGCTAAGGTCCACTGGATTGGCAATTTGTTGTTTTCTCCAGAGTGTTGTCCCTCCCATCAGGCACCTGATCAATTTTGCAGCTTATTTCCCAGAAAATAGTGTAGCGGGTGTCTCACTCTATAACCCACGACCCCGACAAGCTGTCCGGAACAATGTACACAGGCTTTCCAGCTTTAGTTAGGGAGAGCTGCCTGCCAGCAGCTGCAAGGGGGATTTTCACCCCCCCCCCCTTATTCCTTTTTCACTGACTGAGTCTGTTGTAATATGAGCACATACACACAGAGCTGTGCATTCAGTAGCCTCTCTTGTGCCCCTTTTTGCAGGAAGAAGTAAGCCAATTAAAGGCACAGTTACAGCAGCCAATCAGAGAGACTGTACTAAGCTGCAGGAAGCAGTTGTAATGGATTCTGAGACATGCAGTTCTCTCACCAAGCGGTTCTATAGTCTGGTATTCAGGAAGGAACTACAAAAGGCACAGGGTCTTCTGCTGACAGGAAAGTAAAGACTCAATTTTGTGTCCTGAGGAAAAGCCACTCAGCCTTGAGGGAAGGAAGAGACCAGACCTGAGGGAGAGATGCAGTCTCTCAGATGATCTCCCCACACAATTCAGGCCTCCACTGGCAGTTGGGACGTCCAGCCTGAGAGTGGGGGGATTCCAGGTGTATATCGAGGTTCACCTACACCAACAGTGAATCGTTCCAGTGTGAGCTGACCAGTCGGGTTGCCAAGACAGCCTATCTGTTCCGGGAGGTTAGTTTGGGCCTTGATCGCAGGATTTGGTGAGAGGGCATTTCTGCCCATCTGCAGGGAACAGAGACACTTCAATACAGAAGGAGCTATTTCCAAGAGACGGTCAGAGACTGCACACATGCTCCAAGAGATTGTCAGAGACTGCATACATGATACAAAAAATGGTCAGAGACTGCAGACATGATACAAAAAAGGCTCAGAGACTACAAACATGATACAGAAAATACTCAGAGACTGCAGACATGATACAGAAAATGCTCAGAGACTGCAGACATGATACGAGAGATGGTCAGAGACTGCAGA
This sequence comes from Lithobates septentrionalis, assembly GCA_037952835.1. NCBI lineage: Eukaryota > Metazoa > Chordata > Amphibia > Anura > Ranidae > Lithobates > Lithobates septentrionalis. Next base: position 1,312,532 of record JBBDGP010001627.1, read on the forward strand.
CATGATACAGAAAACGCTCAGAGACTATGAACATGCTACAGGGGTTGTTGGAGACTGGGGGCATGCTTCAGCAGTCAATCATAGACTGGAGACATAGTACATGGCACATTACAGATAAGTGGACCAATGGGCCACACAAAAAGTGGCAATGGGCTACATGTGGCCCTGGGCACAAAGTACTGCATTGTACATTTGGAGGCAAGTACACATTCTTTTTCCAAAACCCCAACAGCTAGCTCTCTTCTCTAGCTCTGGCAACACTGCCAGGATGCTTGGTATGAGAAATGAAATACAATCTATTGCTGAGATCGGGGACATGCAAGGGCCAGTCTTCACTAGGGTGACCACATTTCCAAACTGCCAGTCAGGGACACTCCCCCCCCTGCCCCCTTCCCGAAAAAAGATGGGGGGTTGGGGGAATGTAGTCTCTGGGTTGACGGGGAATTCGTCAGTGGGGTTGATTTGTCGAGTGAATGGCTGGTGTTGTACTACATTGTAATATATAATGAAATAGTTCAACTCACAATAATGCAGAATCAGTGGGGACCCTGAGCTTGTCACTTGCCACCTGATGCAGTGTGCCACTTGCCACTTTTGCCTTATACAAAAAACATATTTGGGTGGCACACCCTACAATGCGTTTAAATTCAAGATGGTGCTGCTATAAGACCTACAAACAGTACAAAATATTTTACAGCGCACACATTCAAGAATGACATTTCCTGCAAGGCTAGTTAAAAACACCTGAACATATTCAAAAAATACGGGGGTTTGGTCAGCTCACCAACAAGTATTTGGTCACAAACAAGCAAGATTTCTGGCTCTCACGGACTAGTATCTTCTTCTTTAAGAGGCTCCTCTGTCCTCCACTCATTACCTGTATTAATGGCACCTGTTTGAACTTGTTATCAGTATAAAAGAAACCTGTCCACAAATAGGCAAGCAGCTTGGTGTGAAGAAATCAACTGTGGGAGCAATAATTAGAAAATGGAAGACATACAAGACCACTGATAATCTCCCTCAATCTGGGGCTCCACGCAAGATCTCACCCCGTGGGGTCAAAATGATCACAAGAACCGTGAGCAAAAATCAAAAGCAAAAATCCCAGAACCATACGGGGAGACCTAGTGAATGACCTGCAGAGAGCTGGGACCAACGTAACAAAGGCTACCATCAGTAACACACTACGCCGCCAGGACTCAGATCCTGCAGTGCCAGATGTGTCCCCCTACTTAAGCCAGTATATGTCCAAGCCCGTCTGAGGTTTGCTAGAGAGCATTTGGATGATCCAGAAGAGGATTGGGAGAATGTCATATGGTCAGATGAAACCAAAGTAGAACTGTTTGGTAGAAACACAACTCGTCGTGTTTGGAGGAGAGAGAATGCTGAGTTGCAACCAAAGAACACCATACCTACTGTGAAGCATGGGGGTGGCAACATCATGCTTTGGGGCTGTTTCTCTGCAAAGGGAACAGGACGGCTGATCCGTGTACATGAAAGAATGAATGGGGCCATGTATTGTGAGATTTTGAGTACAAACCTCCTCCCATCAGCCATGGCATTGAAGATTAAACGTGGCTGGGTCTTTCAGCATGACAATGATCCCAATGAAGGAGTGGCTTCGTAAGAAGCATTTGAAGGGCCTGGAGTGGCCTAGCCAGTCTCCAGATCTCAACCCCATAGAAAACCTTTGGAGGGAGTTGAAAGTCCGTGTTGCCCTGCGACAGGCCCAAAACATCACTGCTCTAGAGGAGATCTGCATGGAGGAATGGGCCAACATACCAGCAACAGTGTGTGACAACCTTGTGAAGACTTACAGAAAACGTTTGACCTCTGTCATTGCCAACAAAGGATATATAACAAAGTATTGAGATGTACTTTTGATATTGACCAAATACTTATTTTCCACCATAATTTTCAAATAAATTCTTTCAAAAATCAGACAATGTGATTGTCTGGATTTGTTTCCACATTTTGTCTCTCATAGTTGAGGTATACCTATGATGACAATTACAGGCCTCTCTCATCTTCTTAAGTGGGAGAACTTGCACAATTGGTGGCTGACTAAATACTTTTTTGCCCCACTGTACATACTGTATGTTTTGGCGTTGCCCCAAACTGCATCGTTACTGGGAAGGTGTATTTGACACTTTAAATTCCTTGTGCTTCACACAGGTTAATTTTGATCCAAAGATAGCATTGTTAGGGATGGTGCCTGAGGATACTCTCCCAGCTGAGATGCACGTGATGTGGCTAAGAACTATGCATATGGATCGTAAACTCATATTACAAAAATGGATATCCAACCACTCGCCAACAATAGATCAATGGTTTAAAGCAATTAATCTTAATTTAAGACGTGAGGAGTTGACATATAGACACAGGAGATGCCCCCAAAAATTTGTGAAAATCTGGTATTGGTGGCTAGCTTCCGATCTGCCTGAGCAGTCAATTGAGTAAATTAATGATAATGAGGAAAGCTAATAATGAGAATATCTGTGGAGGATAATGTAAATAAATACTGTTAAAATGTAATAATTCAAATGGAGACAGCAGTGGCACTATGTTAAGCCGTCTGCTGACGGAGGTGGACTGGACAGATGTAGGGCGATTGAAATACCCTACGACTAAACAATTCTCCTGCTTCTCTAAAACCCATGGCTCTCTTTCTCGCATTGATCTCTGTGTTGGCTCCACACATATTCTTAACTTGGTCACTAAGGTAGAGTACTTTCCCAGGGGGATATCAGACCACTCTCCAATGGTGGCACACTTTAACTTAATTACTCATCCAGCTGTCTCCTTGCCAAGAGGCCCATGGAAACTAAACGCCTTTTGGCTAAAACTTTTTTCTTCCCATGAGCAGGTGGTGAACCAAATAGAACGATTTTTTCATAATAACCAATCATATCTCGATGTTTCAATGAAATGGGATATCTTTAAGACATGCCTTAGAGACACTTTCATAGCAGAGATTGAGGCCATAAAACATAACTCGTCAGCCCTCCTGGAGAGGGTAGAGGATCAGGTGCGGCAGCTGGAGCTCTCTTATGTCACAGACCCATCGGACTCTGCGAGGGAGACATGGATATCAGGCCAGGATTCCCTGGACCAGTTGAGATCCTCCACTGCAGAGCGGAAACGCTTTTTTAGTAAGCAGGCTTTCTATGAGGAGGGTGAGAAAACAGGTCGCTTGTTAGCTAGAATTGCTAGGTCCCAACAGTCTTCCCCAGCCATAGGAGCCATTTGCTGCTCCACTGGGCGGCTTGTGAATGACCCTGAGGCTGAGCTAGCATATTTTTATGCAGACTTGTATAAGTCTTGTGATGATTATTCTGATGAGGCACTTCAGGGCTATCTAGAAACGATATCCCTACCGGTTCTGACCCATCAGGCTCGCCTGAAACTGGAAGCTCCGTTCACGTTGGACGAGCTGAAAGAGGCAGCTGCCTCTTTTCCTACCTGTAAAGCACCAGAGGACGACGGGATCCCCATGGAAGTATATACCCAGTACGGGGAGGTGATTTTAGCCAAACTAATAGAAGTATTTAATTCCTCATTAAAGTTGGGTCAGCTACCTATAACTATGTCCAGGGCAAATATTACACTATTACTCAAACCAGGACCAGACCAGGGTTTTTCTTTCTATTATTCACCCAGACCAGGCAGGCTTCATGCCATGAAAATCCACTGCGACTAATCTTAGAAGACTTTATTTGAACATGGAGACCCCAGCAGATGATGCGGGCCAAAGGGCACTGTTGTCTCTCAACGCCAATAAGGCATTCAACAGTGTCAGCTGGCTTTATCTCTGGGCTGTATTGTCCAAATTTGGGTTTGGTCCTAGATTTATAGCATGGACACGGTTACTGTATAGTTCTCCACAGGCCGCCATATGCATGTCAGACAGGATGTCTCCGTATTTGCACTGGGCAGGGGGACTAGGCAGGGCTGCCCCCTGTCTCCCCTGCTCTTTGCACTAGCCATTGATTGAGCCTATCGCTGCCCAGGTGCGGGATTGTCCACAGATCAGGGGATTTTTGATATGGTGACCTGCATGAGAAACGAATGCTCTACGCCGACGATATGCTCCTCTTTTTGGAGGACATGAACAACTCATTGTCTTATGCAATGTCCCTCATAGCTGATTTTGGCCACTTTTCAGGCCTTACCATTAATTGGTCTAAATCCACATTGATGTTTCTGGACAAGGTACCTGGGTTGAGTGCAGAGCTTTCTTGTCCTATCCCTATAGTGACTTCCTTTAAATACGTAGGTATTTACATATCCCCTAAACTGACCGATTATTAGACTCTAAATATATACCCCTTACTGACTCGTTTCAGAGACAAAATAAATATATGGAACCGACTTAAAATGTCCTTAGCAGGGAAAACAAACCTTATTAAGATGATTCTTATGCCCCAATTTCTATACCTGCTCCACAACACACCTGTGGTTATTCCACTGAAAATATTTTGAGTGGTCAACTCCCTATTCAGATTACAGTTATGGCATAACAATCCCCCAAGATCAAATTGGAGCAGCTGCAATATCCGAAGGAGGGGGGTGGTCTTGCACTCCCCAACCCTTGGATATACTATTTGGCTGCACAGCTGCAGCACCTGATATGAGCCATGGCTCCCAGACCTGCTGGTTCGTCAGCCAAACTGCTAGTTGGCATGAGGGCGGAGTCTGTGCCGGAGGGCCTGGAAGCACAGCTGTTTCAACGACCCAACAAACAAATGCCCACTTACACACTCCTTCAGAAGGTGTGGAGTAAGGTCAAACAATTGCAGCAAGTTACGGGGTATACAGTTTATAGCCCACTTTGGGGGAATAAATCTTATGAGGAACTGGCCAAACTCCAGCAGGGGCCCAGGTGGCGCTCCATGGGAATAACTTACCTTAGGTATGTCTTTCACAATGGGAGACTGCTCTCTTTCACAGACCTGCAATCTAAGTATGTACTGCCTTCCAGCATGCTATTTTACTACTTGCAACTAAAGTATGCTGTTCAAGCACAAGGTATCACAGTGGAATGGGTACAATCACCAACCCCTGTTTTCCACATACTGCATACTTGCCAACAATCCCGATTTTCCCGGGACAATCCTGATTTTGGGACCCTTGTCCCGATCAGAGGCCGCCCCGATTAAAATCCCGGGATTTTGCTTTTGTCCCGGGAAATCGGGAATGTTTTTGGCACCGCAGCTGCTTCTGGCTCCCAAAAAATGGGCTCCAGCGCCACCACGAGAGCTCTTTCCGGGCTGGCAGGTTCTTTCCCCTTGTGCAGCACATTTTCCTTTCCCCTCTACACCACGCCTTAAAACCAATGCCCTGGCCCCCAATTAGAATAAGACTCAGCCTACAGACAAAAAAGTGTCCTTATACATTTTTTTACAATGTTGGCAATTATGATACTGCAAAATACAACAGGTACAAAGGGTATAATATCCAAATGCTATCTTATGCTCCTATCCGCATTCTTGGAGGGATTCCCTATGAAAGCAGTGACCCAGTGGGAGGCAGACCTAGGCCCTATTACAGGAGAGCAGTGGGAAGAGGCCCTTCAAGCTGTTAACACTGTATCTCAAAAAGTATATCAATTGTATAGCCTGTTGAGAGCACACTATACCCCAGTAAAACTTTTATAAAATGGGCAAACTACCCAACTTGTTGTGTGGCAAGTGTAAAATAGTGCCAGATGACCTGATACATCTCCTCTGGCGTTGCCCCAAACTCCATAGATATTGGAAGGGGGTCTTGGCCATGCTTAACCAGGTTTTCCAAACAAATGTCCCTCTTGATCCACTATGCTGCCTTCTAGGTGTACTGGAGGGGGTAATCCCAGAGGAAATGACAAGGATGGCCTTCGCCAGAGCCTTATTTCAAGCTAGGAAAATAATAGTTATGAGCTGGAAATCTGCTATTCCGCCGTCGGTTAAATCCTGGATCCAGCACATGGGTAATACCCTTATCATGGAAAAATACATATATCAACATAGGGGGAATCCTGGGAAATTTGACAGATTATGGGCCGCATTGCTTGGTATTAGTCCCAGAGAACTGATACAGATGAGGCTGCTTAGATGCCCATATATACATTGGATGCCCGGGGTAATGCTTGCTTGAGAAATATGCAACATTGTAGGGAAAAAGCAGGGATGTTATGGCAGTCAGTACAATGGCAAGGGGTTGCAGAGCATCACCATATGGAATTAAACACTGTATGTGCCATACAATGACTACTCATTGTTACCTGTTTATTGAAGGGTATGACTAATGGTTATGTAACTAATTTTTCACTAACAAACGGAAGTTTAATGTGATATTTGTTTCAATTTGCTTTGTTTTTCTTTTGCAAGAAAAAATTTTTGATTTAAAAAAAAAAAAATTAAAATGGAATATTTAGGTCAGGTTTATAATCTTAATAACTCTGTGAAGCTGAACGGGGATCAACCGTTCTGAAGTGATGGAGGGATTTGACTGATGACTTAAATTTCTGGTGTGCGTAAATAATTTTGACTTTTTATTTTTATTTATTTATTTTTTTGTTATGTTTTGTTTTGTTAGTTGGGGTATTTGATGGAAATGTTTTGTGATGCAATGTGTTTTTGTTGTATATGAGAAAAAAATTCAATAAAAATGATGTGATTAAAAAAATAAATGGCAGCGATCATCGTTTATAGCAGGACTGCGATATTGTGGTGGACAAATTGGACACTAAGTGATGCTTTTTGGGGACCAGTGACACTAATACAGTGATCAGTGCTAAAAAATATGCACGGTCACTGTACTAATGACACTGGGAAGGGAATAACATCAGGGGCTTTTAAAGAGTTAACTATGTGTCTAGCCAGTGCTTGTGTACTGTGTGGGAGGTGCTTTTACTAGGGGAAGGCATTGATCCATGTTCCTGCTTTGCGGAAACACAGGATCAATGCCTTCCCTACTGACAGAACGGCGATCTGCCTTGTTTACATCGTCGTTCTGGCTCTCTGCCTAATGAGTGGCGGGTGCCGGCGGACATCAAGACCGCAGTGCCCGCAGATAGGCCCCCGCTGTGTATAAGCACTGCAGGAGCAGGTCGCCAGCGGCGTGCATGCGTGCCCCAGACCCGTACCTGATCCTGTGCAGGGGAGCCGCCTTGCTTCCGTATATGTAAGTTATATAGTTGGCATGCGGTTTTAAAATTACATAGGTGCTGAAAGATTTTTTCGCATCACCTTTTTTCAACTATTGAAAGCTTTAGGGTTTCATGTAGTTGTGCTTGCTGGTGTATGCGGTGTAGGGGGTGACGCAATGCATTGTTATGCATTGCACTGTTTACTTTTTCCAACAAATGTTTGCTAGCAAGTTCTCAAATTTCCGCCAACAAAACTTTGTTGTCTGAAAGTCCGATCGTGTGCACACAAGTCAATCGCACAAAAGTTCACGCATGCTCGGAATCAAGCAGAAGGAGCCGTACTGGCTATTGAACTTCCTTTTTCTTGGCTCGTCGTACGTCTTGTACGTCACCGCGTTCCCACGTTCGGAATTGTTGGCCAAAATTTGTGTGACCGTGTTTATGCAAGACAAGTTTGAGCCAACAACCTTCGAACAAAAATCCACGTTTTTTGGGGCGGAAAGTCTTTTTTTTTTTTCAAAATAGCCAAAAACGAAAAACGCCTATAAACAAAACGGGAGTTACCGTGTTTAGCCGCGTTTAGAAGCGTTTGGCGCCTAAAATGCCTCTAAACTCGGTGTCTGAACCCATTTTTTTGCTTTCTAAAAAGGCCTCTAAACTCAACTGCCTTGTTACATGAACCTGTGTACATGTACACATGAGATAACATTGGATGAGTTCAGGGGCAGCTGAAAAAAGCATCCAACTGCCTCTGAACATCTGTTTACCAGCAGCAGTGCATGAGGCCTTTATGCATCGCAGAACCACCACACATCTATGGTGTGAACAAGACACAGAGAAGACATTTGCCCTTGCATTGAGCCTGCCCACTGATTTTTTTTAGCCCCTTAGGGCTATACACAAGGATGTCTAGCTGCAGTGAGTGCGTTCCTCCCACGTTTTAGGCTACATTCACTCCAGCAATTTAGGCCGGTGTGAATTGTAGTGGCAGAAATCTTCAGATTCCCACTGCAGCTCTGAGCAGCCAGGTGAGGCTGCTGGCTCTGTTCACCATAATGATAGGTCGCTGGTGGCTGTAAGTATTCATGGCTGTCCTGACAGCAGCGATTACCTGCAGTGATCGCTGCTGGACTCCCACAAAGTGTGTCCAGCAGCAATCACCTTAGGTAATCACTGGCCGTAAAGAAAGCTGCGAATAGCTGTGGCCACCGGTGACCTGTCATTATAGTGAATGGGGCTAGCGGCCGCTCCTAGCCTATCAGGGCCACAGCGGGAATCCAAAAATTCCTGCCGCTAAATTGCTGGTGTGAATGTAACTTTAGTGCACCTGAGAGGCACAAATGCAGTATTCAGCCTTGTTAAAGTCTATGACAGGCTGTGGCTAGATGGGGCTGAACACTGTAGCAAGTGGTACCTGCATTTAGGTCCTTATGCATTAAAGGACAAATACCCGGAGTGCAGGTCTTCTGTGTTTTGGGTGCATTTGTTACACCTTTTGCCACACTATGTGCAATAAATATTCTTTTCTCCACTTGCTCATTTCTTCCAGCTATGTTCTTCAACTCCTTCACTCTGCTGTCTTCTCTTGGCTTTGTTCACACAGGCGTCAGAGGAAAGGTAAAAACAGGTGGTTGATCTATGTTTTTACTGTGCCCCCCCCACCCATCACATAGAAGAAGATACAGTAACTTTGCTGCATTCACCTTGTGTAGTGGCAAAGCTTGCCACTTTTAGCAGGTGTTACCACCTCCAAACACTTTTCATTTAAGCTGATAGGAGCATACAGCAACCACAAAACAGCTGCGTGTAATGCGTCTTACTGTGATGCAATGTAATATGGGAGTTATCGCATCACACGTTAAAGTTGTTCTAAAGGCCAAAGGTTTTTTACTTTATTGCATTTTCTGCATTAAAGTGGTTGTACAAGGTTTTTTAGAGTGCATGAAGGTAAAAAACCTGTGTGCAGCAGCCCCCCTCACCCCCAAATACTTACCTGAGCCCCCTCTCGATCCAGCTATGTCCATGAGAGCTTGGCACTCCTAATTGGCTTTTGGCAGCAGCAGGAGCTATTGGCTCTCACTGCTGTCAATCACAGCCAGTGAGGCCATCAGGAGGGGGTGGGGCCGAGCCACGGCTCCGCATGTGAATAGACACACAGAGCCGCGGCTCCGTTAAATGCCTGCTTGGGTGCCCCCACAGCAAGCTGTTTGCTGTGGGGGGACCCAGCAGCAAGGAGGGGCCAGGAGCGCCGGCAGGGTACCTGTCAAGAAGAGGATCCAGGCTACTCTGTGCAAAACCATTGCACAGAGCAGGTAAGAATAACATGTTTGTTATTTTTTTGTTTTAAACAAGACTTTAATATTGCTTTAAGGTGAGAAAAACTTTCCACTGTCGGTGCCTCCCCCCTCTCCCTAAAACACTTATCCTGACACCACTCTTGATGCAGCCCTGTCTCTGCTGGCAGCCCGGCTCTGCTCTCTCCCTGCATTCACAGGATACAGAGGCAGCAGTGGGAGCCATTGGCCCCTGCTGCTGTCAATCAAATCCTGTGATAAGTGAGCAGGGGGTGGGGCTGAGCTGCTCTGTGTATGTCTATGAACACGAAAGCCCCCAAAGCACACAACTTGCTATGGGGGCCCTTGAAGGGAGGAGAGGCCTAGAGCATTGGCGGGGGACCCCAGAAGAGGAGGTTCAGGACTGCTCTGTGCAATGCACAGAGCAGGTAGGTATAATGTGTTTATTATTTTGATTAAAAAAAACTGAAGTTTTACAATCACTTTATTGCATGTTAGATGCATTGCAAAGCCAATAAATTTCAATGACCCAGTTTTTCTACGTGGTCAAGTGACTGTAAAGCTCTGGCTGTCGTTGATCTGTGCGTCCCGGACAGCCGACTATGTTGTTGAATCCCATAGTGCAGTTCTGTCACCCGCTGGTGTCCACAATTCAAGGGTGTTGTCAGAGAGTTCATACCCGCCAGCTGCAAGAGAAAGAGGACAGAGCAGAAGCTTTGCAGTAATGTGACCACACAGAAAAATGTAGAAAGAGTGTGTTTACAGTAAATCTAGTAGAACATGTCTGCAATGAGGAACAACATTTAAAGCTGAATATCAGGAAGTATTTTTATTGTGCATGTTGGTCCAACTTGGTATGGTGTAATTATACTGTATATATATCTTATGCTTCAGGGACTTCTGTGAAATATCCCTGTAGTAGACTCAGCACTATTACAGTGATAGCTGCGATCTACTGGATCTAATGACAGAGCAATCAGCTTCCCTTCTGCACACTGATCACAGGGGGGGTCACTCGCTTGGCACCGCTGTCATTCATAGAATACCTTACATTTTTTTCAAATAATACAAGATGTTCTCTGATTGGATGAGGTGGAGAGGAGACGCAGTGAAGTCATGCTCTCCACCTCATCCAAATGGAAAAAGATAAAGTTGGGAAGAGACTTTAAAGGCACCTATGTAGACATGTAATTGTATCAAATGTAGAAAAGTTTTATTTATACATACAATTAAAATCAATGTAAAGATAAAAGACATGCACACACAATATACATGTTACATGAGATGGACAGGAAATTGCAAAGAATTCCATTCATCAAAAGAGCATAGCAACCCAGAGGGACCCCTACGTGTCTTCTTCAGGGGATTCTTTATTAAGGAGTGCAGTAAATAGACTCTCACAATATATGGATTAAAAGATAAACATATATAGACACCGAGATTGTTCCAAGACGTCGAGGAAACAGGAGACAATTCAAGGGAAAGTATCTTAATATTTTGGATAGAGCTTATATATCCAAGCGTTTTGGACCATGCGTTGTCACGGGGATTGAAGGGTCCAGACAAAAAAAGATACTAGGGCAAAGAAACAAAAAAAATTAAAAAGACAAAAAAGCAAAAAAGCTTTGTTGCCGATGATTGTTGGCTTGATGAATCAAAGTACGAAGATTTCCAGCAAAAAAATGTATAGCTTTTTATTCAAGAAATTCGAAAGGCAGTTGTTGCCCAGATATGTTGTTACAGTGATATATGGCAACGATCCTCTGCATACTGCAAGGTGCGCATCAGCTTGGAACTTCTTGGAACCATCTCGGTGTCTACATATGTTTATCTTTTAATCCATATATTGTGAGAGTCTATTACTGCACTCCTAAATAAAGAACTCCCTGAAGAAGACTCAGCGAGTTGAAACACGTAGGGGTCCCTCTGGGTTGCTATGCTCTTTTGATGAATGGAATTCTTTGCAATTTCCTGTCCATCTCATGTAACATGCATATTGTGTGTGCATGTCTTTTATCTTTACATTGATTTTAATTCTATGTACAAATAAAACTTTACTTCATTTGATACAATTACGTGTCTACATTGGTGCCTTTAAAGTCCCTACCTAACTTTATCTTTTTCCATGTGACCGGCTTATGCGCTCTGAAGGTCCGGCATACCTTGGAGGGCTCCCGCGTGCATGCGTGGGAATGACGTTAGTGTGGATCCGGCCAATCACATGAGTTTGCAAACCCAGAAGACAGGGAGAAGATGTCAGCCATCTCAGCGGTGACAGTACAGGGCTGGAAGTCTTCGTTCCAATGTAAGTATTTTTTTATAATGTGCTGGTATGCGATGCATACTAGCACATTATGCAATTGCCTTGCAGGTTTTTTTTTTTTTTTTAGTTTAACAACACCCGTGGTTTACTATCGCTTTATTGTGTGTTGAAGTTGAAGTAAGTGTAAATGAGCCCTTTAGGAGATATACACACGGGATGCAGCTGGTGACATCACTTGTGCATGCGCTCTGAGGGGTGCATACTGTGCCATTGCCGTACCTTCAGAGCTCTGTGCGCATGTGTAGGAGTGATGTCATCGCGGCCCCGCCCATTTATACAGCCTGGGAACCCGGAAGGACTGGGTGAAGAAGCACCAGGGAGCCGTGACCGCGTAGGTAAGTCTGTCATACTGTGCTAGTATGCTGTGTATGCTTGTACAATATGATGTAAATCTGCAGGGGGGGGCTTTTTTTATTTATTTTTGTGGTGGTTTTCTACCGCTTTAAAGGGGTTGTAAAGGTTCATGCTCTTTTACCTTAATGTATACACATCTGATGATTACCGGCCCCCCGGTTTACTTACCTGAGCCCTTGAAAGTCCCGCACTGGATCGTTGCCCAGGCTTCTCAGCTCTTCATTGGATAGATTGATAGCAGCACAGCCATTGGCTCGCGCTGCTGTCAATCAAATCCAATGACGCGGGTGCCAGGGGGGGCGGGGCCGAGTCCAGCACTCGGCGGCTATGGACGCCGAATGCAGGACTTGGGATCGCGCCCGCAAGGTAACCTCGGGGGGGGGGGTTATCTGAGATGGGCAGGAGCTAGGAGGGCCGCCGGGGGACCCCAGAAAACGCCATTTGGGGCCACTCTGTGCAAAACAAGCTGCACAGTGGAGGTATGACATGTTTGTTATTTTTAAAAAATAAAAATCGAACCTTTAGTGTCACTTTAAGCCCTGGAGCCAGGGAGTGTGCAGACATGACAGGTATTGGTGTGGAAAGATATGTAATGACTGAGCTCCAGCTGGGAGCGCGCCCAGCTGCTTGTCACCCAGCACAGGAGAATCGGAGGCGCGCACAGCGAACACCGGGCATGCGCAGTAAGAGCTTTGCTTCTCGGGAAGTGTATACAGGGAATGCCAAGTTTCAGGTGAGCGCCTATCAGCAGGCTCCTCCCACCTCGGTCGCCCAGCAGCGCTCCTCCCCCTCTCCGCGGAGACTCAGGCAGCACAACAAAGACAGCCGGAGCCGTGCACAGCCGCTCCTCGCACACTGGGCAGACATGGTGAAACTAGCCTTTAATTCGTCTCTGGCGCAGAAGGATGCCAAGAAGGAGGACGAGAACAGCGAAGTGCTGATTATTACCGACAACAAGGTAAGAGAGGACGGGGCGCCTTCCTACCTTACCTGACCGCCCGCTAGGGGGCCCCACCATGCACACCACCCGGGGGGGGGGGGGGGGGGACAGGTGACATCCTCAGGGGACCCGTGTGTGTGACATGCCAGCTCCTGGTATGCAATGCTCTGTCATCATTAGAATGGGTGTTATCAGGAGCCCCCCTCTATATATGTGATCAGATCAGGTTGTCTCTTCTACCTGGGGGGCCACAGGGGAATTCCCCCTCCTAGATCCCCCAATATCGCCGCCATAGACGGTGTCGGAGCGGGTGGTGAGGCTCATGGGATGATCCAGGAAGAGCCGTGCAGTAAAATGGAGGAAGCTCTGTGATCAGCAGTCAGCCCAGAGATAAGCTCTAGAAAATGGCTGACAGGGGAGAGCTCAGGCTGCATGGAGGAGGATGAGGAGGAGGAGGTGGAGGATGTGTGTTCATACCTGATCTCCCCCTCAGTGTCCTCATCACCCACCTACAGGGGGGGAGCCATCCATGACCACCGGGTGAGGAGTGTCCCATGGTGGGATCATACATGACATGGCTTTTCTTTTCCTGCCCTTACATGTTTAGTGACCCTAAATGTTCACAAGGATGTAAACAACACTATCGATCCATTCCAGACGTATTTTTCCAGCACAACTGATCAACTTGGGTCCATCAGAACTGTCACAATCTGTGTTGCTTTTGTCTCGCTCGTTCGACGTCCAGGTTGATTTGTTGACATCAGTTGCTCGAGAAAAGCTCACATCTAAGCCTAGCTTCACCCCCTCCGCGTTTTGTGGGGGTGCCTTTTGCACAGCATCCTATTTGTTTTGATTGGCCCACTGTACCTGCAGGGAAAAGGTTCCCGAACCTTTATTTTATAAAATCTCGCTGCACAGAGACGCGTGGTGCTGCGGCACCATGTGGTTTCCCCACACCCAGAAACACGTTGCAGTAAGTGGGGTGCCTTTTTTAAAGAGGAGGCCCAGCCTGGGTGAGGAAAATTAAGTCGGCAGCTACAAATACTGTAGTTGATTTTTAATATTAGGGCACTTACCTGTCCAGGGAGCCCTCGATGTCGGCACCTCAGCTGATCTTCAGATCGACTAACGGGCGCTGCTGCCGCCATTCCTGGTTAGGGAGCCAGGCAGTGAAGACTTTCGGCTTCATTCCTGGTTCCCTACTGCGCATGCGCCTTCTAATTGGCCCGGCGGCACGGATTGAGGAGGGGGGGGGGGCAAACTTCCGGGAGAAACAGGTGGCACTAGAGGGGGGGAGGAAGCATATAAGTGAGAGTTCCACTCTTGGGTGGAACTCCGCTTTAAGAATTAATGGCACCCCTGTGCATCTGCTAAAGAGCACGTTTTGTCTGCAGGTCAGGAACCAGCATATTTATGAAAAACACCTAGGGCCTAATGGACGCTGAGCACCAGGTAGCCGTGACAGCGTAGGTAAGTCTGTCATACTGTACTAGTATGCCGTGTATGCTTGTACATTATGATGTAAATCTGCAAGGGGGGCTTTTTTTGTTTATTTTTGTGGTGGTTTTCTACCGCTTTAAAGGGGTTGTAAAGGTTCATGCTTTTTTACCTTAATGCATACACATCTGATGATTACCGCCCCCCCCGGTTTACTTACCTGAGCCCTCGAAAGTCCTGCGCTCGATCGTTGCCCAGGCTTCTCGGCTCTTCATTGGATAGATTGATAGCAGCACAGCCATTGGCTCGCGCTGCTGTCAATCAAATCCAATGACGCGGGGCCGAGTCCTGCACTCAGCGGCTATGGACACTGAGGCAACTTCTTCCGAACAACTTTTTTGACAGCTTGAAACCGGCATTTAAAAACGCCTGTTTGCATGTCGCGTTTAGACACGTTTGCGTCTAGGAGCGTTTATTTAAGATAACATTAGACCTTCCCAAAGCGCAAAAAACAGTATTGTTTAACTATTTCAGTCATTCTGTGAGACCAGAGTGAGTAGCAGCGGCTGAGAGAGCAGCAGTGTACTTGTATCTACCTCAATTTTGGTGCTTTTACTTACATTGATGAGGCTTTAAAGAAGTCAGAAATTTGCGTGCGAGGACCAGAGTTTGTCGCTGCTGGACTCATCCATTGATTGCGCTGCGCATGCCTGTAGGATATTTTTCCAACATGTATGTACAGAAATGCCAATGGTGTATTGGATTGGATCATGGGCTCATTAGGGGTATATAAATGGTCTATAAAGCATTGCAAGCAATTACAAGTTTTTAAATGTATTTATTTATTTATTTATTTTTGTGGTTTTTCATCATTTGCTATCATTTTTAAGTTTTATATTGTGAAAAAAAAATAGGGCACCTTTTTAAAAACGCTTCTAAATGAAAATGCGGCTAAACACTGGTAACGCGTTTGGTGTCTGAACTCATTTTTTTTGCCTTCAAAGAAAAAGCCTCTAAACGCAACTGCCTAAAAAAACAACATTAAACGAACCTGTGTGTATGTACAAATAAGATAACATTGGATGAGTTCAGGGGCAGCTGAAAAAAGTATCCAACTGCCTCTGAACGTCCGTTTTACCAGCAGCAGTGTACATGAGGCCTAACTGTTCTTAAAGCGGAGCTCCACCCAACAGGGGAAGCTCCGCTTGTTTGCTTTCTCCCCCCTCCACTGCCACATTTGGCACCTTTTAAGGGGGAGTGTAAATGAGGGACTTTTAAGGCAACTTGATAAAGAGATCAAGAAATATGTGTAAAAAATTAACAAAATTTTATTGAGGTATTAAAAACTACTAGGTGCATACATCACCAATTATAAATTAGAAAGAGAGGGAAAAAACAATACAGTTGGTATGGTTGAGAATTGTTGATCTCCTACTTTTATAGTTCGACTGACGCGTTTCAGCATTTAAATGTTGATCCCTTTTATCAGGGGGATTTCTTTCAGGAGAAATTAAACAAATTAACTATCAAACAACCGGATACTGCACTTTTGCACTGCCAGTGTTTTTAAGTGTATGTGTACATGTATGTACACTGATGTGTAAGACTTTTACTGAAAGGACCCCCGCTTTGCTAATTCAAACAACCAGATCAAAGAACTTTATGGGTATGAAGTTTGGTTCTGTAAAAATTCCGAAGGAGTGTGTCAAAGCCGGAGTAAGTCAAGAAATGATGACAATCAGCTTGTTGATGGCCTAATATCGATGGAATCAAGGCCGACGCGATGTGTAGAAAAACCCAAAAGTTCTGTTAGTGGGATCCTGTCCGTATCAAAGGGTCCTTGCTGGCAGTGGCCACTGCCAGCAAGGACCCTTTGATACGGACCGGATCCCACTTGACTTACTCTTGACTTAGTCGAGCTTTGACACACACCTTTGGAATTTTTACAGAGCCAAACTGCATACCCATAAAAGTTCTTTGATCTGGTTATTTGAATTATCAAAGCGGGGGTCCTTTCAGTACTTATACATCTGTACAAGTCTTACACATTGGTGTACATTCATCTACACATGTACATGTACACATACACTTAAACACTGGCAGTGCAAAAGTTCACTATCCGGTTTGTTATTTTAAATTTTCTCCTGAAAGAAAAATCCCTGATGAAGGGATCAACACTGAAATCGTGAAACGCGTCAGGCTAACTACAAAGGAGATCAACAGTTCTCAACCATAATCTTCTTTCTTCTCTTTAAAGTCCCATGTTGCTGAGGGGTACTCTTTCCTTGGAAATTAAGGGGGAGTGGGTACCTGGTTTTGACAGGTACCCACTTGAACTTCTGGGTGACTTCGCTGTTTGTGAAGCTGCAAGGTTTCACTGCCAGTTTCCCCTACAAGAAATGGCGGCAGCAGCACCCGAGAGCCACGGCTGGGGTGAAGACAACCACGGCTGGGGTGAAGCTCCACTTTAAAAATGTTCACTATCTATCCTGCATACCCTGTATAAAAAAAGATCTACTTACTATTTTTAGTCTGGTCATGTGATCCCGCAGCTCTGGCTCCCCTGTGTCTGAGCTGCTGCTGCAGGGGAGAAGAGGGAGCACAGACAGTGGCTGTGGATGACCTCACTGCTCTCAGAATTTCCAACCCTTTGAGAGCTTCCTGAGCCAGAGATGCAGGATCGCATGATCAGGGCAGATTAGAAATGGCCACACACTTTTGAGACAGGATAGGCAGGAGGAGGGGGAACCTTTTTTCGAGTTCAAATGTTTTATTAGGTGATAAACATGCCATGGTGTACAAGATGGTTATCAAATAGAATCTCAATTGTCTCCATAGGGAGATTTGTTTAAAGATATACAGTAAACCATGTAGACCCAGATTTAGGCTTCACAGCAAGGAGTCTGTTTTGGAGCTGGAACCTTTTTAAGAGTAGTTAGACTTGGGCGTACAACTTTTCAGTTGCATTGTATGGTGTTTGGCAACTATAAAAGGCTTCATGCCCACAGCCTCATTGGCCCATAAATGCGTTGGCCTGTTTTGATGCTACATACAGCTGCCCTTAGACATGAATGGGAAAATGTTGCTGCACGCAGCTATTCTCTGCCACCTGCATGCAATGCTGTCCCAAATGCAGATAGTGTACACTTGTGACATTACGTGTTTGCGCATGCACCACTTTGTGCAAGTAGCAGGCATAGCTGCATACAGCCTCCTTCACCCATTGATGTCTATAGGCAGCTGTACACAGCGCTAGGACACCCCAGGCACCAATGTACACCAGCATGTTTACACTGTATAGGCAGAAGCACCACCCATATGTGTGAAGGGGAGTCCATGACTATTACAAAGTGACAGGGACATCAGCAGTTTATACTTGGCAGTACAGAGATGGACATAAACAATTCTCGCTTGCTGTTTGCTTATTACAGTATTAGACAAAGTCTATTTCCACTTTTGCAATGGAATCGGGATAATGCCTACTTTATATTCACATTAACAAAATATTTACTGCTCAGTAACATTACTTTGTACTCTCTGTGCTCTACTTGTGCAGCTCAGGCAATGCATATCCTGTTTGACTATCAGATGAAGATATTTTTTCAAAGAATGAAGTTTCTTGGCTAATAATAGAATAAACACTGCATACCTTTTTTTACTTGCTCTCTTCTGAAAGCTGTAAAACAAATGGCCTTTTTCTAAAAGCCTCGTACACGCATTCAGTTTTGTTTAACCAGCTGGCTGAAAGGGGAAAAAAAAACTAGGAATCTCTGTACTAACTAAGCAATGTTAGTGCAGCAATCTCTCCTGCTGTGCCTTTATGTTCTGACAGGAGCAATCTCTGCTGAACCAGACGATATTTGGACCATGTGCCTATCTCATACCTGGGGGTCCATTGGGGAAGCTGCAAGCCTCTGTAGTTGTTTGGCCATCACTGTGGTAGCCCTATCTTCTGGGTCCTGTCCAGTTCATAGAATGCCTTGTATTTTTTTTTTTTTTTTTTCATCGGAGTACAAGGCATTCTGTGACTGGTCGCGGTGGAAGGGCAGTAACATTCTGTGAATGGTTGCATAGAATGTTCAATGAATGGCAGTAGTTCCAAGCAAGCAACCCCCTGTGTGCAATAGGGCACAGAACCTGGAAAATGGCGGTGATCACTTTATTAGCACTGACTACTTCCCCAGCGGTTCATCAGGTATGAGATCTGCACTTTGCATCAATCTGGACCAATGTAATTATGCATTCAGGATTTTAAGAAAGATCTCAGGTGCGTTCGCAACTCCACGTGCCTGCGCGGAAGCTAACACTCCGCAGCGCTAATCCTGATCTGCGGCTGCACAGATCGGAAAATGTCTCGCTACCGGTGATTAGCTTTGCGGAGTGTCAGCTTCCTGGCGGGCACATGGAGTTGCGAACACGCCTGAACCCATCCTTAGGATCATATCTGGAGTTCAGCTTTAAGGATTTGTATGCACACAAGATTTGAACTATTATGGCGCACTAAGCCCCAGCAAAAGTTCTGCTTTCTCCAGACATAGCTGCTACATACTATGCAAAACTGCCTGCAGAGTTTAATGCAAATAATGCTTTGCCTATGAGCCATCAACAGTGAGCACGGGATACAAATGGAAAAAAACAAACAACTTTCTATGTGTCCGATCACGGTACAAGGTTCTCTTGTCACATGACAGACCGCTCTGATTTCATGGATAAGTACTATGGCTCATTACACTGCTTTCTGTTCTCCCACACTATCTGCTGTAAACCACGTACCTGTACTGACCAAGTCATCAGCCAACTACACCATGTCAGTAAGAAACGGCTCTGGTTAAACAGGATGCAGAAGCAGGCCCATATCAAAACATTAACCCCTTCTGTGAGATTAACAGTTTGAGTCCCTACAACAGTCCCTACACATCCACATGTAAGAACTGAAAAAACTAGAAGGTGGGAGACCATTCTTCCTTCCCAGAAAAACCAATAGTGGTTCTCGTTTCTGCGCTGTGCGTTGGCGGTGATGGGTCAGGCATATCACTTCTCCCACTAACCCCCCCCCCCCAATGATTTTATAGCAGGGTGGGCACAGACAAGACACATTTCTGGTGGAGGAGATGAGCTAATCTGCATGTAGTCAGAATTGTTCTTGGGTTATATTTAGCATTCTAAACTGCTGTTCCATTAAAGATTAGATCAGTCTTGTTTTACGTTATTGTGGTTTGGCTTAATGTTGTTTACAACTGAAAATGTCCAATTTTGTCTTGTGCATGTTCTTATGTATATCAATAGTCACATGGCAGTGTGTTTTTTTTTTAGATTTTTAGTTATTTACAGATTTTCTCACTTGAAATATTTAGTACAACCTGCTCCTTTTTTAAATGAGTCGGCCACTTAATGTAGATATAAAATTTTGGCATGAGGTTGGAAAAACATGCTGAAAACAGGCTTTGTAGTCTACATGATAACCTATTCCATTATAGCTGAGAGCTTGTAAGCAGTTCCAGTGGAGTCTGTTCATTGGGGCTCATTCACATAGGCATTGTGATCTGTATAGTGTGAATTATTTATGCAGCTAAACGCTCCTAGAGCTGCATGCAGGCAGCTTATGTTTCACTGTGGGACACAACCACTCATCCTAATGTGTGCAGGGGTGGCTGAGGAGCCCTGAACATACACTGTTTTGGGGGCACTCCCCTCACCCCTGAACACCTGTCACATTAAGGCAAACGGCTATGTCCATATAGAATAAGCCCTTAGACAAACCACAATTGTGTACGCAACCATTGCTGATCTCCTTTTAGTTGATTGACCTATCCAGTGGCTTTAATATTTTGAGTTACTGGTTTTCAACAAGTATGCACAACAGTTTTGACCATATTCTGTCTTCACTGGCTTTGTTGGCTCAAGGACTGTGCCTCTGAAAGTATGGAGAGACTGACAACCAAGAAATGGGGATTTTCAGAAAGTGGTGTGAAGCTGTCATCCAACAGATTGCCTCTCAGTACAGGATAAACTTGATGCCTTCATTGGTGATCTTACAATGTGAGGAAATGCTGCATGGAATTCAACAAGTTATGCATCTGGTTAATACGTGGGATATTATTCTAGGCATTTGACAGGTGGTTTAGGAGCCTATTAATAATAATAAAAAGAGCAGTTTTATATGAGTAGTTTGGAGAGTGAAAGAGAAAGAAGTATGTCGCTGGTGTGGCTGTCACGAGCTTTGCCCTGTGTGAGCATAGCACTGGTTTTGCTTTCAATGAATTGCCATATTGGTGAATAGGCTTTAAAGGCAACACTACCTAATATAATTTTGCTTTTGGAGAGCTGAGAATTTTTTCATAGCACTACCAGGGTTGTCATATTGGCAGACTGCAATAAGTAAGCTAACAAAACTGGTTCTTTAACTTGCTCATGCGTGTGATTGAAAACTTTTTTTTTATTTTTTATTATTATTATAATTTGTCATACTTGCCTGATCCTCTTCTCGGGTCCCTCGCCCGCTTTATTGGCTCCTACATCCCACTCTTCACTGAGTGCCCACCATAGCAAGCTGCTTGCCATGAGGGCACTCATGTGGGCTCACTCCCGAGCTGCGCTCTGTGTCCATTGACACGCGGAGGGTGGCTTGGCCCTAGCCCCTGGTCTCTCCTCACTAGCTGTGATTAGGTTGGGTTTATTTATTTTTATTTTATTTTATTTTTTTCTGTAAAAAACCCCCACTGCCAGCATTTCCAGGAGCAGCTGTGTTTTTGTGTCGAGTACTGAAGGCATTGGACGATCATTATGGCTGTAGGCATTATTATAGCACTGTAACCGACTGGGATTAAAGGAGTTGTAAAGGCAGAAGATTTTAATCTTAATGCATTCTATGCATTAAGATAACCTTCTGTGTGTAGCAGCCTAAAAGCACCCCCAACCCAACCTAACCCCCCCCCCCCCCCCCCAAATTACCTACCTGAGGTCCTTCTTTCTGCAGCAATGTCCACAATCCCCTCAGCCATCCAGTACACTCCCCCTGATTGGTAAGACAGAGCAGTGACGCTATTGGCTCCCGCAGCTGTCAGTCAGCCAATCAGGGGAGAAAGGGGATGGGGCCAGGTCAGAGCTTCGTGTCTGGATACACGGAGCGCTGACTCGGTTTGGGTGACAACCTGTAGCAAGCTGCTGGCTGAGGGGCACTCAAAGGAGGGAGGGGCCAGGAGCAGCAAAGAGGGACCCAAGAAGAGGAGGATCGGGGCTACTCTGTGCAAAACCAACTGCACAGAGGAGGTAAGTATAACCATGTTTGTTTAAAAAACAAAAAACAAAACGAGCCTTTACAATTACTTTAAACCTTTTCAGATGTAGTATTCTGCAATGGAGTGTTCAAGCTTCTGCACTACTGAGAATGTAATTTGTATTGAAGCCACACCACAGGATCAACATGACAGCCTGACAACTTGCATTTTTTTCAGAAAGATCAGTAATGGCAGCATCTATATTCTTTTAATACAGATTTAAAGTAACATATTTGTCACAAACCTGGGCAAGTCAAACTGAGCATTACTTTTGAGAGAAATAATTTCAAGATTATCAGTGAATCCAGAAATATAGGCAGAGGTTATGTGAATCTTGAACCCTTTTTTTTTGGTCTCAGACCCCATACTACACACTATTAGATTTTCTACAGATTTTCCTCTTCGGATTTACCGAAACCATATAATATGAGGTCAAACTTTCAGAGTTTCAATTTATATAAAATCGGGCACTGCATGGTTTTGGTAAATCTGAAGACAAAAATCTGCAGAAAATCTATTGGTGTGTATGGGGTCTAATGCTCAGTATGAACTGCCCAGATTTGTGAACCCTTTTCTAATACTACAAATATTCCATTTCAAAAGACAAAAATGTATCCTCTGTGCATAAAAAAGGAGACTGTAAATGAGTTACTTGTACAAACTTGTATGTACAGAAAGATGGCAACTACATAACTAGGAACAGATGACAGAATTTTACCTATTTTGGTCTTTTGGTGAGTCTTCATTGCTGGTCCTGAAGTTTAAAACTTTGTTGTAGTAAAGTGCTTTTTTTTTTTTTTTTTTTTTACTTGGACCTACAGGTAAGCCTATTTTAGGTACTTCTATAGCGCCGTCAATTTACGCAGCGCTTTACATATACATTGTACATTCACATCAGTCCCTACCCTCAAGGAGCTTACAATCTAAGGTCCCTAACTCACATTCATACATACTAGGACCATTTAAACAGGCTTATACAAAGGAACTGCAGTCTGCTCACATAATTTGTAACAAAAACATCTTTGCCATTCTGAAGCTTCCCTCCAACCACTTTACCTATTATTTTATATATACTGTAATTCTGTACCTGCCAAGTATGCTGCAGAAATCTCCCTCCACTAAGTCTGGCGGCAACCATTTTAACTGTGGGCAGCTGAAGCTGCTGCCTGTTCACTTCCTGGATTTACACAGAGGCACGCCTCCAGCCCTGCAGCTCTCATTGACCCTCTTGTGACTCATCCCTCCTCCCTTCCTGGCAAACTCTCAGAGAGAGAGAGCTGTGCATAATGTCATACGCCTAGGCTTTTTACCAGACAAACAGGAAGTGGGCTGTATAAGGTATTTACTGGCAGAAAAAAAAAAAGTTTTTACTATCCAAAGTTAAAACAAGATCAAACTATAAAAAATATCGAACTTTATTGAATACAAAAAATGTTAATTGGTAAATATAAAAACAGGAACCACCGACCATCGCCAATAAAAGACAACATTGTCTATAATGAACCAAAGAAGGTGCGCCGGGCACTACACACACCTCGATCATCCCAATTATTGCTACACTATGCAATTAGACTATAATAAGGCTTACCTGTAGGAAAAGTGAATATCTCCTAAACTTGCAGTCTTTAGGATATATTCACATGTCACTGGCGCATGCTTGCTGAAGAAACGACATACCCATGCCGTATCTTCAGAGCTCTGTGCCATGGCCGTGAATCCCGCAGTCATGCACGGGAGTGACGTCATCGGGGCCTGGCCAATCAGATGGCTGGAGCACTCGAACCCAGAAGCAAGACTGGATGAAGATGGAAGCAGTGACAGCGCACTGCTGGAGGGCTTCGTTCTAAGGTAAGTAATTCAGTGTGCTGCTATGCGATGCATACTAGCACATTTATACCATTGTCTTGCAGGGTTTGTTTTTGTATTTTATGTAAATATGCATGTCTCATTCCTAACCAATCTCTGCCTACAAATCATTGTAATGGTCGCAGCTAGTGTAGTGATGCAAGCAGTCCTCCAGATACAAGGAGTCCATTCCACCATTCGAAGAAAGCATTGACTTTTTTTTTTTTTTTTTTTTTGTGTGACTACAAGGTGTTCTTATAGTAGGCAGTCTCTGAATGCTGGCAGTGTTGAGTGAGCGACCACCTGTGGTTACTATGCAGAATTGCAACCACTCAGAACTGTACACAGACTACTGCTAACACTGTACAGTAGTGGCAACGATTAGTGATTTTCAGCTTATACAGGTATGAGAGATGCATACTTGCGTTTGGTCCAAGTTGTTACAATGTAACAACAAGAGAACACAAGTGTATTCGCTAGCCAAGACCCGTGGATAAAATTCACATTCTTCAAGTCTGATCTAGCAATAGGTGTATGTGGTATAATGCAGTATATTGTACTAGAACCTCCTGACGTGCCTGTAACTTTTAAGACCATGACATTGCTTATCAGCATCAGTCAAAGAATTGTACCAAACTCCAAGAGGGTTGTTTTTTGTTGGCTAGGACAAGCTCCGCTCTGTGGTAGACTATTTATTTTTACTTTCACTTTCCTAAATGGCTAACAGAATCTTTTTTCTGAGTATGTACTATCACCATCTCTCTGAAGCATTCCCTCATACATGAGGCTAATTTAGTAGATTTCTTCTTGTGGGTCAATGTGTAGAACTACATTACTTCAGTCTATAAGATTTGCAAACTTTTAGCATAATTGCATAGTGATGGACTGTTCAGAGCAAGGAATGGGACAAGAGGACTGTAACAAGAGACCATAAATGTAGACTACTACCAGTCTGACCTAATTAATTCCCATTTACAGGCTTCGGGTACATAAAGTGGAATAGGAAGCTGTACAAGTGAATGCATATCGGTGACTAACTGGTGTGTAGGTGTACTTGACAGGTTTTTCATAGACCTGTCAAACCTCTTTCCCAAGCAAATTATTTATTTTTTTGCTTTATACCCCTTCGGTTACTGTTACTTTTTTGATAACAATCTATTTAAAGAGCTTTTTTTTTTTCTTCCCACACTCACTAACCTGTGAGGCCGCTGGATGTATTGTATAAACTGTATGTAGCTGTGGCTACATACTGCATGCCGTACTGTTTCGGGTGAGAGCCGAGACTTCCTTTCTTATATCCGAAACCCAGAAGAGTTTATCACAGCCGGTGTTCTGACATAAACTGTCCTATCGGATAGTGTCCGCCCCGTACTGCGCAAGCGCTGCGCCTGGAGAAGGAGATGCCGAAAGTGTCTGAAGTTGATCAGCTGACCATCGGCTGTACACGGCGCTTGGGCACTTCTTAGCGATGGCTTTGTAAGAGGGCCCCTCGCGGGCTCGCTTCGCTCGCCACGCTTCGGGCACAGCCTCGCTGCGCTCGGCAACTATTTATTATAGCTCTATGTCCACTTGGATAGTAGGGAATGAACCTGGACATAGGGTGAGAATAAAAGCGCAGGCGCCGTGTACAGCTGATGATCAGCTGTTGAACTTCGGAGACTTTCGGCGTCTCGTTTGTCCTCCGTACTGTGCCTGCGCAGTACAGGGCGGACACTATATGATAGGGGACAGTATTCGACAAGACACCGGCGCTCGGCTACCCACAGCAAGCAATGAATACAAAGCTTCCTCTGGTTGAGTAAGAGGTTGTGACATCAGCCTTTCTCTCTGACTCGGCCAATCAGAGGAAGCTTTGTATTGATTGGTAGAATACACTGCTTGCTCCGAGCACCGCTGCGGTAGACACTTCTGTGATCCCGGTGTGAAACAGGAAGTCTCGGCTTGACCCCGGAACACAGTGCGGTATGCCGTATGTAACGGCAGCTACATACAGTTTATGCCACACATCCAGCAGCCTCACAGGTTGGTGAGAGAGACAGTTCATTTAGGCCAGCTTGTAAAGTGTGTGGGAAAAAATTTAGTTCTTTAAATGTAATCTTTAACCCTGAGTTGTGCATTGCACTTCAGGTTACTGAACATTCACCAGTAGCCTCCCAGTTGGTACAAATAATTCTTACCACTCCATGCAAGCATACTTACATCTTATCTTGTTAAAGTGGAACTTAACTGTATCTGAGCACTACAAACTGAAAAAGCTGTTTCCTTTTTTATATTATTCAAAGCAAACAAACTCATCCATCCATCCATCCATCCATGTCTCCGTGATTTTTATTTTGTTGAGAAACTTGGCTCTACTTCTATGGATGACAGGAGTGCAGTTCGTTCTGCACTCTTTTGACCCCTTTTCAGCAAACAGCTGGCTGAAGCCTGCTGACATCACAGAGCTGGTCTAGGCTCAGGAAAGATCGCAACCATATGGTCAGGATCCACCCACATGTCTGGACTGGCACCGGCTCAACCTCAAAGGCGAGCAGCCAAGAGCCTGAGCCGACCGCTCCTGCCCCCACCCCCCCCCCCCCCGGGAACTCTGGAAACTGAGCGATCTGCGGTGTTTGATTGCTTAGTCCTTAGCCTTTAGAGCCAGCAGGGCACAGATGCAGCCTCCACCTAGGTAAGTATGATTTGTAAAATAAAAAAAATCCCATACTTCTCTTACAAAAGCGGGACAGATAAGCCGGTTCCCATGGTGTCAGGAATAAGAACTGTAGTGATAAGTACCTGTACATCATGGTTGATTGATGGATAGATATTTAGGTGCAGCAGTGGGTGATCACATGCATAGAAATTATGCCCTGCCACCCTCATGTTGCCAGCATTAATGAAAAAGTAATTTGGTTTGTAATCTGCACACTGGCACTGCTCAATCCCATCATGCATTACCGATCCTTAGAAATACCTGACAACCTACTTGATCCTGCTACTGAGAGGGTCTGGTCCTGGGTTTTGCCGTTCTGCCCCTATTTTCCTCTGCATGTAAAATTCCCTACCCATGTTATGATGATGCGCCCTTTTCATCACTGCAGGCCACCTGAAATGTGTGGCTTAAAGGTACAGAAAAACACCAGAAGCCCAGACTCTCAAGGCAGCTAAAGATGTCTAGTGTGTGTTTGTACCAAATCCAACAAAGCCAAAATGGCAGACTTTTGGATTCATTAAAACCCCTTTCACACTGAGCCGCCCTGAGCATCGGAGGTAAAGAGGCGCTATTTTTATCGCTATTTCCCCCGCTAGTGGCCGAAAAAGGGTGACATCCTCCCGCAAAACGCAGCTGCAGCGGCACTTTGCCAGTGGTATGGCAGTGCTGCCCCATTTATTTTAAATGGGCAGGAGCGGTGTATTCACCGCTCCTACACCGCTGCAAAGAAGCTGCTGGCATGACTTTGTGACGCCCTGCCAGCGCAGCACCCCAGTGTGAAAGCACTCTGGCTTTCACACTAGGTTTGCAGCTGAGGCTTTCTTCAGGCGCTATTTTTAGCGATGTAGCCCCTGAAAAACGCCTGTGAAAGGGGTTTTATTGAACTGGCAGTCGGAAAGATGCACATGGGCAGGGCAATCCATAAGGCACAAATTCCTTAGTTTTGTTGATTGCCCTTGTGCACCTTTCCTCTTTACGATCTATAAACCAATGTGAGCTATTGCTATTTGTACTTTGTTCACGTCCTCCTCCACCTTTTCACCAAGTCCTATCCCTGGGTTCACGCTAGTGCATTGCGGGACACCGCATGGGATTGCACAGGAATCGCACTGCATTCCTGTGCACATCAAATGTGATGTCTGTGATTTAAGCCAAATCGCGTTGCATCCGCACCACAATGGTGCAGGACCCCCCTTTTTTTTCCCTGCACCTGAATCACATTGCATGGGTGTTCACACCCATGTGATCTGATTCTGGCAATGCGTTTTGCGAGCTGTTTCGTGGTGTTAATCTAACACTGACACCCGCAGCACATTGCATGGATGCTATTCGGTGCGGAAAACGCACAGGATTCACCGTTTTTCCGGCATCGTATCAGTGTGAACCAGGGCTTAAAGTGATTGTAAAGTCTAGTTTAAAAAAAAAAATAATACACCTGTTCTACTTACCTTCTGTGTGTTGGTGCAGTGGTTTTGCACAGAGCAGCCCAGATCCTCCTCCCAGGGTCCCTCTCTCCTGTCGAGTGCCCCCCACAGCAAGCAGCTTGCTATGGGGGCACCTGAGCTGCAGCTCCGTGTGTCCATTTAGACGTGGAGCTGCTGTTCCGCCCCGCCCCCTCTCCTCCTGATTGGCTAGCTGACTTAGACAGCCGCGGGAGCCAATGATGCGGCTGCTGTGTCTTTGCCCATCAGGCGGAGAGTCCCGGACAGCTGAGCGACTCGTGGACAGAGATGGGCTCAACTAAGTATTCTGGGGTGCTGGGGGGGGGGGGGGGCTGCTACACACAGAAGGCTTTTTAGAATGCATTAAGATAAAAAAAAACTGACTTTACAACCACTTGAATGCAGTGCTTCCACCTGGGGAAAAGATTTATTCGACTTGAGTCATGAATCTTTAACAAAACTTGACAGTTTAGACATTTGCATAAATTTGAAATCTCATTCCCCTCATACTATATGCTGTTCACTTGGCCTTACTAATATTTGGTACCCCATCATGCCCTCCACAGCCCAGCGCTCCATTGAGCGTGGAGGAGCACAGCAGTTGATTGAAGTCAGCAGCTCTCTGCTCGGGGAGCCGAGAGAACCGAGCCATCTGCGATGTTCGGTGGCTCGGTTCTCAGTGCAGAGACGCCGGGGGACAGAAACCCCAAACCCATACTTCTCCTCCTTTAACTTTTCACATTAACAGGCTGGTGATTGGTTGCTAGGATTGCCCGGCTTCCAATCACTTACTGTTTAAAAGTTAAGATATTGCAGCCCCCATCCAGCCCTGTGATACTGGCCGCTGTCCATTGAAGAGGAGGGAGGAAAAAACGTCCACGGGCCGGGTGCCCGTGAATTCATGACGGCCCAGACGTTTAGTGGTGGTGGACCCAGTGCAGCCTGTTGGCCATAGGTTGCCGACCCCTGCCTTATGTGCACGAGCACAGCAGCTCCGTTGGCTCCTGCTGCTGTGAGCAAAATCCAGTGACTCAGGAGCGAACCCGTACGGGTGCCCTATGGAAAGCGGCTTTCTGTGGGGACACCTGATGAAGAGGAGGAGCCTGGAGCTCCAGCGGGGCACCCCAGAAAAAGAGGGTCCGAGCTGCTCTGTGCAAAACTATTACACAGAGCAGGCAAGTATAGGCATGTTTGTTGTTTTTACTAAAAAAAAACCTAGGGTTTACAAACCTTTTCTGGTACGATGTGTTTATTGATATATGAAAAGGAGGAAACCAGATAACAACAAATTCCCACGCAGGGGATATGGAAACCTAAGAGAAGTTCACGTAAAAGTACATAATTAGAACATCTACTATGAGGGTATAGATTATAAACTGACACCGACCCTCAGCCAGGGCCGGGGGTCAGTGCGTTATGCACGAGCCTTGAGACCCAGGGGCTAAGGCAGACAAGGGGGGAGTATAGTTGTCCGCAGAACGGGGGGGGGAGAAAAATAATAAACAAACAAACAAAAAAACACTCACCAGTGGGGGTGGTAGGTGTAGAACAGAGCGGCGAGAAAGAGGTCCAAACTGTAGACGGGGGTCAAATTAAACTTAAAGTTCTAGACTAGTCGGATGTAGATTAGGGAGTGCATAGGACCACCACGGAGCCCATACACAAACCTTTCAAGCTGGCCATAGATCGCATCATCTCAGCCAGTTCAGCAGGGACTGGCTGAGATTAAATCTGAGATTAAGGCTGGTTGTACTGAAGTCATTCCATCGATCAATTTGGGAATAACCCACATGCTAAATTTTTATTGCATTTCTCGCCAGTGGCTATAGCTGCTAGCAATAATTGATGTGTGTTCTCCCAGCAAGGATGGCGTAAATGTGATCTGAGCGCATGTGCAGCTCAGATCACATTATCTGCTGATTGGGGGGGAGACATTTATGACAGCAGAGACCACTAGGGTCTCTTCTGTTGTAAAATCCACTGACAGGAAAGGTTGTTGTGTATGTGTTTTTTTTTTTTTTTTTTTCCTTCATGACTACTACCACTGATACCGCTTTAAGGCAGGGCAAGGCCGTAATTAATGCATCTATATAGTTTTATGGCAGTAAACAGAAAAGCAGATGGCTTACCTATAAAAGCTATGCATCACTGCAGACCACCCTACATCTTGCAGCTGCAGCTTCTTAAAATAAATCTGTCACAGGACTGCAAGTCCAGCCTTTATCCTCTTCTGGTCTCTTGCAACTGTATGCTTTATCTGTGACATAAGCTATACTAAGGCATATTTAAAAATAAGGCTAAATGAAACCTTGCTTGCCGTGCAGGTGCTACAGGCCATGAAAATAGAATGCTTCAAATGTACAGTGTTGGGCTCCATGCACACTGGAGCTCATAAACTGCAGTTTATTGGAGTTTGGGCATTTTTTTTAAAAGCCCATAAACTCCACTCTTAGCCTATGTGTCCATACACACATGGACCTTTTTTTTTTTTTTTTTTTTTTTTTTTTTTAGCTTTAATGAGCAGTGGAGTTTATGGGCTTTTTTCTGAACGCCAGAAATTTGCGTTCAAAGTGCCGTTTTTCACTAAACACGTGTTAATGAGCGTTCGGCGTTCTATTTTTTCAATGCATTGTGGGAGTTTGGAATGCACTGTGGGATTTTTGGAGTGTCCTCTGTGTTTTTTTTTTTAATTAAAAACGCCCATAAACGCTAGTACAAAACGCTGTTAAAAGCACGTTTTCAACCAGAGTTTTCTGCCAGGAATCTGGCGTCCAGAAAAAGCTCCTTTTGAGCTTCAGTGTGCATAGAGCCGAAGGATTAATGCCAGGTTTCCCATTATATCTCTAGAGATTTCGTTTATATTTATTCAATCAAAGTAGAATTCAAAATGGTTGAGGATTTTTTTTTTTTTTTTTCTTTGCAGCAAGCATCTAGAGATCACTAGTCACATTTATTTTCTTTCTTTACATCAGACTTTTGATGTATATGGGTCCTCAAGAGGGCTGCAATTGTGGTCTTTGGGATATCTTCCCTTTGGGTCAAAATGTAAATACTAAATGGGTGGGCTTGTATGAATTTTAAAGTGGTTCTAAAGTCAAAACCTTTTTTTTACCCTAATGCATTATCTGTCCTAGACCCTCCTGCCCCTAAACACTTGCCTGGTTCCAGAGCTGTAGGGGCTGCAACACCAACATTAGTATCAGTAGGGGTTTTTCCCTTTTTTTTTTTTTTTTTTTTTTTTTTTTTAAGGCTGGGTTCACACTGGTACGACACGACAATCGTACCACTTTGGATCCAACTTTGCACTGTGACTTGAAATCCGACATGCATCTGACTTCAATGAACAGGCTTTGATCACAATACCAGGCACAGTGTCTGGTATGAAACTTTAGGGGAAACTCCACGCCAAAATTTTTGTTTTTTTTAACCGTCATGGGTTTCCCCTCCAAGAGCATTCCAGGCCCTTCGTCCTGGTATGGATTTTGCGGGAACCCCCACGCCGAAAAAACGCCCCAAAATCCATACCAGACCCTTATCCGAGCACACAGCCCAGCAGGAAAGGGGTGAGGACAAGCAAGCCCCTCCCCAAAGCACCTTGTCCCCTTGTTGACTGCTCTTCTGACTTCTTCTCCCCTCTCTGGCTTTTCTCCGTTCTCTCCCTGGCTCTTTTTTCCCCTCTGTCCACTGTCTTCTGCTGGGTCTCCTCCTGCTGTCGTCTTGCTCTTTTGCCGGGCCTTCACTGCTTTCTTCTCCCTCTGTTGTTCTTCCGATGTTGACTCTACGCTCTCTGCCGGGTGTGTGACACTACTTAATTTGGCATGGGGTGGCGTCACTGTGTGACATGTGGAGGCCCCACCCCTTATGACATCACCACCCGAGGCATGATGGGCGGTGACATCATAAGGGGAGGGCCTCCGGTGACCCTGCCCAATGCCAATATAAGTAGTGGTGCACCCAGCATTAGAGCAGGAGAGAGCGTCGAGTCAACATCAAAAGAACAACAGAGGGAGAAGACAGCAGAGAAGGCCCGGCAAAAGAGAGAGAAGACAGCAGGAGACCCAACAGACAGCAGAAGGGAAAAAAAGAACTGGAGAGAGAGCGGAGAAAAGCCAGAGAGGGGAAAAGTCAGACGAGACGCTGGAGCTGCTTAATAAATTACTCTAAAAACCTGTGTACTGTGTTTTTTTTATTTTTGACACTTTTTTTTTTTTTTTTCAAGTAAGTGGGTAGGGGTACAATGTACCCCATACTCATTCATATAGGGTGGGGGGCTGGGATCTGGGGGCTCCCATATTCGGATACGCCCCCCCGCAGACCCAACAACCATTGGCCAGGGCTGTTGGGAAGAGGACCTTGTCCTCATCAGCATGGGGACAAGGTGCTTTGGGGTGGGGGTGCAGGGCATGCTGACTTGTACGGTTCGGAGGGGGGGGGCTCGCTTGTCTCCGCCCCTTTTACCTGACCTGCCGGGCTGCGCGCGGGGATAAGGGTCTGTTATGGATTTTGAGGGGACCCCCATGCCGTTTTTTTTCGGCGTGGGGATTCCCCTGAAAATCCATACCGGACCAAAGGGCCTGGTATGCTCTTAGAGGGGGAACCCATGCCGTGTGGTTTTTGTTTTTTTAGTTTTGGCGTGGAGTTCCCCTTCAAAATCATCAGAGCACAAGTTGCATGCCAAAGTCGGATCAATCAAGACGGCGATCCGACTTTGATCCAACTTCAATGATATTAAATGGGCTGAAGTAGGATCGAAGTTTGACCGGCTTGTGTTGGACCACGAGATTACAGGCAGCCCAACCCACTTTTACACTGATCTTGGCAGTTTTCAGAGGAAACACTTCTATGTTCTCCCTCTGAGACCTGAAGTTCTCATCTTCATAAACCGGCTGCAGAGGAGATCATTTTTCTCTGAGAACTGCGG
The DNA here is from genome assembly GCA_037952835.1 of Lithobates septentrionalis. NCBI lineage: Eukaryota > Metazoa > Chordata > Amphibia > Anura > Ranidae > Lithobates > Lithobates septentrionalis. The sequence continues at coordinate 1,345,189 of JBBDGP010001627.1, forward strand.
AGAACTGAACAAAAAACTTCTCAGTTTTATAAATGTACACCACAGTTGGGTCGCTCAGTGGACATTTTGCACTCCAAAAAAATTTAGTTGAATGTGCCTTTGCCCATGCCTGTATGCCATGCTGAGTGTAATGTACCCCCGTGTGAGAGATCAGTTGTTACGTTGTTTCACATACTACAATAAAAACTATTGTACCAGAAAAGTTGAACTCCAGGTGTAAATGTGTATGTGTTTAAGATTCATTTTTACCCCACTGGTGCTGATATTGGGAAGAAAGAAGCCTTCTTCCTCTAATCACACCAGCTTCTCTCCCAGATACTCCACCTCTGAGCTGGTGAATCTGGAAGGGAGATATTGCAGTGTAACGGCTAACTTTTATAAACTGTCCGTTTTGTGACAGAACGGTCATGTACTGTGATGGGTGGTGGAGAACATGTTCTCTGCTCCTTTATCTCCGTTACATAAACCGGTACACCCCAGAGATCCTGAGGATCACTGCTGATCTCTGTTCTATAAACGGACACCTGTATGGGCCTAGAGGGGGAGCCCATGTTTCAGGTGAACTACTTTGCATTGAAAGATGTACGTAAGTAGATCCACTGGACACCCACATGGGTAGCAGAGTAAGAAGGTCAAAATTAAGGATATTGAGAAGTACATTTTATCTGGGGACCCTATACCATCTTAGGAGGACCTTGTATGAAGCCTCTATGGTTGCAGTGTTGAAGGAGCACTTTGCAATGGTGGACCAGTCTTTTGCTCCACTCTCCTGGGTCCTGTCTGCTTTCAGATGGAAGTGATTCAGCAGCTATTAAAATGTGAATGGACCTTAAGGCTGCATTCACACCTAAGCTTTGCACTTTTTCATGGTGTGGTGTTTGTTTGTTTTGTTTTTTGGCATTTTGTTGCAAGTTTGTATGCACATGCTTGAGTTTTTTTTTTCGACAGTGTTTTGGCTCTTTGCCATTTGTGTTAGCCAATAGAGAAAACTGTCATCTGTTAACCTCATTTGTTGCTATGTGCTTCTGCTTTCAGCTGCTTCAAAAATGCACCAATGTGCCCAAATTGAACTACAGAAGTAACTCCAGAACTTTTTTTGATCTTCAGGCGTTTGGCTTCTGGCATTTTGAATTGGAGATGTGAATTGCCACCATAGAAAATGATTGAATTTTTTTTTTTTCCTCTCCCTGATCGTATTGGAGCTTTAAGTGTCGCCCTACAAAACGCTTAGGTGTGAATGGTGCCTCAAATTAGAGCATCACATCGGGGTTGATTTACTAAAACTGGAGAGTGCAAAATCTGGTGAAGCTCTGCATGATGGCCATCAGCTTCTAAAACTTCTGCCTGTCAAAAAAACAGAAGCTGATTCGGTTTCTATGTAGAACTGCACCAGACTTTGCACTCTCCAGTTTTAGAAAATCTTCCTCAATATGTACTGGCAGTTCTGTGTGCCAATCCAGCACTTCTTTCAGTGATGAAGATTAATATGCCAAGATTAGCATCTTGTGATCGATAGGAACATTATGCAAATGTGATATTGATCGTTGCTATGTGCTACTAGTGTGGCCTACTTCATTGCGAGCTACTTGTTCAGTCTGGCTGTCTCTTGGCATTTAATCGCTAGCTGTTTCAGAAGCAAGGCTGATTTACTAAATATCTTCTGTGTAGCTCTAGGCTAATATGATGACTGCCAGCAGGTGGTTAAATATCTCATTAGCAAGATTAACCCATCTAGCTTAACCTTGAGTAGCATGTTTTTGCTTGGTTGGACAGTACTGAGAGAGGATGGATTTTTTTTTTTTTTAATTGGCTGTGTGTGAGTGAGCGAGCTGCTATCTTTGGCTTGGTGGTAACCTCACATAGTACTTGAAGTGTGTGATGGTTTTGTGAATAGCCTACTTTGAAGAATACAGTCATGTTGGATATGCAGAGATTCATCTTCATTTAATACTAGGCATCTTTGGACAAACCTCTACATTCTAGTATGCTATCACAGCTTCAGAGCCTTTGCTTTGATAATGAGATCATCGTGGAGACAGCTTGCTTGCTGTAATTCTGCTAATGCTTTCATATTTCACATTGGCCTGCTTGCAAACTGACTTTATATTGATTATGTGAAATCTCTAGAGTAAAGCAGCCCATAGATACCACTAGTGGAAGCAAAGAAAATTGCTTGATTACCCTATCAACACAGTTGGTGTGGATGAGGAGAATCCCTCCCGCAGCCCTATTGCGTCCTGTTGGTGGTGGAATGCAGGGAGCCTTGCCTGCCGGCAGAAGACCATGGTAACTGATGTTAGACCTGCCGGCATTGGTTAAAAAAATCCGACAGGCTGGTTGTACTGAAGTCGATTTGATGGATTGTGTTCAGTACAACCAGCCTACCCAGAGATGGATTGAATCTCAGCCAGTTCAGTGGGGACTGGCTGAGATTTGATCCATTTATGGCCCTCTTAAAGGAACACTCTTGCTAAGAAATGGTACAATAAAGAATTGGTAGCTAATAAAAACAACCTGTATTTGTGTGATAATGTAGTGGTGTCGAGAATGCTATTGTGCTGAAGGCACTAGTACTTTAGTACGGCAAATCGGATATGGATATCTGTCTTTACAATAGGCACACAGGACATGGCATATCTGCATTTTTTTTTTTCCTTCCTTTTCATTCTAGAGTACCAGGCAACATTTGTGCTTCAAATCTCTATAGGAATCAGTATCCTGGCCACCGAGAACTGTTTTAGTGTTTGAAATTATGTAGCCCAGATCTCCCTTTTTCTAGTTTTACCCATTCTAATACATATACCAACCATGACACTACCTGCCTGGAGTTTGCATATTCTTGCTGTGCCTGCCCGGTCTTCCGGGTACTCTGAACTTAATACTTATGGGCACTGTGAAAACCCCTGTAGAATTTAGTTGCTAAAAAAAAAACATTTTGCAGTGGGATTGTTTGGGTTTTAATAGTATTGTCTTATTTTTTTTTGTAGTTTTTACTTCCTTCTCCAAAGACCTTTTTATACAGTATCTGTCCATAGAATTTATTACTATTCAAGGTGCGTTCTGTAACTGTTACGGATACCAACCACATGTCTTAGTGATTCAGGCTTGAAGGGCATTTCCTGATGCCAGATTTTAACTTGTTTTGAATTCCTTCAGTGACCTTAATCCCAACTATTGTTTTGATTTCAGCATTTTTTTTTTCCATTTTATCTTTATAACTTTTTGAAATAAGTATTTTTATTTTATTTATTTTTTTCATCTTTTTTTTTTTTTTAACATAAATGCAATAATGGCACTCTTGACCACCAACATTCTGGTGAGTGCAGTGGCTTTTCTGTTTAAAAGGGGTGTGATGGGATGGGAAAACTAAAAGCAGACTTGTGACGGTACATGGCCTGGACTGCCATCTTTACCTCCATACCTCCGCAGTTGTTTGATATTCTTTGTATTGGTCTGTTCTATAGCTTGAAGAAGCATTGTTATGGTGAGAATATCATGTTTTATTGCTTAACAGCAGTGAATGAATCATCTATTCAGAAATCCAGGATGTGATCGCACCTTAGCTCTTTGTGGAAGAAAATTGGCCATCACTAAGTCAAATATTTTACCTGCAGCCCTAAAGTGGAGATATGCATTGTAAAGCTTCAAAAACTGTATAGTGTTTAAATATTTTGTCTAAATGAACTTGACATGAAAGGTATTGAGCAGTGATGGAGAATCATAGCACCTCAGATGTTTTGGAACTACATTTCCTATGCTGCTCATGCACTCTGCAGTGTAGCTGAACATCATGGGAAATGTAGTCCCAAAACATTTGGGGTGCCAAGGTTCGCCATCACTGGTATAGAGCTTTTTGCCTGGCAGCGCCATCTTTCTCCTGGCACCATCTTCATTTGACCTTCTGTCCTTGGATGAAAAAGGGCAAACATCTCACAATGTGTTCACTGGAGCCTGGTGAGATTTGTCTGCACTGTCCTGCAGTCATCCCTGAATACCAGTAAAGATTAATGTTTTGCTCTACTACTATGGTCATTTAATTGCTACATCTTAAAGATGCTGAGAGCATAAACATGGAGTGAATGTGTAGTAAGAAAGGACTGGAAAGTGATATGAACATATAAAGCTAGCTTTTTCAGGCCTGAAACATTGGTGTAAGTAATTACACTGATGCACCATGTACACTGGGGCTCTTGTAGATGTCTTTTCCCCCACCAGGAGAAAAGCGGCTTCAAAAACATGCCTAAGCCATGTCTTTGCAAACGTGCTTGGGCGTTCATTTCATTGGCCAGAATATTCTAGCTGCTGAAATTAAAAAAAAAAAAAAAAAAAAATTGCCCCTGTTCCCTTTAAAGCATGAATAACAGCACAGTGCTTGTGCTGTGTAATGGTGTGTCACTTTGTATCACCTGAAATGCCTGGCTATCCCCCCCCCCCCCTGTAAACTGACCATGGTTTATCATGGTTGCTGAGCCCTGACACCGTGGTCAGTTTACATGCCTCCGTCATCCTTCCACTCGCTCTCACAGCACAAGCACTGTATAACATGCTTTTAAAGGGACATGATCCTTTTTTTTTTTTGCCAACACCTTAATGCTAAGTTCCCAGTTTATCTGTTTTATTTAAAAAATACCATTCTATACTATATTTCAGAGCGGCGCTTGCCTAACCGGCTGCCTATCTCCTCTCCCGACTGAAGTCAGCGGGGGATTCTCAGCCCCCCACACCACGCTGTAGCTGTCAGATCGGGAGAGGGAGCAGCGCTAGGATATAAGGTATAGAACGGCATTTTTTAATAAAACCTACACTGGGCACTTGGCATTAAGGAAGACAGGTGAGTGCCTGAAAATAACTAAGTGGGGTTGCAACCACTTTAATGCACCTAGTGCTTAGATGCGTTTTTAAACGTGTTAGGCATTTTTTTTTTCTGTGCCACAACGCTTCTCTCTAGAACGCACAAGTGATGGGTTTTTTTGTTTCTAAACTCACATAAATGTCTGTGTGCATGGACACATAGGCTAACATGGAGAGGCGTTTAGAGGCAAGGGGAAAAAATTAAATAAATTAGAACGCCTGTAAAACGGGTATTTTTGACCTCAAGTGTGGATGAGGCGGACTATTTCAGCTGCGTTTACATTGTAACTACAGTTTCACTTTAAAAGCATATAGAGAGATGATGTTGAAAAATATAATCTATGGGTTCCTGGTTTGCTTTTATAACAAATGAATACCAGTAAGGCACTATAGTGAGGTAAACTGGTTGTAAAGGATTGTTTTTTTTTTTTTTTAAGCGACTCCTCCCCACATCAGATAACTTCCTAGGAGAAGCGCTCTCCCAGGTGGGTTTCCTTGCTGGCGTGCTCCCGAGTCCAGCATTTGCGTCCACAGACACGAATGCTGGACTCGGCCCCGCCCCCGGTGCCCGCGTCATATGATTTGATTGACAACAGCGGGAGCCAATGGCTGCGCTGCTATCAATCTATCCAATCAAAAGCCGGGACCCCATCGAGAGCTGGACAGTGCGTCCCCCCTGAAGAGATAAAGGGGCTCAAGTAAGTAAATTGGGGGGGGGGGGGGGGGGACACGACGACTGGTGACTGCCAGGTTTTTTTCACCTTAATGCATAGGATGCATTAAGGTGAAAAATCACAAGGGTTTACAACCCCTTTTAATGGTACTGCTTCATACTAAACCAATCCTAATGTTTTTCATATTCGCATACAGCCAGCACTTTCACAATTGAGCATTACTCCCATCCAGCCTGCCCCTTTTTTTTTTTTTTTTTTCTTTTTTTTTTTTAATGTAGATGTTATACCCCCACAGATGTCAGTATGAGCAATGCCGCTCTCTTTTTGTGTACATTAGAACACGATTAATGTAGTATTTTCACTTGTTTCATAGAGTATCATAATGATGGTTATTGATGGGCTTCTGCTATGTATCACCCATCAATATGAGGACTAAAGCAGGCCATACACGGTCGAATTTCAAACAAATTTTCTTTTCAAAATCAGAATGTTCATTTTTTTTTTTTTTTTTGTGATCCGATGATGCCTTCATTGATTTTTGAAATTTGGCCGACCAAGCCTTCAATTTCACCGCATGTTGCTACAGAAAAGAATTTTTGTGGCCGGGAATCTTCTTTTCCCTCCGTAAATTTTCTTTTCTTATTACATTTCTCGCACGATTCTCCCATCATTGATTAGAAAATCGTTTTTTGTTTTTTTTTCTAAAAATTTCCAACATGTCCGATTCTCCAAATTTGATTGCCGTTGTTGCAGCCCACTAATGGTGCGAAATTCATACGAAAATTCTTTCATGAGATTTTCGAAAGAAAATTCTTCCGAAATTCGAAGCGTGTATGGCCGGCTTAACTTGCTCTGCAGACTTGTCATCTAATAAATTCATGCTGTCAGCTTTTGGGAACCGATCTGTATAAGTTTAGCCATATATGTTTGTCTTTGCAGGAGGTGGAAGAAGTTGTACCACTTGGACAGAGACGAGCCTGGTGTTGGTGCATGTGCTTTGGATTGGCCTTTATGTTGGCTGGTATCGTGCTCGGTGGTGCATACCTCTACAGATATTTTGTGTCACAGGTAAGCTCATCTTGGAATGTAACACATTTCAGAAAGATAGAAGTGACAACCAAGTTGAATACAGATATTGGCTCACGGTAGTGGAGAGAAATGTAACCAAGCCATATTTAGACTATAAATGTTGGAAGCTCAGTAGACTTTGGCGCAAAATAAATAACTTGCTGTCTAAATTTGGGGGTCTGCTGTCCTACAAGGCCAGGCCAGATCAGACTTTAAAAGAAAACACTATGGTAGACATTGATCAGTTCTGATGCATGCAAAGCAGTGCTAACCAGGAGCATTTACAGATGTTTATTATAACTGGGCCGATTTAGAAGGGAGAAAAAAAAGCTTTGGCTATACTTGTGGGGCGCAGGAGTGCTGCCAATTCACACTGGTCCTTAGTCAAATCGCAGAGCAGCCACAGCAACTCCGTGCTCCAGCCACTCTCCATTGCCAACTGGCTAGGGGGCAGTGTGGTGCATGATTCAGTGCACTGCACAATATCTTTTTTTTTTTTTTTTTTTTTTTTGTACAAGCTTTATTTTATGTTTACAAAATGTACACTTCATTCACTGAGGTGTCAAGTGACGAGATGCGCTGCCTAACATTGCAGTACGTCTGCATTTTATCGCAGCAAGCTGCAGTGCAGCGTGCTTTAGGCACAGGAAACAGTTGTTTTTTTCTGTGTTCTTGCAGTGATGGACATTTTACCATGCCGTCTGTCATTGCATATAGTGTGAATTGGCCCTCCCTTTGTTCTGCTGTGACCCAGAATCGGCATCCGCTGATGAGGCAGAGCCGCACCAAGGTCTGGAAGGATCCCGACAATATTGTCCTGATCCTCTCTGACGCCTGATTGGCAGCTAGCTGAGCCCCTCTGCACTCTGCTGAGAGCTGAAGCCAACTGCTTCTGCCCCCTCTCCAGCCCAGTGCTCCAATGAGTTATGGAGGAGGAGAGCGGTGACTGACAGTACACTATGAGAGCTGATCAATCAGCAGTCACGTGAGTACTAATTTCTTGGTCTTGGAGCTGATGTCAGACAGCTGCAGCATCACAGCAAGGAGCTGATTATATGTGTGTGGTTTTTTTTTTGTTTTTTCTCCAAAGCCTACACTTTTTTTCCTTTTTTAATTCTTAAGTTCCTCTGCTGCTCTAAAGTAGCACTATGACAGAATAATACTTGCCATTGACCACATCTTAAAGCGGAGGTCCACCCTAAAAAAAAAACAACAACATATAAACGCTCCTTTTAAATACCGTATTTATCGGCGTATAACACTTTTTCCTCTTGAAAACAGGGGAAAATCGTAGGTGCATGTTATAGGCGGATCTCCGTCAATTTTGTTTGGTCGGAGCGATCGCCGCCGACATACACGGCCGTGTGTAGATTCAAATATGGCGCCCGAGACTGCAGGGACTCGGCGGAGCCTAGATACACATAGCCGAGTGTTCTCGGCGCTGCTCACAGTGACGCCCAGTCCCGCCCTATGATGGACATAACACAGGTCCAATGGCGGGACTGGGCGTGACTGTGAGCGGCGCCGAGAACACTCGGCTATGTGTATCTCGGCTCCGCCGAGTCCCTGCAGTCTCAGCACCATATTGAGTCTCGGTGAATAGTGGGTTTTATCTTCAAATAACACTTTTACCTTGAAAGTATAAGAGATGAGCATCAAGTTTTTGTTCTATGTAAAAAAAAAAAAAATTGTGACATGCTTTATCAGGAAGTCTAAATATTGCTTCATTTCTTCTTTATTTTCACGCTCTGTCAAAGATGAGCTTACATTTATTATAATCTGCATTATAAAGTAATGCATACCTGTTTTGTTGCATCTTGCCTTACCTGATTTTTGTTTTTTTATAATGTAAAAATAGACATAAGCAATACACTTGGATGTTGCACTTCTAGAAAATGTCTGCTATATTGGCAGGGTTTCTTAATAATGAAGGTGGTGGATGTCACAGGGTTTGGCTTCCATCTTCCTCTCAGCCCAGAAATGTGCATTTCCCCCCCCCCCTTCCTCTACACAGAGCCCCCACAGGACTGACTGGTCTCTACAGGCTGCACTGTGGAAGGGGAAGTGGGCAGAGAGCCCAGAAACCTCAGGCTCCAGCAGCCAAGCTGACATAGCACGCCACGCCAAACTGTATTCTGTGGGCTGAAGTACACTGACATCTGTACTGGAGTGCAGCAGTATTGTTGAACCCAGTGCCCCCTCTAGTAGGTACATATAGTTGGTATTTATCAGAATTCTAGCAATGTTTACCTCCCCTTTTTTTTTATTTTTTATTTTTTCCTCTTTAATAGCGCGGAGTTTACTTCTGTGGAATAAGATACACTGATGATGATATGATGCTTGCTGAGCCTTACGCAGACTCTTCCCGTATTCGATACCACTCATTTAAGGAGAGGATTCAGATTCTGGAAGAAGAAGAAGTTGAACTGATCAATGTGCCTGTCCCGGAATTTGCTGATAGTGACCCTGCTGACATTGTACACGATTTTCACAGGGTAAGCTCCATTTTTCTTATAACTTGAATGTGCTAAACAGCAGTCACTTCTAGTATTTGTGTGGTGGTTTTTTTTCCCCCCTTTTTGATCTACTTTCTGGTGAGTTCTTTGTCCATTTCATATTTTGGGGAATGCTTCTGGATCTTAAGTAACCAGTTCCCTATGACGTCCTGGACTTTGAGTGGATATAACTGAATGATGCCTTCAGCCGGCGATTCTCTGCACCGTAAGAACAATCATAGCTGCAGTTCAGCTGCTTGATTGATTGCTTTTACAGGTGAGAAAAAAAAAAGGCTAACTTTAGTGTTTTGTGGTGGTGTTGGTATTTCCCCCCCCCCCCCCAAAAAAAATTGCTGCGCAAATACTGTGTGACATAAGTTGCAACAAATGCCATTTTATTCCCTAGAGTCTCTGTTAAAAAAAATAGGGATGGCACTAAGTGCCTCACCGGTGCCCATCAGTGAAGGAGATAACTTACTTTTTACAAAGTTTTGTAACGGAGACAAAGAACGTCCTTCTTTCTTCCTTCTTCTTTTTTTTCTTTTTTTTTTTTTTTTTATTTGTAGCGCGAAAAATAAAATCAAATACCACCAAAGAAAGCTCTGTGGGAAAAAAATGATAAAAATATTGTTTGGGTACAGTGTTGTCTGACCGCAATTGTCATTCAAAATGCAACAGCGCTGAAAGCTGAAAATTTGTCAAAATTTGAGCAATACTCAATCGCACCACATATTCAAAATGGTTCTTTCAGCCACTACCTTGCTCCCCCTTCCAAGAGACCTTTCTCTGTGTCTAAATTAGAGATTTGATGGATGTAGTAGAAAGCAGACGGACCTTAGCTGCTAAGAGCTGCTTCAGTGCTTAGATGTGGACAGATTTGTTGATAAAAGACAAAACCAGAGAGCATTCCCAGCTCAACTCGCCAACCAGTCTGCTGATCAACCAAATTAACCTGTCATAGTTACATAGTAGGTGAGGTTGAAAAGACTCAAGTCCAACCTATCTGTGATTATGTGTCAGTATTACATTGTATATCCCTGTATGTTGCGGTCATTCAGGTGCTTATCTAATAGTTTCTTGAAGCCATCGATGCTCCCCGCTGAGACCACCACCTGTGGAAGGGAATTCCACATCCTTGTCGATCTTACAGTAAAGAACCCTCTATGTAGTTTAAGGTTAAACCTCTTTTCATCTAAATTTAATGAGTGGCCACGAGTCTTGTTAAACTCTCTTCTGCGAAAAAGTTTTATTTCTATTGCGGGGTCACCAGTACGGTATTTTGTATATTGAAATCATATCCCCTCTCAAGCATCTCTTCTCCAGAGAGAATAAGTTCAGTGCTCGCGACCTTTCCTCATAACTAAGATCCTCCAGACCCTTTATTAGCTTTGTTGCCCTTCTTTGTACTCGCTCCATTTCCAGTACACCCTTCCTGAGGACTGGAGCCCAGAACTGGACAACATACTCTAGGTGCAGCCGGACCAGAGTCTTGTAGAGTGGGAGAATTATTGTTTTATCTCTGGAGTTGATCCCCTTTCTAATGCATGCCAATATTCTGTTTGCTTTGTTAGCAGCAGCTTGACATTGCATGCCATTGCTGAGCCTATCATCTACTAGGACCCCCAGGTCCTTTTCCATCCTAAATTCCCCCAGAGGTTCTCCCCCCAGTGTAGAGATTGCATTCATAGTTTTGCCACCCAAATGCATTATTTTACATTTTTCTACATTGAACCTCATTTGCCATGTAGTTGCCCACCCCATTAATTTGTTCAGATCTTTTTGCAAGGTTTCCACATCCTGCGAAGAAGTTATTGCCCTGCTTAGCTTAGTGTCGTCTGCAAATACAGAGATTGAACTGTTTATCCCATCCTCCAGGTCGTTTATGAACAAATTAAATAGGATTGGTCTCAGCACAGAACCCTGGGGAACCCCACTACCCACCCCTGACCATCATTCTGAGTACTCCCCATTTATCACCACCCTCTGAACTCGCCCTTGCAGCCAGTTTTTAATCCATGTACTCACCCTATGGTCCATGCCAACGGACCTTATTTTGCACAGTGAACGTTTATGGGGAACTGTGTCAAATGCTTTTGCAAAATCCAGATATACTGCGTCTACGGGCCTTCCTTTATCTAGATGGCAACTCGCCTCCTCATAGAAGGTTAGTAGATTAATTTGGCAAGAACGATTCTTCATGAATCCCTGCTGATTACTGCTAATGATACAGTTCTCATTACTAAAATCTTGTATATAGTCCCTTATCTCCTCCAAGAGTTTACATACTATTGATGTTAGGCTAACTGATCTGTAATTCCCAGGGATGGATTTTGGGCCCTTTTTAAATATTGGTGCTACATTGGCTTTTCTCCAATCAGCTGGTACTATTCCAGTCAGTAGACTGTCTGGAAAAATTGGGAACAACGGTCTGGCAATCACTTGACTGAGTTCCCTAAGTACCCTCGGATGCAAGCCTTCTGGTCCCGGTGATTTATTAATGTTAAGTTTATCAAGTCTAATTTTAATTCTGTTCTCTGTTAACCATGGAGGTGCTTCCTGTGTTGTGTCATGAGGATAAACATTGCAGTTTTGGTTACTGAAGCCCCCCGATTCACTCGTGAAGACTGAGAAGAATAAATTCAATACCTTCATCTCCCCATCCTTTCTAGCCAGATGTCCTTCCTCATTCTTTATGGGGCCAATATGGTCTGTCCTCCCTTTTTTACTGTTTACATAAAGAATTTCTTGGGATTTTTTTTGCTTTCCTCCGCTATGTGTCTTTCATGTTCTATCTTAGCCGTCCTAATTGCACCCTTACATTTCTTATTGCATTCTTTATAAAGTCTGAATGCTGAGGATGATCCCCCAACCTTGTATTTTTTGAAGGCCGTCTCCTTTGCTTTTATATGCATTTTTACATTGGAGTTAAGCCATCCAGGACTTTTGTTGGCTCTTTTAAATTTATTACCCAATGGAATGCATTGGCTAAATGCCCTTATTTAATATGCTCTTAAAGCAAACCCATCTCTCCTCCGTGTTCTTTGTTCCTAATATTTTATCCCAATTTATGCCTTTTAGCAAGGTTTGTAGTTTAGGAAAGTTGGCTCTTTTGAAATTCAGTGTCTTTGTATTCCCTTTATGTTTCCTATTTGTGTGATTTATACTGAAACGAATTGACCTGTGATCGCTGTTACCTAAATTGCCCCGTATTTCCACATCCGTGATCAGGTCTGTATTGTTGGTAATCAGTAGGTCTAGTAATGCTTTATTTCTAGTTGGTGCGTCTACCATCTGACCCATAAAATTGTCCTGCAAGACATTAAGGAACTGGCGAGCCTTAAATGAATGCGCGGTTCCCTCCGCCCAGTCTGTCTGGATAATTAAAATCCCCCATTATGATAACTTCCCATCCTTGCTGCTAACCCTTGAATGTTTGCCAGCCAATCATGAGAGCTGTTGAACCAGGTCTCTGAAATTCCCACAAAATCCAAATCCTCCTCGTACAACAGTATCTCTAGTTCACCTATCTTGTCCGCCATGCTCCTGGCATTGGTGAACATGCCACATAGTTTAGACCGGTCGCATATTGTCCTCGTATTGGGTGTTTCGAGATTGCAACTAGGACTTGCTACTATACTTACCTTGGATTTTTGTGCTTTGGTCAACCTACCACTAATGCCCCCAATACTGCCCTCTGGAATATGTTCCCCCCCCCCCCCCTATCACCTAGTTTAAAAACCCCTCTAACTTTTTGGCCATCTTCATTCCCAGCTGATCTGCACCTTCCTCATTTAGGTGCAGTCCGTCCCTTCTATAGTACCAGTTATCGACTGAGAAGTCGGCCCAGTCCTCCAGGAACCCAAACCCCTCCTTTACTACACCAGCTCTTCAGCCACTTGTTTACTTCCCTAATCTCCCTCTGCCTTTCTGGTGTGGCTCGATGTACCAGTAGTATTCCTGAGAATACTAACTTGGAGGTCCTTTTCCTCAATTTAGCTCCTAAGTCCCTAAAATCGTTCTTTAGGACACTCCATCTGCCTCTGACTTTGTCAGCTGGGCCTTCCCCAGCCCCTCCCAGTAATCTGTCCACCAGATCCGTGATGTGCGGAACGCGCGGTAGACAACATACTGTTTGGTGCTTCAGGTCTTTGTTACATATTGGCCTCTCTGTCCTTCTAAGAATTGAGTCCCCTACCACCAGAATCTCTTTCCTTTCCCTTCGCTGCCCCCCCTCCCCCCACTCTCACTGGAGGAGTTCTTCCCCCAGCAGCTAGGAGAGTCCCTCAGCTCCAGCAGTGCTGGTCCCTGACTGGTTTCACCAATGTCACTCAATGGAGCGTACTTATTGGGATGCTCCAGTCCTGGATCGGCCTCCCTGGCACTTCTCCCTCTACCTTTCGTGACTGTCACCCATCTACTCTTTGCTACTGCCTGCACCTCTTTGTCTCCACCCGCCTCTGTGCTGGCCCCTGCCGGCACCTGCCGTGTACGTTCCTGGCTCTTTTTAGTATGGAGGGACTTCTCAGTGCTGACAGTTGCTTCCCCAGATTCAGAACCTGGGCTTCCAGGGAAACGATGTGCTTGCATTTTGCACAGCAGTATTCGCCCTCGATCGGATGATCAAGGAACGCATACATGCAGCAAGATGTAGAAAGAGTCGCCTCTCTACACCCGCCGGGCATTGTACCTATTAAATTTAATGAGGATTGGGGATTATACCGTGTCCAAACTACCTAACAACTAGCTTCCTGACACTAATACTCAAGACGATACACAGGTACTTGCAGGCCTACGTGCACTCGCAGGCCCATGTGCACTCGATGACCACCTGCCCCTCATCTATCTATTAGAATGCATGTGCTTCCACTGTGGAGACTTTCATAAATTCAGTAGTGTTAGGACTTCAAGCTATACACAGTGCCGTGAAGAGGCTTTGCAGCTTACGCATGCTTACTAACTAAACGCCTGTTTTTAACGCATACTGTCGGACAGGTTAATTTGAATGGTGAGCGGAGCTTGGAATGCTCTCTGGTTTTTGTCTTTCATGCGTTTTTTACCTTCCATATGCTCTTTGCTGTGAAGGCCAGGTATAGGTGGGACAGGGGCCATCTTTGTTACAGATTTGTTGATAATCTTAAAATGGTCATCCACCCCCCCCCCCCCCCCCCCGTCATAATGGTCATACCACTACATTATGAGACACCTGCCTACAGACAGAGCCATATAGTGCTGGGCTGTCAATGCTCTCTCTGGCTCATGGTGCTTTCATGTTAACCCGGTATTCCGTCTGGGTTCCAAATCTTGAACCACTGGAATGGTTGGGCTGCGGTGAAATCACTCCTACGGATGCACACGGGAGTCACTTTGCCGAGGCACGCAGAGTTGGCCATAAATGCGGTCTGATCTGCGCATGCTCTGCTCGGATCGCATGACCCGCGGACAGGCGGGGGGGGGGGTCATTTATGACCGAAGAGACCTTTTCGGGTCCCTTCTGTTATAAAAACCCTGCCTGTCAGCGGATTTTTACAAAAGACATTTTACTACTGCTTTAAGGCTCATTGATATAATTCTTCACTCTTCCTGAAAAGTGAGGAAATTAAAAGTCTAAATAGTCTCTTGTACACCTTGTGTGCCCCTGGTATGTCATAAAGTAAAGCAACGAAGGTGTGAAAAGAGATGCATTGTTACATAAGGCCCAGAAAGATTAGTTGGTACCCCTAGAAAAGCCTATAAATAGATAGTGATATGTCAAACGTTTGATGTAATTTAGTATCGTACGTCTTCAGTTTTGTAATGGGGGGGAGGTTCCCTAGGCCTTATGCACACTGGGCTTAAACTCCTCTGCTTTTACAGGCATTTTGACGTGTTGTGCTTTTTATTTTGCCTGTTAAAGCACTTCTGTGTTGGCCAGTGTCCATGCACATAGGCGTTTACAGGCAGAAAAAAAAGACGGCAGAGGAGCTGAAGAGCAGAAAAACCTGCTGAAGGCGCCTAAATGTGTCTAGACATGTTTAGGTGAGTTTGAGCATTTAATTCATTCCAATGGCCAGAATAAATTCTTGTGTTGTATGTTAATGAGAACTGATTTTGGGGCAGGCTCACTCTAACATTGTTCAAAAAAACATTCCAGTCAGCCATAACCTACTACTGAGACCTCTTTAAAAGAGGAGAAATATTTAAAAAAAAATTAATTTATTTAGGCATGTTGTGTGAATGGGAACAAACAGCAAACATGTAGTGGGGTTTTCTCGAATTTGACTGCAGAAGTGGAAATGTGCTTTAACCACGTGTTGCCCAGGACATGTTTATGTACAGTGGGCTGCAAGTGGTTATACCAGGATCATGGGTAAGCTGGAGTACAGAATTCTCCCTATAGGCACAGTAAAATTGGGCTTTTACTGTATAAGCCTATATTGAGCTCTAATATTTTAGAGTCTGTCTGAGTTGCTATTTTGCAATTACAAAATCAATATTTGGTGTGACTATCCTCTTTGGCTTCAAACCAGCATCAGTTTATACACTTGCACAAAGTCAAATTTTGTAGGATTAGACTCAGTTGTATATTTAACCAATTATACCAAGCAGGTGCTAATGATCATCAATTTCATATGTAGGTTGAAACAGCTGTGTAGGAGGCTTAAAACTGGGTGAGGAATAGCCAAACTCTGCTACCAAGGTGAGGTTTATATGGTTATTCAGTTTCATGTCACGGGTCATACACCATGGCCAGACTGAGCACAACAGCAAGGCATAAGTTAGTTATACTGCATCAGCAAGGTCTCTCCCGGGCATAGATTTCAAAGCAGGCTGGGGTTTGAAGATGTGCTGTTCAAGCTCAAAGAAACGGGCAATGTTGAGGACCGTAGACGCAGTGGTCAGCCAAGGAAACTTCATGCATCAGAGGAAAGGCGTGTCATGCTTCCCTTTCAACCTCAGATGTCCAGCAGTGCCTTCAACATAGAACTAGTGGAAACCAGTGGGACGTAGGTACACCCATCTACTGTCCGGAGAAGTCTTGCCTAACGTCCTCTTCATGGAAGAATTGCGGCCAAAAAGCCATACCCCCGACATGGAAACAAGGCTAGGTGACTCAGCTGTGCATGCAAACATAGGAACTGGGGTGTAGAAAATGGCAGCAGGTGCTCTTGACCGATAATTCAAAATATGAAATATTTGGCTGTAGCAGGAGGCAGTTTGTTCACAGAAGGCTTGGAGAGTGGTACAATGAGTGTCTGCAGGCAACAGTGAAGCATAGTGGAGGTTCCAAATGTAGTTGGAGGTTTGCTCAGAATCAATGGTGTCCATCAGGGTGGTCTGTGATTGGCCCCAAATTTATTCCACAGCAGGACAACAACTCCAAACATACAGCCAATGAAGAACAAGGAGTCGTGGTGAAGTGATGGTTTGACCCCCACAGAGCCCTGATCTCAACATGAAAAGTAAATGAACAGAAGAGAATTCCAAATCAATATTTGGTTAGACCACCCTTTGCCTTCAAAACAGCATTAATTCTAAGTACACTTGCACACAGTTTTTGAAGGAACTTGGCAGGTAGATTGTTTAAAACATCTCGGAGAACTAACCACAGATCGTCTATGGATGTAGGTTGCCCCAAAGCCTTGAAATATTTGGCTGTGTAGCAGGAGGCAGTTTTCCCTGATCTCAACATCATCTAATCTGTCTGGGATTACACGAAGAGACCTGTTCCTTCAAAAGCTGTGTGCAAGTGTACCTAGAATGTATGCTGTTGAAGGCAAAGGATGGTCATACCAAATTTTGATTTGGAAATCTCTTCTGTTTACTTTCCATTTTGTTACTTGATAAAAATAACTAACGCTTCTATTTCTCAAAGCATTCTTTAATTTTACAGCATTTTTTTTCACACCTGCCTAAAACATTTGCACAGTACTGTATGCCTGATGCCCTGAATACAGACATAAACTATTCCTGAATATAAAACTAATAAATAGCTCAGGCTAGTTTATTGCTAAAATCAGTTTCCCAGATCTAAAAATATATTGTATAGAATTTTGTCACAATAATTCTAATTATGTGATTTCCAAGATGCTTTGCTCTAACTAGTCATGTTTTTTTTTTTTGTTTTTTTTTTTTTTTTTTTCTTTCCCCCACAGAAACTGACTGCTTACCTTGATCTCAGCCTGAACAAATGCTATGTTATCCCTCTGAACACCTCAATTGTTATGCCCCCAAAGAATTTCTTGGAGCTGCTCGTCAACATCAAGGTATGTTTGGGTGACAGAGTGAATAGTATGATTACTACTGTGAATTGCGTTACAGAATTTTGTTTAATTAGATTTCTTGCAATGTTGATGTAAAATCTATAATGTTAAAAACTACAACCCTTTTGCTGTAGGCAGGTAGAAACAAGTTCACACTGTTGGATAATGCCTGCAGGGCTTAGTAGAAAGTCTCACTCCAGGGCGCCCATGAAACCCTTGAACAAATGGGTACCTGCTGTATGTGATTGATTTCACCAGCAGTGCTGCTGGTAAACGCACCCTAGTACAATGTGCTCGCTCAGTGGCTTATTGAGTTCTGCATCGCATGTGGTATATTCTAAGAGCCTTCTCTTGCAGACTTTCTTCTAAAAAAGCTGTCTGCGTGAATGGTACGTTAACTTATTGGCTTTAAATGTGAGTTACTGACCTCGAACAAGTATGCAGATCAGAAAAGTTGGAGTAAAGTCAGATCACTATCTGCTTACTACTTTCATGTCGGTGACTAATGAAGGCAAGAGAGGCTAGTATTTTCAGAAGAAGAGGTCTGCAAAAGCAGCCTTGTTTAATAGCAGGTTTCCTAGAACATTTTTGTGCAGTTCACAACCATTTTCTTAAGAATATTCCTGGTTTATGTGGTGTACCTAATCGGGACTTTGAGTTTTTTTTGGTTTTTTTTTTTGTTTTTTTTTATCATTTGCATCATGGCATGTTTTAAACCACTTTGGACGATGAAATCAGTATTCCAGATATAAAACCCTTCTGAAAAATCTCTTTCCAATTTTAGGCTGGAACATACCTTCCCCAGTCCTACTTAATTCATGAACAGATGGTGGTCACAGATCGCATTGAGAATGTAGACCAGCTGGGTGTCTTTATTCGCCGTCTCTGCCAGGACAAGGAGACCTACAAACTTCAGCGCAGAGAGCCAGTTCGAGGTAACTTTTTCAACCTAGCTTTGTCAGAATGTATACACAAAGGTAAAACTCTATGTAAATTGTTTCCTAATCGCTTATTAAGGGACACAGGATGAAGTACTGAGGCACATTGGATTATGCGGCTGCCTTAAGGACATTAGACATTGGCAAACAAAGGGGAGCTCAATTATAACCCCTCCTACTTGCAGCAAGCCTCAGTGGCCTCCTTATGGGGCCTGACACTGATAGCCCAGATCACTGTTCCCTGTTCTTTCCTTTACCCCTGCAGGGGCAAACTCCTCTGTTCCTAATCTAGGGAGGTATTCTCTGCTACTATGTCTTAAGGATACCGTCTCAGTCCTTACTGACGTAGTCTGCACATGCCTATACTTGGAGCTACCTTGGTCAGCTATACCCAAAATTAATAGTCTGGACTCTCTGAAAAGCACCCAGCACCCTAAAATGTTTCCAGTACATTTCCTACTGGATGCTGTCTTGTATAGTGATTGGCCTAATATGGATAGTCTTTGATCTGCCTAAACCAGTGGTTCTCAACCTGGGGGTCGGGACCCCCTCGGGGGTCAAATGATGATTTACCAGGGGTCACCGAATCCTGGGCTGTTTCTGAAGCCCACCCTGCTCTCCCAGGCTTTTTGCGGCCGCCCAGCAGGGCTGTCCCTGGAGCCTGTGGCCGCCCAGCTGAGCTGTTCTTGGCGCCCACTCAGCCTTTTAGCAGCCGTCCATTTAGTTCACAGCATGGCTGGGGGGCAGAGACTAGAGGTCAGCTGACTGGTGAGGTTTGTGAAGTGGGAGGGGCTGGAGGAGACCCTGTCTCCTGATTTCGGCATAGGTATCAGTGCTGTGAGACACCACAAAGTCTAAGACAGTGAAGCTGGAGACACAGTGAGTAACACTACCTGTGATTATACCTGTGATTATAGTTGCCATTAAAAGTCCCCACTACAGTTCTCAGATCAGCAGATGACCTTAATCAAGAGCACCTAAGTTGGTTGATCAGAACTCCCCCCAGCATTGCCACTCATCCCATTCCCCCCACCCCCACCAAGGAGTAAGAGAAGGAATAAAATAGAGAATACAAGGAACGGAGTGGAAAAGAGGGGGAGGAACAAAGAAAAAGGTAGAAAAAGAATAAGAGAACAAGAAAGACAGCTAGAGGGAGGGAGACAGGAAATTAGGCTAGAGAGAGATAAAAGGGAAAGAAAGGAGAACAAAGAGTGGTACATCCTGAAATGTACCATAAGGGGTTTCAATAGTGTACGAGTGGTAGAGACTCGGGGAGCGCTAAATGTCCGTGGGTTAAGGGTGCAAATTACATGTCTTGCCTTGGGTGCTGACAACCCACGCTATGAAAATAATTTTACTGTTGGGGGTCCCCACAACTTGGAAAATTTTATCAAGGGGTCACGGCACTAGAAAGGTTGAGAACCACTGGCCTAAATGGTTTGCCCAGCAATACCCTATGGAAGAGGGGTTTCTAGAAGTGGACTGTCCCAATGGTGGACCCAACTATTTCCCATCTTAGGATTCTAACTGTTGTGGATATCCCTGTGTTCAAATTGCTAGCATTCTTTTCTAAGACCTTATTCTCACTTACCCTGCCCTTCAGCCTGGCATTGTAAACATGTCCATTTCCCAGACTTCAGCCATCTGATCTAAGATCATGTCCTGGGATTCTTGATCTATCCTAATAGATCCTGGATATATCCTAATCCTTCTGTCCTTCAGCAGCTGGAGCTCATGCCTGTGGCCCTACTCTTTATTCTCTTGTGTTGATTGACTAGCGAATATTAAATACAAACTATCTAGAATGAGCCTCCTTTTTGCACACCTTCCAAAAACCTGTCAGCTCACGGAGTTTTCGTGCAAAAAAAAAAAGCATCTTGCAAATTCCTTTTGATGGAGAACACCTCTTGGGTGAATCCCTGGACAAAGATACCAGGGAGAAGGTTACCCTTTTGCCCCAGAAAGTCGTCCTCGTTTTGAAGAGGCGGCCCCCACTTGTCAGAGTAGGTGATCATGCGTTGGCCATTATGGCCATCTGGTTCCAGTACATTTCAGACTGGCAGACCTTTACCCTGCTTTGGCGCAGCTCCTCTATCAATGGGTCATAGCCATTGGTCCAGGAAACCGTGTAGTTTTCCAGATTTTTGTTTCCAGCCAGTTCACTATCCCCAAAGCAAAAGGGGCAGTTAGGCCCATACTGGAGCTAAAGATTCTCTACATTTTCTTCCAGGTACAAAAGTTTTGCATGGAATCTGCCAGATCAGTCATTGTTTCCTTCCATCTGGGAGACCTTCTGCCTCTGTGGACTTTAATGATGTACCTATCTTTCTGGCGCATCAACACTACCTATATTTTGCTGTGAGCACTCAACATTGATTTGTTACCCTTCCCTTTGGTCCATCCAATGCACCTCAGGTCTTCACCAAGGTGCTAGCCCCAGTTCTTGCTTTGCTCTCAGGGCATATTTGGATATCTAGAGGACCTGTTTCTGTGGGTAACTCTGGCTCTGTCAGACTGAGTGTATCTTAAATCTCCAGAAATCAGCACTGCAAGGGTCTCATCACTTGGAATATCAGGGCCTGATCTTAGATATGGCCCTATTCCAGGGTTTTTATTTATTTTTGCCCCCCCCCCCCCCCCCCCCCCCGGGCAAACTCTAGCACTCCCATGTTGAGACTTTACAGTCAGGAACCAGCCAACACTCTGCTTTTCCTTGAGGGTTTTGGTCCTGATTGTGTCCTTGTTTAAGGCAGTCGCATGTCCGCTTTCACTTCAGGCCATTATAACTCAACACTCTGGTAGTGTAGGACAAGAGGGTGCAGCCTCTGGATCATCCCATACACCTGATTAGCGAGACCAGGCTTTCCCTGGCATGGTGGGTCAAAAGTTTGGCTCTGTATTTGGGATGGTATACTTCCTCCCAATGCTTTGGAAAGTCCTTTGGTTCGGATGCTGGCCTACTGCACTGGGGAGGAATCCTGCATATTCTCGCAGTTCAAGAGACTAAGTCGTCAGAAGAAGATGGTCACTTAATCAGTATTCTTGACCTCCTTGTCTGCAAAGTCATCTGACCAAGATTTAGTCTGACAATGCCATGCCAGTGGCTTACATCAGCCATCGGGGAGTAACCAGAAGTCTTGCAGCTCAGAGGGAAGTAGATTTGATACTGGCTTGGGTGGAACTTTCGCATTCCAACCCTGTTTTCTGTGCACACCCGAAATTGTCAGGTGAAATTCCTCCATTGTAGGCATATGGACCTTGGAGAATGGTCTCTTTAAGAGGTGGGGATTGACATGATGTGAATCCCAATTTCCGTGTTCAGCAACGAACTAAGTAGGTTTGGCTCCAGACCCAGGAATTCTCCAGCCTTTGCAGTGGATGGTCTGGTGACTTTGGTGATCAGTTCAGCCTGTTCTATGCTAATCCGGACAGCAATCTGACAACTGCTGTAGCCAGCAGGAGGAGGGAGAGCTGGCCAGCAGCTGCAGTGAGGTGGGGGGTGCTGAAGGGGAGGGATCAGACTCAGAGCATCTTTTTGGACAAGTAGATCCCTCTGTGGCAGGACCCAAAGCAGACAGGAGGGCAGAGAAGGGAAGCTAACAGCTGCAGGGTAGCCACAAGGGGATTGGGTTTGGGGGGGGGGGGGGGGGTTGAAGCGGCAGGGAGAAGGAAGCATTAGAGTGGGGCATTCTAGATGTCGGCAAAGGCGGGTGGAGGGACGGGTGATACAGGGCAGAGGAGCGAGGGGGTGTTCACATTTCAAATCGCTTATCAGTCACTGATCAGAGCTATCAGTTTGTTCCGCAGAGTCTGCTGAATTCGTTTTCTTAAAAGTTCATGGTCACTGTTAAGTTTCAAGAGTATAACAAGCCATGGTTTGCCCACACGGGGGCAATATTGAACAGGCACCTACAAAAAAACGCGTATGTACATAGAATGATTAAAGGAGAAGTCTGGGAATGCAAAAATAGGTAGTACATGCTACCCTCATACCTGCATTGCATTTCTTACTTTCCTCAGCCCTTTTGATTTTTGCAGAATCGTCTTTTTGAAGATTCCAGAATTGGCCTCTAACGGTTCTCAGTTCAAAAGTTTTTGCAAGGGGTGGAAACTGCTCCACAATCCAGCCACTCCTTCACTCCCTCCCTCTGGAGGACATGTGGGTGTGTTTGGTGAAGAGGTTCACACCCGGGCTGCTATCTAGAATGAGCACGCTCTTCACGTGCCTCTGTTTCCATGGCAGCGTGTCCGCAGCTAAAACCTGGAAGCGGCGTGACAAAAGCAGTGAAGTCCTCACCTTTCTCTGACTGTCATCTGCAAGCTCTCCTCTGCGAGACTCCAACACCTCTCCCCTGGGCTTTGATGTTCCTGTGTCCTCCGAATTCCTCCCTCCTCCCCCTCACTCAGAGGCTTTCCAAGTCTGTTGTCTTCTCCTCCAGCTGATTGGGGGGGGGGGGGGGGGCGGCTCATGTCTAACAATGAACACAGGTAAGCTCTCTACACAGTCACTGTGTTATTTCAGAAGAGGAGACATAAGGAGCATAGTAAACTGTTTTCTGTGTCTGTTCTCTGAAATTAAAACAGTGCTATGTGTATAGAGCATACCTGTGTACTGTACATAGCAGGGGAGATGGAAATTGACAACTCCCTGTCATCTAAAGTGAAATATCCCTGTTTAGACCCCGGATATGTCCCCAGAGTCTCCTTTATTGTACAGTGGTGGTGGGGATAGGGATGACATCAGTAACGGTGGTGAGGATAGGGATGACATCAGTAACTGGTTACGGTGGTGAGGATAGGGATGACATCAGTAACTGGTTACGATGGTGAGGATAGGGATGACATGAGTAACGGGTTACGATGGTGAGGATAGGGATGACATCAGTAACTGGTTACGATGGTGAGGATAGGGATGACATCAGTAACTGGTTACGGTGGTGAGGATAGGGATGACATCAGTAACTGGTTACGATGGTGAGGATAGGGATGACATCAGTAACTGGTTACGGTGGTGAGGATAGGGATGACATCAGTAACTGGTTACGGTGGTGAGGATAGGGATGACATCAGTAACTGGTTACGGTGGTGAGGATAGGGATGACATCAGTAACTGGTTACGGTGGTGAGGATAGGGATGACATCAGTAACTGGTTACGGTGGTGAGGATAGGGATGACATGAGTAACGGGTTAAGATGGTGAGGATAGGGATGACATCAGTAACGGTGGTGGTGGTGAGGCTAGGCATGACATCAGTAACGGTGGTGAGGCTAGGCATGACATCAGTAACGGTGGTGAGGCTAGGCATGACATCAGTAACGGTGGTGAGGCTAGGGATGACATCAGTAACGGTGGTGAGGCTAGGGATGACATCAGTAACGGTGGTGAGGCTAGGGATGACATCAGTAACGATGGTGGTGTTGGTGAGGATAGGGATGACATGAGTAACAGTGGTGGTGAGGATAGGGATGGCGGCGGTGGACTGATGTCGTCCCTATCCTCACCATGTAGGCAATGCTGACAAAAGCCAGTGCTGGATTTTACTTTTAAAAATGTATTCTTTTCATTTATAATTTTACCAGGAGAGTAGAATATAATATACAGAGCACTGCCAGTGTCTTCTACATTCACTGAAGTCTGCTGCTTTCCTGAACGTGTACTAGATTGTTCTGTCTGCAAAAGGGAGGGGAGAAGAGGAAGGAGAAGGGAGGGGGAGAGCAGCTCTGTGTATTGTGTGAAGTCTCAGGAATGAGCCGAGAGCCAACAATCAAGCAAGATGACAGGAAAGTGGGTGGATTCAGACTTGGTATGACGCTGTATAAATAGTCTGTAGACCCTCCCACGGGTAATTAACTCTGTTTTAACAGAAACCAGGGCACTTCTCAGAGGAGAGTAAAGATTTGTAGATACTAGCAGCTCATAAGGATTAGGATTAAGCAAAAAAAAGGAAACCCATACTTCTCTTTTAACGTAATTGTAATAGAACTGCAATTTTCAAACGAAAATATTTTACTTGAAGGATCTTCAAAACCATTTCCTTATATTTTTATCTTCACAGGGAGACAGAAACGGGATCTTCAGGGCTGCTCCAAAATTACTCACTTTGAAAACAAGTTTGCGGTGGAAACAATAATTTGCCACTAAAAGTTACTTGGATACATTGTCAGCCGTTTATCAACAGTATAGCCCTGCCCTTTTGTTGTGTGTAGTTTTATTACTTTAAGGGAAGGTTTTGTTATTAGTGGCCAGACCTTTGCACAGTAAATTCACTTTCATCTCATTTGATTTTTCATCAACATTTGTTTTATTTTTCCTTTTTCCTTCAACTACTAAGTGTGGTATTTTATATTTAAATATACGGAAATTGTCATTTAAATAAGATGCTAGACAAATTTTCATTCCTGCTGATTTAGTGTAAGACTTTTTAAAACTTTTTACATAGAAATATCACTGCATTTACTATATATACTGCACTGTTACTCCATAACGCTTAAAGAAGCTAAACAAACTATATGCATTCATTTGCGTCAAGCTTGTTAATAATGCATGTTCATTCACCTAAAATAGACCTCCCATATATGTATACATATTTTCTGGAAAGCTCAGGACTAACTAAAGTTATTGTTTTTTAGTAATATGGATAAAGAATATAAAAACAAAAATATGATAGGCTTTAGTGATCAGTGGCACTTCCACTGCTGATGACCCACAACTCACAGCTGGAAATGCTTGAATTTGAAAGTCAAGTCTTTCAGCTCTGTTAAACTTTTAAATAGAAGTGCTGCCTAAGAGCAAACCTGAAGAGGTGCTGGCTTCAACTTTTGTTGGCCAAGGAGAACTCTTTTGTGTGCTCGTCTGACCCTGTTGTCTCCTTCACCTTAACTTCCCTGACTTCTTGGCTAAGCTGCATCACAAGTTCATTCTTGTCTAGTGGAAATGGCCAAAAGGGCACTCATTAAACTAGGGGAGAGTGAGTGGTGCTTGGCCCAGAAATCAGGGTCGTAGAGGCCTTGGTAACCAAGTGAAACAGGGGTTCCAACATGCTAATCCCAATGCACACGTTACTGTAGAAATGGTTGTGCATCAAAGTGGGTGCTGTAGTGACCAAGGGCTGGAACCGTGTCAAAGCAAAAAAAAGTCACCAGCACACCAGGGAACTCCAGAGTGGAGTCCAAAGCTTTTTTTCAGCGATCACATCGTTACAGCAGATAGCAACGTTTCAGAGCCCTTCATCAGGCAAGTGGACCAACAGGTTAAAGGGGCCCACAGGAAGGGCTGGCCATTACACTAGTAGCACCTTGCCATGTGTGTTCTTAGGCAGGATTTTTTTCTTTGGAAGGTTTAAAATAACTTACAGGTTCACTTTAACAAGTTGCCTCCTTCTGTTTTAAGTTTTTACTTTGACCGATTTGATTACTTTTGGCCTTAAGTATCAAAACATTTGAAGGAAGAACTGCTAATAATACATGCAGCATGTACTTTCATGGGAGGATAGATGGGTGTGCTTGGTTGCTGTGAAAAACAGTTCTTCATACACAATCCAAAAGTACCTGAAGTTATCAAAGTACCTGAATTACCTGTTTTTTGTTTTCTAGGGAAAAAAATTTGAGGCTTATTTGTGGCTCTCAGCAACAGTTTGACTTTCATGCACTTAGCTGTCAAGACTGTGAGGGAAAACAGAACTGCGTTTTGTTGGTCCTACAAAGACTGTTCAGAGCTTGATGAAGTCCCCTATGCAGAATAGCCACTAAAACACACAAATTGCGTTTTAAAAAAGGCACTTATCCAGTGAGAGGATTTACAAATGAATGTCTGTTCTCTCATGTATGTAAGTTAGAATAAGGATATTATGAGCTTTGCTGTCATTTGGCTTAAATAACAGTGATAGCTGGAGTCTCTCCTTAAATCGACAAAGGCAGCTTAAACCTTCTGCAAGCTGACTGTATTGTATGGCAGGATGGATACTGCTCAGTATAGCCTGTTAGAATGTATCTTTTTTTTTTTTTTTCCCCCCATTTAGTTCTTTTAAACCCTGTGTTGTGCAGAGCACATCTGAGGGGACACATTGAACAAACCTTGTTTTACAGAATGGAGGTTATGAGGAATCGAAGAACTGGAATGACTTCATCAGCATCTCATATAGTGGTAAAGGTGATGCGATATGGGATCCATGAAGCTTTAATGTTAAGTTTTTGCTGAAATGTATATAAATATCTAGGACACTGTCTCTGTGCATATAGGCATACAAATACTTATGGGAGCATTTGTGTACATACATATAGACATACATGCTTTATGGAAAATATTATGGTCTTAGCATTTGCATTGCACCTTTTTGAAGATGTCTGTGTTGGTAAGTAACCTGACCTCCAGCTCTATTCCATTGGAAAGCCTTTGCAGGTGTGCATTTCCAACTACTAAGAAAATGCAATTATTTTTTTCTGTGTTGCTGTTTTTTATTTTGTTTTTAAGCTTTTTCTTAAATCTGTTTTTAACTGGTTGATGGTTTGCTATGCCCTCTTATTTTAAAAACAGGAGTGTCAATAAAAGAATTAGACAGTAACATGTGTTACTAATTTGTATATAATCGTACTTGTAAAGGAATAAAACTTATACCACCTGTTTAACTGTTAGTCTTGTGTTTTTATTTGGTTTCATTTTGTGTTATTTGTATTTAATAAAAATAAACCTGTACAGGAGATCTTTGTTCTGAGCTCTAAGTACTGGCTGTTAGGGCTCATTCACATGAGCGGCCAGTGGGTGGTAAAGTAGATGGTTAAGGTTTTACCACCCCTGGTTGCCCATCTAAACAAGGACCTGCAGACAGTACTAACGCAGAACCTGACCCATTCAAGCAAATGTGGCCAGGCTGCAACTACATCTAATGCACTTGGTTGCAGTTCAGTCTTTTCAGGGTTAGAATAGGTGGTGAACATCGCCTCCTAGCCACCTGTCACATCCTGTGAAAAACAATCCACTGTGGATGCCTTTTTATTTATTTTATTTATTTATTTATTTTTTTTGAGGTTCAGCAAGCCCTTATTGACCTGGGATAAAAATGCAGAGTTGTTAAATGGAATGAAACCTTTGGATGTCAGCAAGGCAGCTAGCATGTTTTAAAGGAGAAGTTAAAATTTTGACAAAAAAAAGCACTTTTTATTTTTGTTTTTTTTATTTTTTTTGCAGGTAAAAAAAAAAGATATATATATATATTGGGGGTGCCAAAGGCACCCCCCCCCCCCCTCCCCTCAACATAGGCGAAGGAAGTAATGTGCAGAGCCCTGCTGTGAGAAGGCAAGCTGTCTGCTAATCTATTTATAGCAACCTCCAGGACAGAAATTTCAGGATGCTTTTATCTCCTGTGTCAGAACTTGTCAGACATTACCATGCTGATGAGAGAGAGAAAAAAAACACTGCAGATAGGGGTGCCCAGCTCAAATCTCACCAATCTGGGTTACATACTAAAATTATATATATTTAACTGCAGAAGAACTGGATATCGCCCTATCTCAAACTAAAAACAATAAAGCACCAGGTATAGATGGCCTCCCTGCAGAGATATACAAACGCTATGCTGATTCTTTCCCACACTGCTGAAAGTTTACAATGAGGCATTAAGGGAGGGTTCACTGCCAAGCTCAATGAATGAGGCGATCATTATTGTTATATTAAAACCGGGTAAAGATGCGAATTCCCCGGGATCTTATAGACCCATTTCATTGCTCACATCCAATATCAAGTTGCTGGCCCGGATGTTAGCAAACAGATTGGCCAAGGTAATTCATAAAATAGTACATAGAGACCAATCCGGGTTCATCCCCACGAGATCCATGGCCCAAAATATAAGAAGACTATTCCTGAACTTACAGCTCCCAGTGGACAACACAGCCAATAGAGCAATTTTCTCGCTGGGCGCAGCTAAGGCCTTCGACAGTGTCGAATTGCCTTATCTGTGGAAAACACTACAAAACAGGGCCTGGTGTAAACTACCCCTGTCTGTTGTTGGTAGAATTAACCTTATTAAAATGGTCTGGGCACCACAACTGCTTTATATTTTTAATAATTCCCCGGTTTGGATATCTAAAAAATGGTTTGATAGAATAGAGACCCAATTCAGAGAGCTCATATGGAGAAAAAAAAAATAGCGAGGATAAAACTATCAACATTACAATATGGCAAAGAGGAGGGAGGACTTGCAGTCCCTCATCCTAGGATGTATTATCTCGCTTCCCAGCTACAACAACTAGGAGGATGGGGCCTGGTGGACCCGAAAGACCCGATTCGTAAACTTGTAATACTAGAAGACAATAATTACTCAGCACTGACAAATTTGGAGGCGGGATTCTTGCACTTAGACCCGGAAGCTCCTACAGTTAAATTGTTGATTTCACTTTGGGCCTATGTCAAAAAACTACTAGGCATCACGGGCTTCCTGTCCAGCACGCCTCTCTGGCGAAATAGACAATTGAAAGAAATACAAAAACTAAAAGACTTCAAGAGCTGGGAGGACGCAGGCATCAAATATATCTCACAGCTATACCAGGATGGCACTCTCAAATCATTCCAGCAGATCCAAACAGAGTTTGGGATCCCACATAATAATTTTTATAAATATCTCCAATTGCGACATGCCTTACAAACCCAGAATAGAACTGTCAGGATCCAACCAACAGAACATCCGATTATACAGGATGTATTTATGGATGAAGTTAAAAAGGGCATGATATCTAGATGCTATAATACACTTATAGCACGAATACAAGACCCCTCTAGACTACCATGCAGGCAGCGGTGGGAGGAGGATATAGGAGCAATAGATGGAGACACTTGGGAGATATGCCTCATGAATGCCCCCCTGGTATCAATTTCTGCGTCACAGAAACTTTCACATCTTTACCTTCTACATAGGGCGTACAGAACCCCTCTTCAACTTTATAAATGGGGAATTAGGGATTCACCCCTGTGCCCAAAATGTGAACGGGATCATGGAAATTTACTCCACATGATCTGGAAATGCCCCAAGCTATTCAGATATTGGAAGGAAGTACTGGACACGATTTCAGAAGTATATAATGATACCTCTTGAGAGAACTCCAGTGGTATGTGTACTGGGGGGAATAGACGAAGAGTTAGCACCCCCACCTACACGTATAGCGCTTATTCGTTTACTATACATAGCGAAGAAATTAATTGCCCAGTGGTGGATTACTCTGCGAGTTCCCACCAGGAAGCAATGGATAGACAGCGTGAATAGGCTCCTAATAAGAGAAAAAATAACCTACCAACGTAGGAAGGCTCCACAAAAATTCCTCTCCATATGGCAGGCGTGGTTGGACGTTCCTGGTTTGGCCCCGCATCAATTAATTAAAGATAGGTTACTCTTGGGTTGATGTAGACTTGACTACTGTATAGAAACTATACGCATGCAAGGAAGTGTGAAATATAAAAAGAGACAGCCCCTGGGGGATATAAAACAGTATGTATGATGAGGTACTGCATGGCAAGGTTTTACTCTGCTTTGTTCCTATCTTTCTTTTTCTCTTTCTCCTTTTCTCTATTTCTCCTGTTTTTCTCTTCTATTCTATTTCTTTACTTTCCCGATGAATACTATATTGAACTAAATATAACGAATCAAGTTAAGGTTGTCGGAATTGTAATACAGTAGGGTTGATTCTGATATTACTGTTAAATGAACAACAGGTTCAATACTTTTATACTCTAATATGATTAGAGATCATTGGAGCTTTCAGCATATAAGGGTAATATTATTATAGCTGGTATTTGCTTAAATTTGTACCTTATGTGGAGTTATACTCCCTGCGAATTATATTACATGTTAGACCTAATATAATTAAAAGATAAAGAGTATGATAGGTGATATTCCTGATAGAATATAATCGGAACTGTCTACAATATTCTAAGGTAGCTGATCAATGTTCCCATAACATGCTTTGTGAGAATTCCGAAATTTGTACATGTTATATACGAGTATCTGTATGCTACCTGTATTTGTTTTTTTTTTTATTTTTTTATGCAAAATAAAAACCTTTCTGATTAAAAAAAAAATATATATATATATTTATAAAATGTACTTTTATTGGTGTGCTAATGCACCCATCTTAACGTGGGTCATGGCATGTGTTGACATTAGGTTGTGTTAGAGTGGCCTATTTGTTTGCGCACAGCATAGGTGTTGTAGATTAACCACTTGCCGACCGCCTAACGCATATATACTGCGGCAGAATGGCACGGGCAGGCAGAATCGCGTACCCGTACGCCATAGGCAGTCGGCTCTCGTTCGAGGTGAGGCCATCCATTGTTGGCCACCCCCTCCCGATCGCTCCTGGCGAATGAAAACGCTTCCTTTCCCTCTGTAATGTAAACAGAGGGAAAGGAAGTGATGTCATCCCTCCTCGAGCCGGTCTTTTCGTCCCGGCGCAGAGGAGAGAAGACATCCAAGTAAGTGCACCAACACTACACTTACAGTAGAACACGCAGGCACACATTTCACCCCCCTGTACCCCCTGTCACTCTGACACCAATAGCAGTTTTTTTTTTTTTTGCATTGGTGTCAGTTTGTGTCAGTTACAAGTGTTAGGGCAGTTTGGTTAGCCCCCTTTAGGTCTAGGGTACCCCCCTTTAGGTCCAGGGTACCCCCCTAACCCCCCCCTAATAAAAGTTAACCCCTTGATTACCCCCCCTCGCCAGTGTCGCTAAGCGATCGTTTTTCTGATCGCTGTATTAGTGACACAGGTGACGCTAGTTAGGGAGGTAAGTATATAGGTTCGCTGTCAGTGTTTTATAGCGACAGGGACCCCCATATACTACCTGCGAAAGGTTTTAACCCCTTGATTGCCCCCTAGTTAACCCTTTCACTAGCGATCACCGTATAAGTGTTACGGGTGACGCTGGTTAGCTAGTTTGTTTTTTGTAGTTTATTATAGTTTATTACAGTTTATTATAGTTTATTATAGTTTTAGGGCACCCGCCGTTTATTACCTTATAAAGGTTTAACCCCCTAATTGCCCGGCGGTGATATAAGTTAAGTTTTTAGGATCTGATGAGGTCTGCGTCGCCCCAGGCAGCGTCAGGTTAGCGCCAGTACTGCTAAAACCCACGCACGCAGCATACACCTCCCTTAGTGCTATAGTATCTGAACGGATCGATATCTGATCCGATCAGATCTATACTCCCCAGCAGTTTAGGGTTCCCATAAACACAGTGTTAGCGGGATCAGCCCAGATACCTGCTAGCACCTGCGTTTTGCCCCTCGGCCCAGCCCAGCCCACCCAAGTGCAGTATTGATCGATAACTGACACTTACAAAACACTAAGCACACATAACTGCAGCGTTCGCAGAGTCAGGCCTGATCCCTGCGATCGCTAACAGTTTTTTGGTAGCGTTTTGAATCAGTCGCTAACAGGAGCTTTTTTGCCTGTGAGTCTCACTAGTGTACCCCTAAATTTAGAGCCCAAAATGGCAAATCGAAGGTACACTAGTGAAGAGGCCTACACGTTTCTGAGCATGACAGATAGTGAAGAGGAAGTCACTCATCTGTCAAGTTCAGGCTCAGAATACGAACCTGTAGAGGACAGCGGCTCCATGACAGATAGCTCTGACGACGGAGTTGTGGTCCCTGCTAGGGTCAGGCGTACCAGACCCCGAACTTCTTCTGTCCTTGAAGTGCAAGAACCGCAGGGCTCTCGTATGGAGCAGAGCAGTACTAGCGCCGCTACTCCTTCTGGTGAACTGGCAAGCACCAGCGGCCTAGTACACCCTGGTCGTACATCCAGCACTGCAGTATCACGTGGTGACGTGGCGAGTCCCATAAGTGCAGTTCAAGCTGGCGAGGTGGCAAGCACAAGTAGTGTCCCGCTGCCACCAAGAAGAAGACGAACACAGGCCCGTCGTGCCCTTCCTGCTGCATTCGCCAATCCGAATTGGGAACCCACCACTTCTGCAGCACCCGTACTTCCCCCTTTCACTGGCCAACCCGGAATTCAGGTGGAAACAGTTGACTTTACGCCACTGGATTTTTATTCGCTGTTTTTCACCGAAGATCTCTATAGATCTATTGTGGACCAAAGCAATTTGTACGCTGGTCAACACATCGCCGCTAATCCCCAGTCCTCCCTTGCCAGAGATTGGAGACCAATTACGGTCTCCGAATTTAAGATCTTTCTGGGCCTTTCCCTCAACATGGGCATAACCAAAAAGAGTGAGTTGCGGTCATATTGGTCCACTGACCCAATTCACCATATGCCCGTGTTCTCTGCCTCCATGACCAGGGCACGATATGAGCAGATTTTGCGGTTCCTGCACTTCAACAACAATGAACTCTGTCATCCTCGTGGAGACCCTGCATACGATCGGCTCTACAAAATTCGGCCCCTCGCAAACCACTTCAACCAGTGTTTTGCAGACTTGTTTACTCCCCATCAAGTTGTCTGCGTTGATGAGTCCCTGATTAAGTTTTCTGGCCGCTTGTCATTCAAACAGTACATTCCCAGCAAGTGTGCCAGATATGGGGTCAAGATGTATAAGCTCTGTGACAGGGCCACAGGCTATACATGTAGATTTATGGTTTACGAGGGCAAAGATAGTCACGTAGAGCCGATAAACTGCCCTGACTACATAGGAAGCGCTGGCAAGATAGTGTGGGACTTGGTGTCACCCTTATTCGGAAAGGGGTACCACTTGTACGTGGACAATTATTATACGAGCGTGCCACTTTTTAGTCACATGTTTGATCATCAGATTGGAGCATGTGGCACCGTGCGATCTAATCGCCGGGGATTTCCCCAGCGGCTTGTAGAGTCCCGTCTTAGGCTGGGGGAGAGAGCCTGCTTGAAGTATAATAATTTGCTTGCTATGAAGTGGAGGGACAATAAGAATGTTTTTTCATTCTTACCTCCCTTCATGCAGACACGACGACCCAAATTACTACGGCGACTGGTGTTGTGGAGAAACCCCTCTGTGTCCACGAATACAACCTTAATATGGGAGGGGTGGACCTCAACGACCAGTTGTTGGCGCCGTACCTAGTTTCCCGTAAGGCCAGACGCTGGTACAAAAAAGTGTCTATTTATTTCAATTGGCTTTGCTGAATGCTCATGTGCTATACAGAGCTTCAGGACGGACTGGATCCTTCCTTAAATTCCAGGAAGAGATCGTCAGAGCCCTTCTGTTTCCAGATGGTGCTCCACCTCACCTTCCCAATCCAAATGCAGTAAGCCGGCTGCATGGGAGGCATTTTCCTTATGTCCTCCAGAGTACCCCTACCCAACGAGTCCCCCAAAAAAGATGTCGTGTCTGCAGCAAGCGCGGATTTAGGCGTGACACCCGGTGTTCTTGTCCCTCCTGTCCTGACAATCCTGGTCTTTGCATTGGTGAATGTTTTGAACGCTACCATACACTAGTGGAGTATTAGCGTAGGGTTCAGCACTGCACAGACTAGGCACACTAACACAGGGTCTCAAAAGATGCCATCGCATTTTGAGAGACCCAAACCTGGTACAGTTACAGTTAAAAGTTAAAGTTACTAAAAAAAGTGTTAAAAAAATAAATAAATAAAAATACAAAAAAAATATAAAATAAAAAATCCAAAAATAGTTGTCGTTTTATTGTTCTCTCTCTATGCTCTCTCTATTGTTCTGCTCTTTTTTATTGTATTCTATACTGCAATGTTTTATTGTTATGTTTTTATCATGTTTGCTTTATAGGTATGCAATTTAACCACTTTATTGTTTTCAGGTACGCTATTCAGCTGCAGAGCGGATTTATTTATCTTGACAGCAACAGCGTTTGCTCCCACGATATATAAAGCCGTGACTCCAGCGCTGTTGGAGGTGATTTCACCACCACATATATGCCGAAGCGTGGGGGCAGCAGTGGGTGGAGGAGCAATTTGCTCCTGCCTTTTGCGGGAGGATGCCCCCATGCTTCGGCATATATATATTTTAGGTAGGCACATGTTGCGTTAAATGTTTTATTTTTTACTATGTTTTTTTTTTGTATTTGCTTTGCAGGTATGGTAAGTATTACTGTTATACTGTAATGTTACTTTGTTTTTTTGTTAACCATCATTTGCTTAGCAGGTACGCCATTCAGTTGCAGCGCGGATTTATTTATCTTGACAGCAACAGCGTTTGCTCCCACGATATATAAAGCCATGACTCCAGCCCTGTCGGAGGTGATTTCACCACCACAGTTACATATTTCAGCATATATGCCGAAGCGTAGGGGCAGCAGTGGGTGGAGGAGCAATTTGCTCCTGCCTTTTGCGGGAGGATGCCCCCATGCTTCGGCATATATAAATGGTGCATGTATGCCCATCATTAGAAGTGGGCGGATGAAGGGAGGTATACTAATGGTGGGCATACCCACCGATCAATATCTTTTTTTCGTTCAGCCCACAGGCTGCATGAAAAAAAAGTTTACAATACAAGGACCAGCAACGTACTGGTATGTTGCTGGACTTTGAGTGGTTATACCAGAATGATGCCTGCAGGTTTAGGTATCATCTTGGTATCATTCTTTTCAGCCAGCGGTCGGCTTTCATGTAAAAGCAATCCTAGCGGCTAATTAGCCTCTAGACTGCTTTTACAAGCAGTGGGAGGGATTCCCCCCCCCCACCATCTTCCATGTTTTTCTCTGGCTCTCCTGTCCCAACAGGGAACCTGAGAATGCAGCCGGTGATTCGGCCAGCTGATCATAGAGCTGATCAGAGACCAGAATGGCTCCAATCATCTCTATGGCCTAAGAAACCGGAAGCTACGAGCATTTCATGACTTCGATTTGGCCGGATGTAAAGAGCGCCATTGGGAAATTGGGAAAGCATTTTATCACACCGATCTTGGTGTGGTCAGATGCTTTGAGGGCGGAGGAGAGATCTAGGGTCTAATAGACCCCAATTTTTTCAAAAAAAAGAGTACCTGTCACTACCTATTGCTATCATAGGCGATATTTACATTCCCTGAGATAACAATAAAAATGATAAAAAATAAATAAAAATGAAAGGAACAGTTTAAAAATAAGATAAAAAATCAAAAAATTACTAAAGAAAAAAAAAAAAAAAAAAAAGCACCCCTGTCCCCCCCTGCTCTCGCGCAAAAGCGAACACAAGCGTCGGTCTGGCGTCAAATGTAAACAGCAATTGCCCCATGCATGTGAGGTATCACCGCGAAGGTCAGATCGAGGGCAGTAATTTTAGCAGTAGACCTCCTCTGTAAATTGTGGTAACCTGTAAAGGCTTTTAAAAATGTATTTAGTTTGTCGCCACTGCGCGTTTGTGCGCAATTTTAAAGCATGTCATGTTTGGTATCCATGTACTCGGCTTAAGATCATCTTTTTTATTTCATCAAACATTTGGGCAATATAGTGTGTTTTAGTGCATTAAAATTTTAAAAAGTGTGTTTTTTTTCCCCAAAAAATGCGTTTGAAAAATCGCTGCGCAAATACTGTGTGAAAAAAAAAAATGAAACACCCAACATTTTAATCTGTAGGGCATTTGCTTTAAAAAAAATATATCATGTTTGGGGGTTCAAAGTAATTTTCTTGCAAAAAAAAATTTTTTCATGTAAACAAAAAGTGTCAGAAAGGGCTTTGTCTTCAAGTGGTTAGAAGAGTGGGTGATGTGTGACATAAGCTTCTAAATGTTGTGCATAAAATGCCAGGACAGTTCAAACCCCCCCAAATGACCCCATTTTGGAAAGTAGACACCCCAAGCTATTTGCTGAGAGGCATGTCGCGTCCATGGAATATTTTATATTGTGACACAAGTTGCGGGAAAAAGACAAATTTTTTAATTTTTTTTTTGCACAAAGTTGTCACTAAATGATATATTGCTCAAACATGCCATGGGAATATGTGAAATTACACCCCAAAATGCATTCTGTTACTTCTCCTGAGTACGGGGATACCACATGTGTGAGACTTTTTGGGAGCCTAGCCGCGTACGGGACCCCGAAAACCAAGCACCGCCTTCAGGCTTTCTAAGGGCGTAAATTTTTGATTTCACTCTTCACTGCCTATCACAGTTTCGGAGGCCATGGAATGCCCAGATGGCACAAACCCCCCCCAAATGACCCCATTTTGGAAAATAGACACCCAAAGCTATTTGCTGAGAGGTATAGTGAGTATTTTGCAGACCTCACTTTTTGTCACAAACTTTTGAAAATTGAAAAAAGAAAAAAAAATGTTTTTCTTGTCTTTCTTCATTTTCAAAAACAAATGAGAGCTGCAAAATAGTCACCATGCCTCTCAGCAAATAGCTTGGGGTGTCTACTTTCCAAAATGGGGTCATTTTGGGGGGTTTTGTGCTATCTTGGCATTTTATGGCCTTCAAAACTGTGATGGGTAGTGAGGAGTGAAATCAAAAATTAACGCTCTTAGAAATCCTGAAGGCGGTGATTGGATTTTGGGGCCCCGTATGAAGCTAGGCTCCCAAAAAGTGCCACTCATGTGGTATCCCCGTACTCAGGAGAAGCAGCAGAATGTATTTTGGGGTGTAATTCCACATATGCCCATGGCATGTTTGAGCAATATATCATTTAGTGACAACTTTGTGAAAAAAAAAAAAAAAAATGTCACTTTCCCGCAACTTGTGTCAAAATATAAAATATTCCATGGACTCGACATGCCTCTCAGCAAATAGCTTGGGGTGTCTACTTTCCAAAATGGGGTCATTTGGGGGGGTTTTGTGCCATCTTGGCATTTTATGGCCTTCAAAACTGTGATAGGTAGTAAGGAGTGAAATCAAGAATTTATGCCCTTAGAAATCCTGAAGGCGGTGCTTGGTTTTCGGGGCCCCGTACGCGGCTAGGCGCCCAAAAAGTCCCACACATGTGGTATCCCTGTACTCAGGAGAAGCAGCTAAATGTATTTTGGGGTGCAATTCCACATATGCCCATGGCCTGTGTGAGCAATATATCATTTAGTGACAACTTTTTGTAATTTTTTTTTTTTTTTTTGTCATTATTCAATCACTTGGGACAAAAAAATAAATATTCAATGGGTTCAACATGCCTCTCAGCAATTTCCTTGGGGTGTCTACTTTCCAAAATGGGGTCATTTGTGGGGGTTTTGTACTGCCCTGCCATTTTAGCACCTCATGAAATGACATAGGCAGTCATAAAATAAAAGCTGTGTAAATTCCATAAAATGTACCCTAGTTTGTAGACGCTATAACTTTTGCGCAAACCAATAAATATACGCTTGACATTTTTTTTTACCAAAGACATGTGGCCAAATACATTTTGGCCTAAATGTATGACTAAAATTGAATTTATTGGATTTTTTTTATAACAAAAAGTAGATAATATCATTTTTTTTTCAAAATTTTCGGTCTTTTTCCGTTTATAGCGCAAAAAATGAAAATGGCAGAGGTGATCAAATACCATCAAAAGAAAGCTCTATTTGTGGGAAGAAAAGGACGCAAATTTCGTTTGGGTACACCATTGCATGACCGCGCAATTAGCAGTTAAAGCGACGCAGTGCCGAATTGTAAAAAGTGCTCTGGTCAGGAAG
The DNA here is from genome assembly GCA_037952835.1 of Lithobates septentrionalis. Lineage (NCBI taxonomy): Eukaryota > Metazoa > Chordata > Amphibia > Anura > Ranidae > Lithobates > Lithobates septentrionalis. The sequence goes on from JBBDGP010001627.1 coordinate 1,382,980, forward strand.
GGGGTAAAACCTTCCGGGGCTGAAGTGGTTAAACTCTAATGTACAATACATTGCAGTGCCCATAGCACGTGTGTTGTTTTGCAGACATTGCAACAACACATAAGTGTGAATGGGATCTAGGAGCAGGATATTCAATCTGGGACTAAATTGGTCAAAAGTTAACATGACCTTATGGATGGACATCTGTCAAAGCTGGATTGTTTGCAGTTGCTATTCTGTCCCTTGGTTTCTTTTAATTAATGTTTACATTAAAATTTTGTCAAGCTATTTAAGTGCTCAAAGTTGGGGCACATAAAAGGCAGGCAGACCATCACTATTAGGTTGAGCTAAATCTGTTTTGGTCACAAAACAGACCCAAAGTGCTTTCCTAACATTTTGGCATGCAACTTGCACCATAATAAATGGACAACTGCTTTAATAAATGTCTCCATATGTATGTATGTATGTTAGGTTAGAGTAGTAAAATCGAATGCATTGTTTACATAGAGGGTGATAAAAATAGGTGGTTGAGCCACGGTTGTACTGCGGCCCAGCTACAAAGTAATATGGCTAGTGTTCTGCAGACATTCAAGTGAATGGGGCTTTGCTGCAATCACAAGACTCGTGCTTAGTTCACAGTTGCGGTGCAGCATTCGTATTCAGCTGTGAAAAAGAAAGGAAAAATAAAAAAAAAAACTTCAGGAGGTGGCTGTATTGTCTCCTGTATGCCTTGGATTGGGCAACTGTGTGCATGCACCTCTGTTGCTTAATTATTTTGCTAGGCCATTAGACCTAGTTGGATTGTGCACATGTATCCCATCGTTCATCAAAGTCTGTAGCCAGCTTTGGCAGGTGTTGAACTAGATGCTGAAGTATTTACCACTTAGGCACTGTGCTACCTTTTTAAATACAGCTTGTCTAAAAAGTAGAAAAGGTTGATTATCTAATTAGTGTAATATAAAACAGTTGACCTGATTGGGCCCCACAGTTACCATAACCATGTCTCCATCCCTGTATAAGCATAAAAAAGCAAAAGAGAGGGGTAGTGGGACTTAAAATGAGGCATGGGTATGTCTTTGAGATGGTCTAGGATACCTTAAATTATATTAACTATCACCACCCCATAAGGGGCTTTTTAGCTGTATAGCCATAGAGAATTGCTGATCAAGAAAATGCATAGACGTCAGTTCATGAGTAATAATAATAATATATAATGCATCATAATATACAATACATAAATCATGCACATTGAGGCATAATAAAAATAGTAGTCATGTTGATAAAAACGTTGTTTATAAACGCTGTTTATAAGATATTGACATAATTGATACAGGCAATGAAAGGATATACAAAAAAGGTGAACAAGGTATTCCGGATAACAGTGTTAGTAAAAATGGTATGCGATAGAATTCATAGATGAAACAAACTTGAAATGGCAACCCTGAGTGTAGACTCTACGCGTTTCATGGCGTTTAAAGCCAATCATCAGGAGTGGGATGCATCAAGAGATGACTAGAGAAATAAATAAAAAAGGTAAATAGATCATTGGAGTCTAGATTTAAATCATGCTTTCAAAGGGCAAAGCAGGTATTTTAGAATATATATAAATGCACATTACCTTTTGGCAACAACCCAGTACATAACCCAACAGTCCAATTATGGAATAGTGAAGGTGGCCCTGAGAGAGCTGTCTCCCCCGGGGTTGAGGCCAAGGACACACAAGGCTGACCCCCAAACCGAGGATCTCCATGGGAGCTGGAGAATCGAAGAGGGGGTGGAGAGGAACAGCAGCCAAGGAGAGAGCCAGACAGCTAAAACACACTTCCAAGGTAGGAGGCATACAGGTATGGGCCACAGATGAAGTTCTGTAATAAATAAAAAGAAAAAGAAAAAAATAATAATATAAAAATAAAATAAAATAAAGATAATGAGGAAAAAATGTATAACAAAGAGGTGGGGATGAGTGTGTCAGAAAAAGAAAAATGTTATAAATGAAGGGAGGTAGAGTGTAAAACCAAACTGGCACTGGAGTGTATGTCTGACACCTTCCCCAAAAATAGCTGGGTGGTGAAAACCAACAAACAAAAAATGTATATAAATAATATATACTAGCATGTTGCCAATGTATTGGTATTTGAATAAGAGGCGTGAACAAAAATAAATAAATAATGCACACCTGTATAGAGAGAAATCAAGCATGATGTGAATAGGTGTGTGATAGTAATAATGGGGAGAGAAACAGCCTGATTACCTGAGGTGTGGATGAAGACCCATATATCCTCTCCTCCTGAGAACATGTGTGGAATGAACTGCCGGCTCATCCTGACCTTTGTATCCTCAGCCTAGGGGCGTGTCCCAGCCAACGTCATGCTATCACGTTTGGCCAATGAAATAGACGGGGCAGACAACCAACTGAGGCACAGAGATCTCAGCGGTGGTTCATCCCCGCCCATCAAGCCTAGGTGAGATGGAGGGAGCATAATAACGCAGGTCGGCGTCGGAAGGACACCGTACCTGCGGCATGCTGGGCATGACGCCGATGCGCCAAGATCCAGACCCGCCCCCATCGCTGATGGGGATGGGTGGGGGAGAAGGAGCTGGGCGCATCGCAACCCCGGGGGAAGAGAGATCAATCAAAGCGGACCACCCACCCTGTGGGTGGGGCGTACCAAACAGGCAATGGAAACAAACAAAGGGAAGAGATAAAGAATGGACTGTATCTCTGAACTAACAGAGGGTAGAGACTAAAATGAAATAACCAGTGATCCAAAAAACAAGTAGGTTACTGAATGGACCAAATAAAGGGAAAATAAGAAAACGGATGCTAGCGTAAAGTTAGCTCTTGGGACTAAAAGCCCAGATTGAGTAGTTGCGTTGGTGAGGTGAGGCATGACAGGTCAAAAAGGGAAACGGGTGTCTTCCACCCAAATAAACATATTATAAAACAGTTGACCTGATTGGGCCCCACAGTTACCATAACCATGTCTCCATCCCTGTATAAGCATAAAAAAGCAAAAGAGAGGGGTAGTGGGACTTTAATTGAGGCATGGGTATGTCTTTGAGATGGTCTAGGATACCCTAAATTATATTAACTATCACCATCCCATAAGGGGCTTTTTAGCTGTATAGCCATAGAGAATTGCTGATCAAGAAAATGCATAGACATCAGTTCATGAGTAATAATAATAATATATAATGCATCATAATATACAATACATAAATCATGCACATTGAGGCATAATAAAAATAGTAGTCATGTTGATAAAAACGTTGTTTATAAACGCTGTTTATAAGATATTGACATAATTGATACAGGCAATGAAAGGATATACAAAAAAGGTGAACAAGGTATTCCGGATAACAGTGTTAGTAAAAATGGTATGCGATAGAATTCATAGATGAAACAAACTTGAAATGGCAACCCTGAGTGTAGACTCTACGCGTTTCATGGCGTTTAAAGCCAATCATCAGGAGTGGGATGCATCAAGAGATGACTAGAGAAATAAATAAAAAAGGTAAATAGATCATTGGATCCGCTTTGATTGATCTCTGTTCCCCCGGGGTTGCGATGCGCCCACCTCCTTCTCCCCCACCCATCCCCATCAGCGATGGGGGCGGGGCTGGATCTTGGCGCATCGGCGTCATGCCCAGCATGCCGCAGGTACGGTGTTCTTCCGACGCCGACCTGCGTTATTATGCTCCCTCCATCTCACCTAGGCTTGATGGGTGGGGATGAACCACCGCTGAGATCTCTGTGCCTCAGTTGGTTGTCTGCCCCGTCTATTTCATTGGCCAAACGTGATAGCATGACGTTGGCTGGGACACGCCCCTAGGCTGAGGATACAAAGGTCGGGATGAGCCGGCAGTTCATTCCACACATGTTCTCAGGAGGAGAGGATATATGGGTCTTCATCCACACCTCAGGTAATCAGGCTGTTTCTCTCCCCATTATTACTATCACACACCTATTCACATCATGCTTTATTTCTCTCTATACAGGTGTGCATTATTTATTTATTTTTGTTCACGCCTCTTATTCAAATACCAATACATTGGCAACATGCTAGTATATATTATTTATATACATTTTTTGTTTGTTGGTTTTCACCACCCAGCTATTTTTGGGGAAGGTGTCAGACATACACTCCAGTGCCAGTTTGGTTTTACACTCTACCTCCCTTCATTTATAACATTTTTCTTTTTCTGACACACTCATCCCCACCTCTTTGTTATACATTTTTTCCTCATTATCTTTATTTTATTTTATTTTTATATTATTATTTTTTTCTTTTTCTTTTTATTTATTACAGAACTTCATCTGTGGCCCATACCTGTATGCCTCCTACCTTGGAAGTGTGTTTTAGCTGTCTGGCTCTCTCCTTGGCTGCTGTTCCTCTCCACCCCCTCTTCGATTCTCCAGCTCCCATGGAGATCCTCGGTTTGGAGGTCAGCCTTGTGTGTCCTTGGCCTCAACCCCGGGGGAGACAGCTCTCTCAGGGCCACCTTCACTATTCCATAATTGGACTGTTGGGTTATGTACTGGGTTGTTGCCAAAAGGTAATGTGCATTTATATATATTCTAAAATACCTGCTTTGCCCTTTGAAAGCATGATTTAAATCTAGACTCCAATGATCTATTTACCTTTTTTATTTATTTCTCTAGTCATCTCTTGATGCATCCCACTCCTGATGATTGGCTTTAAACGCCATGAAACGCGTAGAGTCTACACTCAGGGTTGCCATTTCAAGTTTGTTTCATCTATGAATTCTATCGCATACCATTTTTACTAACACTGTTATCCGGAATACCTTGTTCACCTTTTTTGTATATCCTTTCATTGCCTGTATCAATTATGTCAATATCTTATAAACAGCGTTTATAAACAACGTTTTTATCAACATGACTACTATTTTTATTATGCCTCAATGTGCATGATTTATGTATTATATATTATGATGCATTATATATTATTATTATTACTCATGAACTGATGTCTATGCATTTTCTTGATCAGCAATTCTCTATGACTATACAGCTAAAAAGCCCCTTATGGGGTGGTGATAGTTAATATAATTTAAGGTATCCTAGACCATCTCAAAGACATAGCCACGCCTCATTTAAAGTCCCACTACCCCTCTCTTTTGCTTAATTAGTGTAATATTTCAGCGCTATTCTCACACTGCCTTGTAATACAGCTACTTGCACCAAATGCTGCCCCTCTTCCGCTTCTGCTACAATGACTGAGTCACTTCGCAGTGCGATTCGTCACATGGACTTTGTCAAGAGGCTGAGGCTCAACAGCAAAAAGTACATCCCACTAAAGAGAAATGAGCCTTGTCGGGTCAATATAGTTCCAGTAAGGCCTTGTGTACACTTGCAGTTTGGAGGATAGTACAAATACACATCTGAGATGTTTTACTGCTCCTCCTCAAGCTGCAAGGGCACCGTGTGTGTGTGTGTGTGTGTGTATATGTATATATTAGTGTGTGGGTGGGGCAAAATGTATCCCAATTGTTTCGTTCAACTGTTCCGCACCGCAGGGTCCAGTCAGCAGTGGAACTTTCTAACTTGTACAGTGCCTTGAAAAAAAATATTCATACCCCTTGAAATTTTCCACATTTTGTCATGTTCCAACCAAAAATGTAAATGTATTTTATTGGGATTTTATGTGCTAGACCAACATAAAGTGGCACATAATTGTGAAGTTGAAGAAAAATTATAAATGGTTTTTCATTTTTTTTTTACAAATAAATATCTGAAAAGTGCAGTGTGCATTTGTATTCAGACCCTTTTAGTCTGATACAACTAATTAGTACCAATTGCCTTCAGAAGTAACCTTATTAGTAAATAGAGTCCACTTGTGTGTAATTTAATCTCAGTATAAATACAGCTTTTCTGTGAAGCCCTCATAGGTTTGTTAGAGAACCTTAGTGAACAAACAGCATTATGAAGGCTAAGGAACACACCAGCCAGGTCTGGTATAAAGTTGTAAAGACGTTTAAAGCAGGGTTAGGTTATAAAAAAATATCCCAAGCTTTGAACATCTCACAGAGCACTGTTCAATCCATCATCCGAAAATGGAAAGAGTATGGCACAACTGCAAACCTACCAAGACGTGGCTGCCCACCTAAACTGACAGGCTGGACAAGGAGAGCGAGAAGCAGCCAAGAGGCCCATGTTAACACTGGAGGAGCTGCAGAGATCCACAGCTCAGGTGGGCGAATCTGTCCACAGGACAACTATTAGTCGTGCACTCCACAAATCTGTTGAAAGAAAGCCATGAGAAGTTCAGTTTGCGAGAAGCCAGGTTAGGGACACAGCAAACATGTGGAAGAAGGTGCTGTGGTTAGATGAGACCAAAATTGAACTTTTTGGCCTAAAAGTAAAACCCTATGTGTGGCAGAAAACTAACACTGCACATCACCCTGAATACACCATCCCCACCGTGAAACATGGTGGCAGCATAATGTAGGGATGCTTTTCTTCAGCAAGGACAAGGAAGTTGGATTTGCTGGGGCAATGGCTGGGATTAGCGCTTCAATCATCACGACACTATGGCTGATATGGTGTCAGGATGATTGAAGTGCATTATTTCTATTATTATGTTGTAATATAAAATGAAATAGTTCAACTCTGCGTAATTCAGAATCAGTGGGAGCCCTGAGTGTGTCACTTGCCACTGTTACCTCCCACCAGATGCAACTTGTCACTTGCTACTTTGCCTGCCACCAGATGCAGCTTGTCACTTGCCACGTCGCCTGCCACCAGATGCAGCTTGTCACGTCACCTGCCACCAGATGCAGCTTGCCACGTCGCCTTCCACCAGATGCAGCTTGTCACAACTCCTCAGTGCTACGGCATCCGAGCGGGTAAACCGGCACATGCGCAGTTGCTGGGTCCTATCCTAGAGTGAGGGCGGAACAGTGGTGATGTGGGGCGGGCAGTGAGAGATGATGTAATCTCTCTGCTCACTCGCTGCACCTCTGATAGAGCAGCTTTCGCGGCCGGACTTCAGAGGCAACTACACCATCACTTAATCCCCCAATCTAGCTTTACTTTATAAGCCTAGGGTGTGCCTCACTTTGCAAGTGTGAAAGGCCTTTTGTGAAAGTGGTCTCACTCTTTGGCAAAAGGCAGTCCCAATCTTTCCTATCCTTTTGTATGACTTGCTCAAAAGCTTAAAGGAGAAGTCCAGCCAAAGCTCGTTTGGCTGAACTTCTATGAATCACAGGACTGCAGTTCATTTTGCACTCCTGTGACCAGGTTTCAGCAGAGAGTGGGCTGAAGTCAGCTCTCTGCCGACGCCACAGAAATCATTCCAGGCACCTTGTCATCGTGACTAAGAAGTCAGGATCCGCAAGGTGCCTAGACTGACACCAGGCTTAGACTCTCAGCAAGCTGCTGAGAGCCTGAGCTGGCCGTCCCGCCCCCTCAACAGCCCAGCTCTTCAATGAGTGAGGAGGGGGAAGAGCAGAAAGCTGTGACTATCTGACTTTCAAGATCTGTGCAGTAATCTAGTTAATTACAGGAAGCTCCTACACAGAGGCAGAGTTTTAGACTGGTCACTGCTGCTCTTTCACTTTGTGCAGGATGACTGGTCTTATGTCTGCCCCCTCCTATCGTTTTTTTTCAGGCAGCCTCCCTCCCATGACTGCTCCTTTCAAAGGCTATGTACAGCACAGTGATGATGTCATTGTTAACTGGCAGGTAGGACAAAATGTACAGTATTTCTTTACTTCAGATTTCAACCCTGACTGAAGGAACCTTGAGTTCCTTTAGGCTGATACCATGGTTCTGCAACAGAAAAATGTCTTCAGCATGTACAGGCAAGCTTCTTCTGTCTGGTGGGAGCAAGCAGCTCCTCCGTCATATATCTTTTCAACCAGATAATTAGCAGTTTCTGGGTTGCTGTGACCCACCCAATGTTGCAGATCAACCAGCAGAGACCCATCGTGACACACTCTACCATTTTGGGTCCTGTCCCTCTGACCTCTGACAGCTGTTGCCCCCCTCCTGCCCCCAAAAATGGATTACAATTTCGAGTTTTAGGGAGTCATAGGCTCTATGGTCCTCACAAGTGAGGCCATAATATGCCTTTTTTTAGGTCTCCTGATAAAAACGGAGCAATTAGGGTTGCCCATTAGTTTCAAGGCCTTCACCCTTTTCCGTCTTCTCAAACATTGTGGGAAATACCTCCACACCCTCTGTAGGTGTCAGCTTTTGTAAATCCTGCCAGCATCCTCCACCAGTTGTCATGTTTGCGTGGATTAGCAGGATTGCTAGACACAAGTATTTTGGAACAACATAGTCCTTTACTGAACTCAATAGGCTTAGCAGCAGCATAATCAAAAGTGCATATCCACAAAAGAACAGAAGGTCAATATAGTTCCACAAGCAAAAAAAAAAAGTCTGCTTCCAGCTAGGAAAAACTTCAGTGGAACGGAGTCTAAGTACCATGGCACTATAGGGCCCAGCCAACAGTGGAGCTTTTTTGACATGTGTATCCAAAATCAAACTGGTGCAGCATTCAGCTGCCCTCCCTTCACTCTCACCCTCCCCCTACATTTCATTAACCCGTACTATGTCTCTTAAGGAGCCCACCACCTGATGCACAAAGAAAGGAGATACATACACCCATGACACATCCATTGTGGCCAGTGAAACATCTAAAGTATATGATGACGGAATATATTGTCACTGATGCAGTCTGTAAAAATTATATAGCTCCTGAACACCAAAAACAGCTTAAAAGCATCTCCCAAACATAAATTAAAAGATAGGTGTTTTTTCCATATCGCTTTCAAAGTTGCATTAAAAGCACCCTCTCCCCCACTATATGGTACCCCAATGCCTTTTTTAAACAATAGCTTGCCTATTAGCCTTGACAATGGCCAGAATTTAGTATCAAGATCTGTCCGCCATAGACTTCAGTGGGATTCAGAGTGAACTTTGGGTTTCATTGATTTCGAGTCAAACGCAAGCATGTTCCCACATACTTTTGGGAGACTTCAGATGTGTTTTTGCAAAGTTTAGCAGGGCTTGCATGTTTTTCTTCGTAAGAAAATGCTTCCGTCTTGCCACTCTACCCCATAGCCCAGACATATGAAGAATACAGGAGATTGTTGTCACATGTACCACTCAGCCAGTACTTGCCAGATATTCCTGCAGCTCCAGGCCTCTTGGCAGCCTCCCTGACCAGTTTTCTTCTCGTCTTTTCATCAATTTTGGAGGGATGTCCAGTTCTTGGTAATATCACTGTTGTGCCATATTTTTTCCAGTTGATGACTGTCGCCACTGTGTTCCATGGTATATCTAATGCCTTGGAAATTCTTTTGTACTCTTCTCCTGACTGATACCTTTTAACAATGAGATCCCTCTGATGCTTTGGAAGCTTTCTGCGGACCATGGTTTTTGCAGAAGGATGCGACTAAGAAAATGTCACAAAAGACCTATAGAACAGCTGAACTTTATTTGGGGTTAATCAGAGGCACTTTAAATGATGGCAAGTGTGTACTGACTCCTATTTAACATGAGTTTTAATGTGATTGCTTAATTCTGAACACAGCTATCTCCCCAGTTATACGAGGGTGTGCACACTTATGCAACCACATTATTTTAGTTTTTAATTTTTACTTCCCCTCCCCTACAAGATTTCAGTTTGTTTTTCAATTGAGTTGTACAGTTTTGTCACGTACCTTATCCAAGGCCAAAATGCTGAGCAGTATACCCCTGTGGATGGGACAGAAGGTATATTTCTCAAAGAAGCACGGGTTGCCAGCAGGGTGTAGAAGACTGGAATAGGTAATCCCTGAAGGCCAATGGCCACTGTCAGGCTTAGTAAAAGCCTGACAGAGGATCTAGCACTGTTGATCAGGATGCAGCTGCTGCAAGTGGAATTCGTATGGCAAGCATAGTATGGTACATAAAAGATAGCAAAGTCATTCAGGCAGGCCGGGGACTTCACAGGTGATCAGGCAGGTTTTAGCAGAAGCAAAGTCCTTAAGACAAGCTGGGGTCATTCACAGGTAATCACTCAGGAATAAGCAGAAGCAAAGATCCTTAAGACAAGCCAAGGTCAAGGTAGGAGAAGATCAGAGCAGGTCACAGGGCAATCCGGGTCACAACAGGAAACAGATCAGGTTCAGGAACACAGGAAGAGCAGAAGACAATCCAGCAATGAGGGGAGATCATAGGCAGCCTTTTATAGTCCATCAGGGAATTACGTCTATGACGCTATGCGTGCCCATGCCTTCCCATTCTGTCACACACCCGCATGCGCCAAACCGCCGTTCTACCGCGCCTGCGCGCGGGAAAGCGCCGATAGCACCTGTTGCCAAGGATTTCACTGTTGTTTCCCTGACAAGTTTATAGGTCAGAGAGAAAAGTATTGTTGCGCTACTAAAAAGATTTTCTCTTAAAAGTGTAAATCAGCAGCCAGCATCACCAGTATGATAACCGTATACAAAATGTGATAAATAAATAAATGCAGTGCTAAGTGTCATTAACCATGCGTTTTTCTGTGGTTAAACAAACGTGTAATCAAACATGCGTTTTCAGTGATCATACAAACATATAATCAAACATATCACCTTTCATAGGTAATAAGGATGTTCATCCAAAAAAATGTGATGGTGATTCGAAAAAATATGAGTGAAAATAAACAACAAATTATAAGTGCAGTGTCTACACACATGAATCATCTAATTAGAATAATATATATCACCCTACATCACAGCAGTGTATAGTAGTATATAAAAGAATAAAGTCCATACATAAAAAACTCTAGCGATAACGCTGTGCAAACTGTGGCACTGATGAGATCCCGTAATGATTGTTACATCTGGTGGGCAATCTTCCTGCATACAGATTTCATATAGAAATAGTAAGGTGGATGCGCTTACCAGAAGGGATGGACACTCTCACCGTACGGCGGGGTGTCATAAGGGCTTGTGGATCCAGATGATCCTATGGGTGTTCAATGGAAACTCGGTGAGGCGTGCCAATGGACAGTACCGGAAATTGCATACACAGCGACTTCAGAGACGAGGTAGACTGTAGGTCATTGGATGGATGGATGGATTCACCTCTCCCAATACGCTGGTGGCCGAAAGGATGTAGTTCTTACCACGTCACAATGTCATCCACATAGGGGAAAAAAGGGAATCTCCACATGGTGCATGAACCGATAAAAGCAGGTTTATTTGGAATCATCAGCGGTACAGCAGACGTTTCACAAGCATCAGATAAAAAAGTTGAACAAGTGATCACAGGTTGAATAAAAATAGGATTGGAAATTAGCGTGGTAACAGAGTAACAGCAGTCAGCAACCCGACATGTTTCGGACGATTGTCCATCTACAGGGGCATATAGCTGGATATCTGAAACCACGCTGTACATATAGCCATAATAATACATCTAATAGTAGATGTATTATTATGGCTATAATAATACATAATAGTAGTTTCCGCAGGACGTGGAAACCTTGCAAATTAATGGGGTGGGCGACTACATGGCAAAGGAGGTTCAATGTAGAAAAATGTAAAATAATGCATTTGGGTGGCAAAAATATGAATGCAATCTATACACTGGGGGGAGAACCTCTGGGGGAATCTAGGATGGAAAAGGACCTGGGGGTCCTAGTAGATGATAGGCTCAGCAATGGCAGGCAATGCCGAGTTGCTGCTAACAAAGCAAACAGAATATTGGCATGCATTAAAAGGGGGATCAACTCCAGAGATAAAACGATAATTCTCCCGCTCTACAAGACTCTGGTCCGGCCGCACCTGGAGTATGCTGTCCAGTTCCGGGCACCAGTCCTCAGGAAGGATGTACTGGAAATGGAGCGAGTACAAAGAAGGGCAACAAAGCTAATAAAGGGTCTGGAGGATCTTAGATATGAGGAAAGGTTGCGAGCACTGAACTTATTCTCTCTGGAGAAGAGACGCTTGAGAGGGGATATGATTTCAATTTACAAATACCGGACTGGTGACCCCACAATAGGGATAAAACTTTTTCGCAGAAGAGAGTTTACCAAGACTCGTGGTCACTCATTAAAATTAGAAGAAAAGAGGTTTAACCTTAAACTACGTAGAGGGTTCTTTACTGTAAGAGCGGCAAGGATGTGGAATTCCCTTCCACAGGCGGTGGTCTCAGCAGGGAGCATTGATAGCTTCAAGAAACTATTAGATAAGCACCTGAATGACCACAACATACAGGGATATACAATGCAATACTGACACATAATCACACACATAGGTTGGACTTGATGGACTTGTGTCTTTTTTCAACCTCGCCTACTATGTAACTATGTAACTAGTAATCAGCTGTGTGACTCTTGTCTCATGGCCGTTACTCAGCCAATCAGAGATAGGCAACCGTGTCTACCATAACACAGACCAGCTGTGTAAAGCACTTCCCAAGCTTCCTCTCAGCCAATCAAAGACCGGCATCAGGTACCTGTCATCCCACAGGACACATGACCACCGCGGGTCACGTGACACCTCCGGCCAATCACTGCTTCTTGGGCCGGATCATGTGACTTTCCCAGAAAGGATTCTGGTTAATGGAGGCTACAGGGATATAATCATCTAGTGCACTCAATGATGACGTCATCGCACGGCCACGGCTGCGCTCCAAACCTCTCTCTCAGTTCAACCAACCGAGGGAGAGGGGATAGGGCAGGAGGAGGACTAATTCCACCTGACTGTCTCCAATCTATGTCATTGCACAAGCCAGATCAGCGCTTCTCTCCTGGTTACTTCCTGTGTCACCAGAAGCACCAATGGATTACTAATAGGCACAGGGGACACCAATGACAATAAAAATAATACTAAAATTGCTATAAAAAATATTGAAAATATTAAAAATTGTAAGGCTGAGCATTTGGATGGCTCTCTTTTACAGAAACATAGATTATCTTAATTATGTAAATATGTCAACCTTACAGTACATTCATATATCAAGATAACCCGTTGTTTCCAGATCACCCCTCAACAGGAAACAACAAGTAATCCGTGGACATTTCATTATCACTATTTCTAAAATGTCCCAGGTCTATGGTTATAATAATGGAAAAGGAAAGGAAAAAAGGAAAAATAAAAATAAAAAACCTCGATATTAGATCTTATAAACCAACCCACAAACTTCCATATTTAGGATTGCCCACCAGATGTAACAATCATTACGGGATCTCATCAGTGCCACAGTTTGCACAGCGTTATCGCTAGAGTTTTTTATGTATGGCCTTTATTCCTTTATATACTACTATACACTGCTGTGATGTAGGGTGATATATATTATTCTAATTAGATGATTCATGTGTGTAGACACTGCACTTATAATTTGTTGTTTATTTTCACTCATATTTTTTCGAATCACCATCACATTTTTTCGGATGAACATCCCTATTACCTATGAAAGGTGATATGTTTGATTATATGTTTGTATGATCACTGAAAACGCATGTTTGATTATACGTTTGTTTAACCACAGAAAAACGCATGGTTAATGACACTTAGCGCTGCATTTATAAGTTTATAGGTCACATTAATTAAGGTGCAAAAAATTTCTGAAATGCTTGATCTTTGTCTCATTTTTTTACATCACAGAAACCTGACATTTTAACAGGGGTGTGTAGACTTTTTATATCCACTGTGTGTATATATATATATATATATATATATATATATATATATATATATATATATATATAATGTTAAGGGGAACCCTATGACAGTGTTGAGAAAAAAAATGGGTCCCCCCAGTCCATACCAGGCCCTTTGGGTCTGGTATAGATTTTAAGGGCAACTCCATGCCAAAATTTAAAAAAAAACAACGTGGGGTCCCCTCCCCAAGATCCATACCAGGCCCTTTGGGTCTGGCATAGATTTTAAGGGAAACTCCACGCCAAAATAAAAAGAAAATTGATGTTGGGTCTTCCCTGAAATCCATACCAGTCCCTTATCCAAGCAAGCAGCCTGGCAGGCCAGGATAGGGGGGACAAGTGCATGCCCCCCCCAAACCATACCAGGCCACTTGCCCTCAACATGGGGAGGGTGCTTTGAGGTCCCCCAAAGCACCTTGTCCCCATGTTAATGGGGACAAGGGCCTCGTACCCACAACCCTTCGGTAGTTGTCGGGGTCTGCTGGTGGGGGCTTATTGGAATCTGGAAGCCCCCTTCAATAAGGCGGCCCCCAGATCCCACCCCCCCCATTGTGAATGGGTATCAGGTACATTGTACCCCTACCCATTCATCAAAAAAAGTGTCAAAAAGTAAAAACCACAATAGACAGTTTTTGACAATTCCTTTATTAAAAAAGAAAATAAACAAAAAAAAGTGCCCATTCATCTTCAATCACGCCGCCCTACGAACCCGAAAAATATTTTAAAAAAAGCTCTGCCTTGATGGGAGGCACCAAGCTGACTGCTGTCTCTTGGCTGTGAGAGCTGTTTTTACCTTATAACAGAATTATCATTAGGTCAGTAGATACTAAAATTTTAATCGTATCTGTAGCCTGGAATATAATATAATTTAAATGTCTTATAACCACAAGTATTTTAAACATAATACTGACTGCACCAGTTGAAGTGAACTTTGGACACACTCAATGGATATTTAGAGATGAATTAGCTACACAGCTCCTAAAATCTAACACAATAGGTTTTGCAGGACAAGGGTGTTTTTTTATGTGATAATAGTCTATATCAGTGTTTCTTAACATCAGTCCTCAAGGCGCCCCAACAGGTCATGTTTTCAGGCTTGCCATTAGTTTGCACAGGTGATTTAATCAGTTTCACTGCCTTGGTAATTACCACAGCCATTTCATCTGAGGGAAATCCTGAAAACATGACCTGTTGGGGCGCCTTGAGGACTGGAGGTCCTTGGTGGTTGTCGGGGTCTGCTGGTGGGGGGCTTATTGGAATCTGGAAGCCCCCTTTAATAAGGGGGCCCCCAGATCCCACCCCCCCCCCATTGTGAATGGGTATCAGGTACATTGTACCCCTACCCATTCACCAAAAAAAGTGTCAAAAAGTAAAAACCACAATAGACAGTTTTTGACAATTCCTTTATTAAAAAAGAAAATAAACAAAAAAAAGTGTCCCGCGATGTCCATTCATCTTCAATCACGCCGCCCTACGGACCCGAAAAATATTTTTAAAAAAGCTCTGCCTCGATGGGAGGCGCCAAGCTGACTGCTGTCTCTTGGCTGTGGGAGCTGTTATATAGGCAAGGGCCCGAAGGGCCTGTTATGGACTAGGGGGAAAACACACACTGTTTTTTCCTTGATTTTTATCTATATTGCCGGGATCCGGCAATACATTACAGTCACAAGCAATTTTAAATGACATTTTTTCCTTTAGAAATGTAATTTTGTAATTTTGTAATCACTGTAAAACACATCAGACAGATGCGCCACTTTACAGGCAGACAAAGGGGGACCCCCCCCCCCTTTTCATAAAATCACTGCTCCTAAAAAAACGGTCCTTTTAAAAACATTTTTTTGCATTGATGTCCCCTGGGGCAGTACCCGGTTCCCCATACACTTTTTATGGCAATAACTTGCATATAAGCCTTTAAAATTACCACTTTTGATTTTTCATGTTCGTGTCCCATAGACTCTAATAGGGTTCACATGTTCGCACTAATTTTTTGCCTGTTCGCATCTTCTGGTGCGAACCGAACCGGGCGGTGTTCAGACCATCCCTAATTTCAAGCAAGATTTGACAGCCCCCCTTTCAGGCTGAATTCACACTGCAGCACGGACCGTCTCACAGCAGGAGTCCGGTGCGTTCCTGTTCACCATTTCAGGTCCGATTTCAGTCCGAATTTTTGGCTAAAATGGACCAGAAGATGCACAGGTCTCCTGTGCAATTCGCATCAGAGCGGCTCCGGAGATGTGTGAACCAGCTCCATTGAGAGCCGGTCACAATCTCCTGACATGTGAATTGGATGCGGGGAAGGGGAAACCCGCATCTAAATCGCAATAGTGTGAACCCTGCCTAAATCAAACCTGGGCAGATTCGCTTATCCCTATTAATGATCAGTGTTTCACTTTTATGCGTGATTGTTACTTTGGAACATTTTGCTGCATGCCATTTGTACGTTTATACTTTCAAATTTACAAAACACTGTCTCCTAAATTTTTGGAAAGATATTTTACAATTTTTACGTGTTATCACCTTCTTCACCCTTTGTCATGTGCACGACAGGTAGTCATTTTAAAGTGCTTCTTTCTGAATATGTTTTTAAATCCAATAAAAGGATTTCTTATTATAGTCATTCCAGGTTCAGAAAAGCCAAGTGATTAGCTCTGTTTGGCAGTTCTAGACAGGATTGCCGACCTCCTAGATAATAATAGAGGAGAAAGAAGCAAGGAAAGCAATTACACTGACAGCTAAGTTAGAAAACGAACAGAAAAAAAAAGAGGGGAGGAAACTCTCTGCAGACTTCACAGAATAAATATCACAGATAATACCACAAATAGAAGCCTTGTCATTTATAAAAAGACTCATATAAAATGCCTTTGATTTAGTTATGATCTTCTCTGGGAGATATTTGGCTTATGTATTAAAGTTCATTTTATCATACAACATGTCCAGTGATGGTAAGGCCTAATCATCAAAAATTAACAGTAAGGCCTCTTTCACACGGACTGTCCGTTCAGGTCCGCCTGTCAGTTTTTTAGGCGGACCTGAACGGACACTCCATGGAGGTCTATGGAGCGTCGGATGTCAGCCGTGACATGTCCACTGACATCCGTCCCGATCCGAAAAAGTGTAACGGAGGAAAACCCTACTTTTCCATCCGTTTTCGGATTGGATCGGGTGACGACGGACTCTACGGTCCGTCATCACCCGATCCCCCATAGGGGAGAGCGGCGCTCTGACGGGTCCGTCGCTGCACAGTGTGCAGCGACGGACCTGTCATCTTCCTGCTCAGCGGGGATCGGCGAAGCGATCCCCGCTGAGCAAGC
Organism: Lithobates septentrionalis; assembly: GCA_037952835.1. Lineage (NCBI taxonomy): Eukaryota > Metazoa > Chordata > Amphibia > Anura > Ranidae > Lithobates > Lithobates septentrionalis. Next base: position 1,399,934 of record JBBDGP010001627.1, read on the forward strand.
GGATGTTCACGGGGCGGATCATCACTGATCCGCCCCATGTGAAAGAGCCCTAAATTAAGAAAACAGTAGCATTCCAACTTTGTGTATGCATACAGTAGGTGCAGCCTATTGCATTAGGGTTTGCACCCCAAAGCGCAAACACACATGCATGTATGTGTATGTATACGGTGTCAGTAGAGCAGTGGCCATGTCAGTAGGGCAGAGGTTGGTGTAAGTAGGACAGTGGATGGCAGGGCTGCTGATAAGGCAATACAGCCGGCCCTCCTGTACCGGGCCCCAACAGTTCAAAAGAAGGGTGCCATGCAGGAGGGCCAGATGTAATGCCTTATTGCTGACACCTGTGACTCTTGTGGATCCCCCTACAATGCTGCTGGCTTCTACTTCTCTTTCTCCTTCTGGCTGCACTGCAGGGGGATCAGTTCTAGGATCTGTGCCCTTCCTCCTTCTCAGCACTGTTGGCTTCTTTCCTATCCTCTCCCACTGGCTGCTGTGGGCACACACCGATCGCTCCTGTGTTCATTCATCACTGAAGCATAGTAAACTATGGTTACTGTGCTTCAGTTTGTGAATGAACAGGAAGACACAGAGGGCTTCCCATTCATTCACTGTCCAGTGCAGCTGAGGCTGAAGAGAAAGGGACTGATAAGTTTATGTCCTCAATCCCTTTCTCTATCTCAAATGTGAGACATCAGGGACCCCCAACAGGGCAGTTAAAAAATGTCAAGAAAAAAATAAAATATATAAAACTCTAAAAAAAGTAAACATTTTAAAATTCTAAAAAAATTGTAAAGTGTAATTGTAAGTGTAAAAAAAGAGACTTGTTCAAAAGAGCATTTAACAGGCGTGTTAAAGAGGAAGTAAACCTTCCTGTATACTTTGTACCTATAGGTAAGCCTATAACATGGCTTACCTATAGATACTGTAAATATCTCCTAAACGTGCATAGTTTAGGAGACAATTACTGTATACTGCGCCGATGATGTCATCGGCGCATGCGCTCTGAAGAAACGACAACCCGTAACGTTTCATCAGTTGCGTGTGCCATGACCGGCAGCTCCCACGCACATGCGCGTTCTGTGGCTCTGGCCAGTCACAGAGTCTGAGTCCGCGGCCCCAGAAGGAAGACAGGAGAAGATGGATGCGGCCTCCTTCGTTTGAAGGTAAGTGTCATATAATGTGCTAGTATGCTATGCATACTAGCACATTATGCCTTTACTTTGCAGGGAAGAAAAAAAAAACATCCGGCTTTCCTTACTCTTTAAATGCTCACCACCTGTCAAATGCTCTTTGAACAGCATTCCACTGCCTGCTTTAATCCCACGTTTGCGGGGCGCTTACAGAGCAGCTCTATTCAATTGAATGAGTACTGAATGATGAGGGTTTTATTTCTGCCCTGGCTGCAAAGCATAGCATCGTGGCTGTGCCAATTTAGCGAAAATATCATTAGCAATTTTCAGAAAGGGGGGAATCCTGACAGGTAGGCTGTACGGGGCCCTGTGATATCTAACAGCAGCCTTGGTGGATGGTGTCAGTCATTTGAGCAGTGGATATGTCAATAGGGCAGAGGTTGGTGTCAGTAGGACAGTGCATAGTATCAGTCAGTACAGCAGTGTACGGTGTCAGTAGGGCAGAGATTGGTGTCAGTAGTACAGTGTCAGTAGTTTTTTATTTGTATTATTTTTTTTACATTTTTTTTAGGAGCCCCATTGGGGGGCTGTGGTGAAATATTAGGGGTCTATGTCTTACATTTGAACAGAGAAAAGGACTGAGGACAGTCTCTTTCTCTGCTGCCTTGGCTGCACTGGACAGTGAATAAATGGAAAGTGCTCTGTGCTGAGTGGCTTCCTCCTCATTCACAAAATAAAGCATAGTAAACACAATTTACTATGCCTTAGGTATTAATGTACACAGTTATTGATCGATATTGATCACTCAATGTGTTCATTCAGAAAAGGAAGGGGCCAGTAAATTACATACTTACTGCCCCCTTCCCTACACTCCATAATAAAACGATCCCCTGCAGCAGCGGGAGGGAGAGGTGGGGGCAGAAAGAAGAGGGACAGGAGGGGTGGCAGGGGCGGCATTTACTGGTATCGATCCCCTGTATTTTCCCGTGACAGCTGAATGCCGGTGGGAGGAAGAGGAGGAGTGTAAGGAGTTAAATCTGCTTAGACCTGGACAGTCAGTGGAATTAGTGTCAGAGCACTGGAAGCATTCAATGCACAAGACAAGATAGCCATTTGAATGAATGCTTAGTTTTAATGGCAGGTGAGCAGAGTTATATACAGGATACAGACAAAGAATATTGCACAACTTAACCACTTGCCAACCACCTCACGACGATATACGTCGGCAGAATGGCACGGGCAGGCAGAAACACGTACCTGTACGTGATCTGCCTCCCGCGGGCGGGGGGTCCGATCGGACCCCCCCCCCAGTGCCTGAGGCGGCCGGCATTTCTTCGCGGGCAATGAGAGGTGAGGGGGAGGCCATCCATTCGTGGCCACCCCCTCCCGATCGCTCCCGGCGAATGAAAATCCTTCTTCTGCCTCTGTAATGTAAACAGAGGGAGAGGAAGTGATGCCATCCCTCCTCGAGCCAGTCTTTTCGTTCCGGCGCCGAGGAGAGAAGAAATGAATGTAAGTTACGCCAACACTACACTAACAGTAGAACACACTAGGCATACTTTTCACCCCCATCACCCCCCGATCACCCCCCCTGTACCCCCTGTCACACTGACACCAATAGCAGTTTTTTTTTTTGCATTGGTGTTAGTTTGTGACAGTTATAAGTGTTAGAGCAGTTAGGTTAGCCCCCTTTAGGTCTGGGGTACCTCCCTTTAGGTCCAGGGTACCCCCCTAACCCCCCTAATAAAGGTTAATCCCTTGATCACCCCCTGTCGCCAGTGTCACTAAGTGATCGTTTTTCTGATCGCTGTATTAGTGACGCAGGTGATGCTAGTTAGGGAGGTAAGTATATAGGTTCGCTGTCAGTGTTTTATAGCGACAGGGACCCCCATATACTACCTACTAAAGGTTTTAACCCCCTGATTGCCCCCTAGTTAACCCTTTCACCAGCGATCACCATATAAGTGTTACGGGTGACGCTGGTTAGTTAGTTTGTTTTTTATAGTTTATTATAGTTTTAGGGCACCCGCCGTTTATTACCTTATAAAGGTTTAACCCCCTAATTGCCCGGCGGTGATATAAGTTACGTTTTTAGAGTCAGATAAGGTCTGCGTCGCCCCAGGCAGCGTCAGATTAGCACCAGTACCGCTAACACCCACGCACGCAGCATACACCTCCCTTAGTGCTATAGTATCTGAACGGATCGATATCTGATCCGATCAGATCTCTACTAGCATCCCCAGCAGTTTAGGGTTCCCAAAAATGCAGTTTTAGCGGGATCAGCCCAGATACCTGCTAGCACCTGCGTTTTGCCCCTCGGCCCAGCCCTGCCCAGCCCACCCAAGTGCAGTATCGATCGATCACTGACACTTACAAAACACTAAGAACACATAACTGCAGCGTTCGCAGAGTCAGGCCTGATCCCTGCAATCGCTAACAGTTTTTTGGTAGCATTTTGAATCAGTCGCTAACATTCAGGAGCTTTTTTGCCTGTGAGTCTCACCAGTGTACCCCTAAATTTAGAGCCCAAAATGGCAAATCGAAGGTACACTAGTGAAGAGGCCTACACGTTTCTGAGCATGACAGATAGTGAAGAGGAAGTCACTCATCTGTCAGATTCAGGCTCAGAATACGATCCTGTAGAGGACAGCGGCTCCATGACAGATGGCTCTGACGACGGAGTTGTGGTCCCTGCTAAGGTCAGGCGTACCAGACCCCGAACTTCTTCTTCTGTCCTTGAAGTGCAAGAACCGCAGGTACCTCGTATGGAGCAGAGAAGTACTAGCCCCGCTATTCCTTCTGGTGAACTGGCAAGCACCAGCGGCCTAGTACACCCTGGTCGTATATCCAGCACTGCAGTATTGCGTGGTGACGTGGCGAGTCCCATAAGTGCAGTTCAAGCTGGCGAGGTGGCAAGCACTAGTAGTGTCCTGCTGCCACCAAGAAGACAAACACAGGCCCGTCGTGCCCATAGTGCCTTTCCTGCTGCATTCGCCAATCCGAATTGGGTACCCACCACTTCTGCAGCACCCGTACTTCCCCCATTCACTGGCCAACCCGGAATTCAGGTGGAAACAGTTGATTTTACGCCACTGGATTTTTATTTGCTGTTTTTCACCGAAGATCTCTATAGATCTATTGTGGACCAAAGCAATTTATACGCTGGTCAACACATCGCCGCTAATCCCCAGTCCTCCCTTGCCAGAGATTGGAGACCAATTACGGTCTCCGAATTTAAGCTCTTTCTGGGCCTTTCCCTCAAAATGGGCATAAATAAAAAGAGTGAGTTGCGGTCATATTGGTCCACTGACTCAATTTACCATATGCCCGTGTTCTCTGCTTCCATGGCCAGGGCACGATACAAGCAGATTTTGCGGTTCATGCACTTCAATGACAATGAACTCTGACGTCCTCGTGGAGACCCTGGATACGATCGGCTCTACAAAATTCGGCCCCTCGTAAACCACTTCAACCAACGTTTTGCAGACTTGTTTATTCCCCATCAAGTTGTCTGCGTTGATGAGTCCCTGATTAAATTTTCTGGCCGTGCCAGATACGGGGTCAAGATGTATAAGCTCTGTGACAGGGCCACAGGCTATACATGTAGTTTTATGGTTTACGAGGGCAAAGATAGTCACGTAGAGCCGACAAACTGCCCTGACTACATAGGAAGCGCTGGCAAGATAGTGTGGGACTTGGTGTCACCCTTATTCGGAAAGGGGTACCACTTGTACGTGGACAATTATTACACGAGCGTGCCACTTTTTAGTCACCTTTTTGATCATCAGATTGGAGCATGTGGCACCGTGCGACCTAATCGCCGGGGCTTTCCCCAGCGGCTTGTAGATTCCCATCTTAGGCTGGGGGAGAGAGCCTGCTTGCAGTGTAATAATTTGCTCGCTATGAAGTGGAGGGACAATAAGAATGTTTTCGTTCTTACCTCCCTTCATGCAGACACGACGGTCCAAATTACTACGGCGACTGGTGTTGTGGAGAAACCCCTCTGTGTCCACGAATATAACCAAAATATGGGAGGGGTGGACCTCAACGACCAGTTGTTGGCGCCGTACCTAGTTGCCCGTAAGGCCATACGCTGGTACAAAAAAGTGTCTGTATACTTATTTCAATTGGCTTTGCTGAACGCTCATGTGCTATACAGAGCTTCAGGACGGACTGGATCCTTCCTTAAATTCCAGGAAGAGATCGTCAGAGCCCTTCTTTATCCAGACGGTGCTCCACCTCACCTTCCCCAACCAAATGCAGTAGGCCGGCTGCATGAGAGGCATTTTCCTTATGTCCTCTAGAGTACCCCTACCCAACGAGCCCCCCAAAGAAGATGTCGTGTCTGTAGCAAGCGCGGATTTAGGCGTGACACCCGGTATTATTGTCCCTCCTGTCCTGACAATCCTGGTCTATGCATTGGTGAATGTTTTGAACGCTACCATACACTAGTTGAGTTTTAGCGTAGGGTACAGCATTGCACAGAGTGGACACACTTTCACAGGGTCTCCCAAGATGCCATCGCATTTTGAGAGACCCAAACCTGGTACCAGTTACAAAAGTTAAAGTTACTAAAAAAAAGTGTAAAAAAAAGTGTAAAAAAATAAAAAAAAATAAAAAATAAAAACACAAAAAAATATAAAATAAAAAAACCAAAAATAGTTGTCGTTTTATTGTTCTCTCTCTCTCTATTCTCTCTCTATTGTTCTGCTCTTTTTTTACTGTATTTTATTCTGCAATGTTTTATTGTTATTATGTTTTACCATGTTTGCTTTTCAGATATGCATTTTTTTTATACTTTACTGTTTACTGTGTATTGTTGGTAACCATTTGATTTTCAGGTACGCTATTCAGCTGCAGAGCGGATTTATTTATTTTGACAGCAACAGCGTTTGCTCCCACGATATATAAAGCCGTGACTCCAGCGCTGTCGGAGGTGATTTCACCACCACAGTTACATACTTCAGCATATATGCCGAAGCATGGGGGCAGCAGTGGGTGGAGGAGCGATTTGCTCCTGCCTTTTGTGGGAGGATGCCCCCATGCTTCGGCATATATATATTTTAGGCACAGGTTGCGTTAAATGTTTTATTTTTTACTTTTTTTTTTTGTATTTGCTTTGCAGGTATGGTAAGTCTTACTGTTATACTGTAATGTTACTTTGTTTTATTGTTAACCATCATTTGCTTAGCAGATACGCCATTCAGTTGCAGCACGGATTTATTTATCTTGACAGCAACAGCGTTTGCTCCCACGATACATAAAGCCGTGACTCCAGCGCTGTCGGAGGTGATTTCACCACCACAGTTACATACTTCAGCATATATGCCGAAGCGTGGGGGCAGCAGAGGGCAGAGGAGTGATTTGCTCCTCACTTTTGCGGGAGGATGCCCCCATGCTTCGGCATATACCGTATTTATCGGCGTATAACACGCATTTTTTTCCTCTTAAAATCAGGGGAAAATCGTGGGGGCGTGTTATACGCCGATCCCCACTATTTTGTGATCTGTCGGAGCGATCGCCGCGATCGCCGCCGACATTCACATAGCGTGGATTTTTAAATATGGCGCCGCGGAGTTCGGAGGGACTCGGCGGCGCTCGTTCAGCTGAACCAGCGCCACCGAGGACACAGTGACTGGGCGGAGCCGAGATACACATAGCCGAGGGTTCTCGGCTATTCTCGGCGCCCTTCACAGTCATGCCCAGTCCCGCCATTGGACCTGTGTTATGTCCATCATGGGGACTGGGCGTGACTGTGAACGGCGCCGAGAATATCCGAGAACCCTCGGCTATGTGTATCTCGGCTCCGCCCAGTCACTGTGTTCTCGGCGGCGCTCGTTCAGCTGAACGAGCGCCGCCGAGTCCCTCCGAACTCCGCGGCGCCATATTTAAAAATCAAAACTAAACTTTTGCATGTCGGCGGCGACAAGGCTGCACGGACCACTGGGGCAAGGCTGCACTGGGGCAAGGCTGCACTGGGGACAAGGCTGCACGGACCACTGGGGCAAGGCTGCACTGGGGCAAGGCTGCACTGGGGCAAAGCTGCACTGGGGCAAGGCTGCACTGGGGCAAAGCTGCACTGGGGCAAGGCTGCACTGGGGCAAAGCTGCACTGGGGCAAAGCTGCACTGGGGCAAAGCTGCACTGGGGCAATGCTGCACTGACAAGGCTGCACTGACAAGGCTGCACTGGGGCAAAGCTGCACTGACAAGGCTGCACTGGGGCAAAGCTGCACTGACAATTCTGCACTGGGGCAAAGCTGCACTGACAAGGCTGCACTGGAGCAAAGCTGCACTAACAAGGCTGCACTGGACACTGGGGCAAGGCTGCAGATGGACACGATAAGGCTGCATTGATCGGCATTTAAATGTAAGTTTTTTTTCCTTAAACTTCCCTCCTAAAAGGTTTTTTCCTTAAAATTCCCTCCTAAACTTGGGGCGCGTGTTATACGCCGATAAATACGGTATATACAGTGATTGAATAAATTGTAGCGCTAAAAAACACATGTGCAAATATCTCTGTGCACATAAACATAGTGTCCCAATAATGACGTGTTGTCAAAGCAAAAAAAGTCCACAGTGAATATATGTGATCCATGTGGCTCAGATGTCATCAAACTTAACGGATAGATGGGATACGCTTACCGGAAATGTTGGATTCTACTGCCATGAGCATAGAATCAATAGAGCTTTGTGCCACCAAGGGCGGATGTGTAGAGTGGTGGAGGCAAGGTAGAGCCTCTGCCAAGCCGGGATGTCCCTCTTGGTCCACTGGAACAGGACAGGGTTGGTTCCAAAAAAAAAGAGTTTCTCAGTTCACCGGAACATGTGGAAAAAAGAGGGATGCTTCCACATAGTGTAACTCAGGGTATTTTATTACTAAAAAACCACAATACATAAAACGTGATCACGAATAAAAAGGCAGTGTACAGGGTATATAAAACCGCTCGAGAAAGGGCTTTGTCTTCAAGTGGTTAGAAGAGTGGGTGATGTGTGACATATGTTGTGTGCTTCTAAATGTTGTGCATAAAATGCCAGGACAGTTCAACCCCCCCCCCCCCAAACAACCCCACTTTGGAAAGTAGACACCCCAAGCTATTTGCTGAGTGGAATGTTGAGTCTATGGAATATTTTATATTGTGACACAAGTTGCGGGAAAAAGACACATTTTTTTTTGCACAAAGTTGTCACTAAATGATATATTGCTCAAACATGCCATGGGAATATGTGAAATTACACCCTAAAATACATTCTGTTGCTTCTTCTGAGTACGGGGATACCACATGTGTGAGACTTTTTGGGAGCCTAGCCGCGTACAGGACCCCGAAAACCAAGCACCGCCTTCAGGCTTTCTAAGGGCGTAAATTTTTGATTTCACTCTTCACTGCCTATCACAGTTTCGGAGGCCATGGAATGCCCAGGTGGCACAACCCCCCCCAAATGACCCCATTTTGGAAAGTAGACACCCCAAGCTATTTGCTGAGAGGTATAGTGAGTATTTTGCAGACCTCGCTTTTTGTCACAAAGTTTTGAAAATTGAAAAAAGAAAAAAAAATGTTTTTTTCTTGTCTTTCTTCATTTTCAAAAACAAATGAGAGCTGCAAAATACTCACCATGCCTCTCAGCAAATAGCTTGGGGTGTCTACTTTCCAAAATGGTGTAATTTGGGGGGGGGTTTGTGCTATCTTGGCATTTTATGGCCTTCGAAACTGTGATAGGTAGTGAGGAGTGAATCAAAAATTTACGCCCTTAGAAATCCTGAAGGCGGTGATTGGTTTTCGGGGCCCCGTACGCGGCGAGGCTCCCAAAAAGTCCCACACATGTGGTATCCCCGTACTCAGGAGAAGCAGCAGAATGTATTTTGGGGTGTAATTCCACATATGCCCACTGCATGTTTGAGCAATATATCATTTAGTGACAACTTTGTGCAAAAAAGAAAAAATTGTCACTTTCCTGCAACTTGTGTCAAAATATAAAATATTCCATGGACTCAACATGTCTCTCAGCAAATAGCTTGGGATGTCTACTTTCCAAAATGGGGTCATTTGGGGGGGGGGGGGTTTTGCCATCTGGGCATTTTATGGCCTTCAAAACTGTGATAGGTAGTGAGGAGTGAAATCAAAACTTTACGCCCTTAGAAATCCTGAAGGCGGTGCTTGGTTTCGGGGCCCCGTATGCGGCTAGGCTCCCAAAAAGTCCCACACATGTGGTATCCCCGTACTCAGGAGAAGCAGCAGAATGTATTTTGGGGTGTAATTCCACATATGCCCATAGTATGTTTGAGCAATATATCATTTAGTGACAACTTTGTACAAAAAAAAAAAATTGTCACTTTCCCGCAACTTGTGTCAAAATATAAAATATTCCATGGATTCAACATGCCTCTCCGCAATTAGCTTGGGGTGTCTACTTTCCAAAATAGGGGCATTTGGGGGGGTTTTGTGCCATCTTGGCATTTTATGACCTTCAAAACTGTGATAGGTAGTGAGGAGTGAAATCAAAAATTTACGCCCTTAGAAATTCTGAAGGCGGTGCTTGGTTTTCGGGGCCCAGTACGCGGCTAGGCTCCCAAAAAGTCCCACACATGTGGTATCCCCATACTCAGGAGAAGCAGCTAAATGTATTTTGGGGTGCAATTCCACATATGCCCATGGCCTGTGTGAGCAATATATCATTTAGTGACAAATTTGTGCAAAAAAAAAAAAATGGTCACTTTCCCGCAACTTGTGTCAAAATATAAAATATTCCATGGACTCAACATGCTTCTTAGCAAATAGCTTGTGGTGTCTACTTTCCAAAATGGGGTCATTTGGGGGGGTTTGGTGCCATCTTGGCATTTTATGGCCTTCAAAACTGTGATAGGTAGTGAGGAGTGAAATCAAAAATTCACGCCCTTAGAAATCCTGAAGGCGGTGCTTGGATTTCGGGGCCCCGTGCGCAGCTAGGCTCCCAAAAAGTCCCACACATGTGGTATCCCCATACTCAGGAGAAGCAGTTAAATGTATTTTGGGGTGCAATTCCACATATGCCCATGGCCTGTGTGAGCAATATATCATTTAGTAACAACTTTTTGTAAATTTTTTTTTTTTTGTCATTATTCAATCACTTGGGAGAAAAAAAATTAATATTCAATGGGCTCAACACGCCTCTCAGCAATTTCCTTGGGGTGTCTACTTTCCAAAATGGGGTCATTTGTGGGGGTTTTGTACTGCCCTGCCATTTTAGCACCTCAAGAAATGACATAGGCAGTCCTAAATTAAAGGCTGTGTAAATTTCAGAAAATGTACCCTAGTTTGTAGGCGCTATAACTTTTGCGCAAACCAATAAATATACACTTATTGACATTTTTTTTACCAAAGACATGTGGCCGAATACATTTTGGCCTAAATGTATGACTAAAATTGAGTTTATTGAATTTTTTTTATAACAAAAAGTAGAAAATATCATTTTTTTTCAAAATTTTCGGTCTTTTTCGTTTATAACGCAAAAAATAAAAACGGCAGAGGTGATCAAATACCATCAAAAGAAAGCTCTATTTGTGGGAAGAAAAGGACACAAATTTCGTTTGGGTACAGCATTGCATGACCGCGCAATTAGCAGTTAAAGCGACGCAGTGCCAAATTGTAAAAAGTGCTCTGGTCAGGAAGGGGGTAAATCCTTCCGGGGCTGAAGTGGTTAAAGAGAAAGGAGGGAGGACAGAGTTCATTACATGAGGCATAATTCCTTTATAAATATGGCATCTCAAACATAGTCTCTAGTATTTTAGCTGACGGTTGATATTATCTAAAAACATAATTTAAACTATTTAATGCTGACGTTTTGACTTTGTCTGAAGACATCATTTCAAAACCAGTTCTTAGCAGACCTTATCTATCCTGTGGTCGTTGTGACAAACAAGACCCTAAAATAATGATATTCCCCTGTCAGCTATTTTTTTTATTTTTTATAATCTTTTTTTATTTTTAAAATCAACACATAACAAGACATGTCCAATAATATCAAGTCATAGAATCATCGACCACGTAGGGTCGCGTAGGTGACCAACATATATCTATTAGTTTGAACAAAACAAAAACAAAAACAAGAACATATATTATCATATGATAATATAAAAGTGCTAGGCATGGAAAGACTCTGAGAAGCCCAAGTGGAGTTCCAAAAGTAACAATATGAAAGTTATTTAATTGTGGGATGCAAAGGGAGTATAAACTAGCCCAAAAATACCCCAGAGGTAGGCCCGAAATGGGCTGCCCTCTGGGGTGTGTGAGGCGTATGGTCCATTGGCTCGTGGCTGGGGAAAGAGGGGGGGGGCTCAAGGCCTCCATCAATCCACCCCCAGCTCCTCCACAGGCCAGGAAGTCCATATTTGTGCCCAGATGGGACTGACAGGATTCCCAGTAATGCTAGGATCTGTCCCACAGGGCATAGGAGCCACACTGATCGACTTCTAAACAACTGTCCCACATGAGTGTCCCATACATTTGTAATATATAAACAATGAGTAATGGTAAAACATAGTAGAAAGGGGAAGAATAGTAAGGGGGAAAAAAAGGAAAAGGAGAGGAAAGAAAGATGGAAAGGGTAAGGAGGGTGGATCAGGTTACCTGTGGATTAAAGATGAGTATCTTCCACGTCTACACCGGGCCCGTCATGACTGAGTTCAGGTGTTCTCCAGTGTTGGTCCGGGGGGGTTGGGTCTTAGCTGCCCTAAGGTCTCTGAGTGCGGGGTCTGCCAATTCCAATAGTGCAACATCTAAACTAGAAGGTACCTTGGCAGAGTCTGAGGTATATTCAGTCCAGGGCGCCCAAGTGTTATGGAACCGGTCTTTACAGCCCCTATTAGTCGCCACCCAGTCCTATGCCACCCGGACCTCACTCACCCTATTGATCCACTCTTCTCTAGTGGGAATCGTGGGTTTAAATTGGGATCAAGCGCCGCGCTGCATTCAACAAATGAGGCAGCACACTTTTTTTATATCGGTTGAGTGGGATCGGGGGGACATGCAGGAGAAAGTGAGTCGGAGACAGAGGTACAGCTATCCCTGTCACTATTTTAATTTGGTTTTGTATATCTTCCCAGAAGGGTTTAATCAGGGAACATTCTCACCATATATGTTTTAACGTACCTCTATGTCCACAACCTCTCCAGCACATTTCGGATGTGGAGGGTTAAAAGCGGATCATGTCTGTCGGTACTCTGTACCATCGAGACAGTAGCTTAAAGTTCGTCTCTTGAGTTTTGGAGTCTATAGAGGATGAGTGGGTAAGATGATATAGGTGTGATAAGCTTGATTCTGTAAAAGTTAGTCCCAAGTCAGTCTCCCAACGCCGTATATAGGCTGGTTTATTGTAGGGAACAGCTTAGCCCAGTATTTTATGTAGTTCTGACACCAGGTGAGGCGTGGGCTCTTCAGCAATGAAGATTTGCTCAAGTTGGGTGAGGAGCGATGGGTCCCTAATCGAGTTTCTGTGTACTTGAAAGAAATGGTGTAGCTGCCTGTACTTCCAAAAGTTCATCCGTGAGCCCTGACGGCCCACAGGCAGAGCCTCATAACTCAAGAGTTTACTGTTTTTCATGAGCTTACCACAACTGGCGTCTCCACCTTCTAGCCATGACTCAAAAAAGCCCATTTGCTCGCCCGGTGGGAACCAAAGGAAATCCCCCAGCGGAGCCAATGGGGACACTGGAGGGGCCAACTTCAGCAGCGGGTTAATCTTATCCCAGATCGACAGAACCTGAGTCGTCAAGGGGGAAGTCATTTCCGATAATTCCCTATGCTCTTGGGACAACCAGGGAGCATAGGCTAAGTTTCTACCCGCTAGGCATTTTTCCAGGGACACCCACAGTTTTGAGCAAGTGTGGAAACGCTAGTTAAGCATCCTCTGTAAGTCTATAGCCCTGTAGTATCGTCTGATGTCTGGAACTCCCAGGCCACCATTCTGCCTTGAACGTCGCAGAACCTGAAGAGCTATCCTAGGTTTGCATGCGTTCCATATAAAGTCAGACATTAGGCTGGATAGTTTGTCAAAAAAAGGGCGAGGTAGGGGGATTGGTAGCATCTGTAAATAGAAAAGAATGCGGGGCAAGATGTTCATCTTTATTATATTTATTCTGCCTATCCATGTACACCCGTCTGCGTCCATTGGGAGAGGTCTTTTTTTACCACAGCAAGCAACGGGAGATAATTGGCGGTGTAAAGGTTATCAAAGCGATCTGTGAGTTGCACACCCAGATATCGTATGGACGACGAAGCCCAAGTAAAGGGGAAAGCGGCTTTAAGGGTTGCGGCCATGTGGGGCGCCAGGCAAATGGGGAGAATCTCAGATTTTGAGAAATTTATTTTAAAATTAGAAAGAGACCCAAAAAGCTTCAGTTCCTTCATTAAATTAGGCAAGGAGAGCAGGGGGTCCGAAAGATGGAACAGGACGTCATCGGCATAAGCCGAGAGTTTGTGTTCTGTATTACCCACCTTAAGGCCCTTAATGTCGGGGCTAGCACGTACTGTGCGGAGAAATGGCTCCAGCACTAGGGCAAACAGGAGAGGTGAAAGAGGGCACCGCTGCCTCGTGCCGTTTCTGATGGGGAAGCGAGCTGAAAGGGTCCCATTTACCTTGACCTGGGTGTGGGGTGTTGAATATAGGGCCATAATAGATGACAGCATTCGCGGGCCTAATCGCAATAACCGGAGCACTGCTGATAAATAAGACCAGTCAACTCAGTGGACCGCTTTTTCAGCGTCTGTTGATAATATTAGATAGGGTTGTGGAACCGGGCGGGAACGGGCCCAGTGTATAAGGTGCACCGCCCGGAGAAAGTTGTCTCTGGCCTCTCTACCAGTTATGAAACCCGTTTGGTCTAGGTGGACAATGTCGGGGACAAGGTGCTTAAGTCTGTTTGCCAACATTTTTGCTAGAATTTTTATGTCTGAGTTAAGAAGGGATATTGGGCGAAAGCTCTGAGGGACAGTGGAGTCCTTGCCTTCTTTCGGAATCACAGTGATATGGGCCAAGAGGGCCTCTGGGGGGATGTTCCCGCCGTCTGCTATAGAATTAAAGTATTCACACATGGGATTCTCTAGGTGGGTCAGGAAAGCTTTGTAATATGCTTTAGTAAACCCGTCTGGTCCGGGGCTCTTCCCGGCAAGGAGTCCACCATAGCACGAACATAAGTGCTGTGAGGCCTGCTGCAATCAGGTATTCTTGGGTCACACATCGTCTAGTTTCTCGTGAGGCGAGGGAAAGATCGGAGTCTAAGTTATACAAAGCGGCATAATAGTCTCAGAACCCTGCAGCAATTTTAAAGGATTGTATAAGCGGGAGTCCTGAGGCGTCATGTAATTTGTGTATGTACGTCTGTGCGTGACGTTTCCGGAGGGCACGAGCCAACATCCGCCCGCATTTGTTCCCATGTTCATAATATTTATGGGCCATGAAGCGTAATTGTTTGCGGGTTTGACGGTCAAGCAGACGCAGAAATAGTTCCCGTAGTTCTGTCAGGTTCTTCAACGCCTCAGGGCTCCCGTTAGCTTTGTGTCTAAGCTCAGCCTTCTGAAGTGCGGTATGCACTCTCAAGAAGTCAGCCTGGCATATCTTTTTAAGTCTGGAGCCCTGAGAAATCAGTGTAACTCTGACTACAGCCTTATGGGCTTCCCAGACCATCCCCTCATTTTGTTCATCAGTTGGGTTTCCTTTAAAATAATGGGATAGGGTGTCTGCAACCTCTGCCATCACCACAGCGTCATCTAGCAGGTTGTCGTTTAGTCGCCACGTCCATGCTCTCTGGACACCGGAGGGCACAGTAAATGCCATCATCACCGGAGCGTGGTCCGAAATAGTAATGGTCCCAACTGACTGTAAGAGTTTAAGGATATTGCGATCTACATATATGTGGTCAATGTGGGTGTATACATCATGCACTTTAGAGTAGTAGCTAAAGTCACGGTCTAATGGGTTAAGCGTCTGCCAGCTATCAGTCAGTAAATGGGACTGAATGGTCTTGAGGAAGTGTTTGAGGAATGCATAGGAATGTGAGGGTCTCGCGTGGGAGGTATCTAACAAAGGGATAGGGCTTACATTGAAGTCGCCTCCTAAAATTAGGAAGTCTTCTATAAAATCTGCTAGGCGGTCTAACGTATTGTCAATGAATGAGAGTTGGTCGGCATTGGGGGCATAAATTGTCGCAAACGTGTATTTCTGGTAAGCAATACTACCCTTCACAAAGACATATCTGCCCAAGGGGTCTACTTTATATTCCGAGGGTTGAAAGGGACACGTCTTATGTATGGCTATAGCTGTCTCTTTAGATTTGGGAGTCGGAGAAGTGCTAATGAACCACTGGTTGTAGAGATGAGTAGGTAGCTTGGGAAGGGATTTAGGCGTAAAGTGGGTTTCCTGGAGTAAGACCACCTGAGTCTTTAGTTGTTTTAGTTCCCCCCCACAGCGTTTATGAGGGGAGCAAAGGCCCCTGATGTTATATAATTATATAATATATATAATAGGTATATTATATAATCTGGAAGTGGAAAGAACATCATTTCACTATAAACCGGTTGCGACCAAGTGCTTCTCGCAAGATTTCTGACAGAGGAGTTAAAAGAATTATCAGAAGAGTTGTCTAAGAGCCAAGGACCACTTGTGGAGAGCTTCAGAAAGACCTGGAATTAGCAAGTACAATTGTTTCAAAGAAAACAATAAGTAATGCACTGTATGCACACTCACTACGCAAGACTCCATTGCTGAAGAAAAAGCATGTTGAAACTCATTTACATTTAGACAAGCTACATAACATTTAGACAAGCTTGTGAAATACTGGGAGAATATAGTCTGATCAGATGAGCCAAAAATTGAACTCTTTGGATGCCATAATACACACCATGTTTGGAGGTCACATGGCACTGCACATCACCCCAAAAACACCATACCAACAGTGAAGTTTGGAGGTGGGAACATCATGGTGTTGGGCTGTTTTTCAACATACTGTACTGGCAAACTTGATAAAAATTTCCTGCCATCTACCAGGATGATGAAGATGAAATGAGGGTGAACATTTCAGCAAGACAATGATCCCAAACACAAAGCCAAGGAAACTCTAAATAGGTTTCAAAGAAAGAAAATAAAGCTGCTAGAATGGCCCAGCCAATCACCTGCATTGAATATAATAGAAAATCTATGGAAAGAACTAAAGATCAGAGTTCATAGAAGAGGCCCACAGAACCTTCAAGATTTGAAGACTGTGTGGAGGAATGGGCCAAAATCACACCTGAGCAATGCATGCGACTAGTTTCTCCATGTGGGAGGCGTCTTATAGCTGCCATTACCAACAAAGGATTTTGTACAAAGTATTAAATAAATTTCAGTTAGCGTGTTCAATACGTTTTCACTGTGTCATTCCATTTTTTTTACACATAACTTCATTTCTGAACTTATTTCTTTTATTTTCTTTCTTTAGTTCATGGTTTGTTACCGACATGTGGTGAAAGTTTCATGTCAATAGCACCTAAATATATTTACCTAGAAAAATGGTGAAGTGTTCAATACTTTACCCACTGTATATACAGTCTATTTATAAAGGTAAAGTACAGTATACTCAACAACGGGCCAGGTTTTCATATACAGTTTTGCTCATACATACCCTGGCAGAATTTATGATTTCTTGGCCATTTTTCAGAGATTGTAATTGATAACACAAAAACTTTTCTTTCACTCATGGTTAGTGTTTGGCTGAAGCCATTTATTATCAATCAACTGTGTTTATTATTTTAAAATCATAATTACAACAGAAACTACCAAAATGACTCTGATCAAAAGTTTACATACCCCAGTTCTTAATACCATGTATTGCCCCCTTTAACATCAATGACAGCTTGAAGTCTTTTGTGGTATTTGTGGATGAGGCACTTTATCTACTCGGATGGTAAACTGGCCATTGCTCTTGGCAAAAAGCCTCCAGCTCCTGTAAATTCTTGGGCTGTCTTGAAAGAACTGCACATTTGAGATCTCCCCAGAGTGGCTCAATGATATTGAGGTCAGGAGACTGAGACGGCCACTCCAGAACCTTCTCTTTATTTTGTTGTAGCCAATGGCAGGTCGACTTGGCCTTGTGTTTTGGATGATTGTCATTTTGGAATGTCCAAGTACGTCCCACACACAGCTTCCTGGCTGATGAATGCAAATGTTCGTCCATTTTTTTTTTGATAATATACTGCATTCATCTTGCCATCAATTTTGACCAAATTTCCTGTGCCTTTGTAGCTCACACATCCCCAAAACATCAGCGATCCACCACCGTGTTTCACAGTAGGAATGATGTACCTTTCATCATAGGCCTTGTTGACTCCTCTCCAAATTTAGTGTTTATGGTTGTGGCCAATAAGCTAAATTTTGGTGTCATCACTCCAAATGACTTTGTGCCAGAAGGTTTGAAGCTTGTCTCTTGCTGTTTGGCGTATTGTAAGCGGGATACTTTGTGACATTTGCATAGTAATGGCTTTCTTCTGGTGACTTGACCATGCAGCCCATCTTTCTTCAAGTGCCTCCTTATTGTGCATCTTAAAACAGCCACACCACATGTTTTCAGAGTTCTGTATTTCATCTGAAGTTATTTGTGGGTTTTTCTTTGCATACCGAACTATTTTCTTGGCAGTTGTGGCTGAAATTATAGTTGGTCTACCTGACCGTGGTTTGGTTTCAACAGAACCCCTCATTTTCCACTTCTTGATTAGAGTTTGAACACTGCTGATTGGCATTCTCAATTCCTTGGATATTTTTTTATATCCCTTTCCTGTTCTGTACAGTTCAAGTACCCTTTCCCGCAGATCCTTTGACAATTCTTTTGCTTTCACCATGACCCAGAATCCAGAAACGTCAGTGCAGAACTGGATAAAAGATGCAAGGGTCTGTCAGGAGTCCAAAAACTCATTGACCTATAATACACAAACACTAATTAGAAGCAAACAGTTCACATGTGAGGATGGTTACCTTTAATAACCATTCAAACCCCTTTTATGTCAACTTGTGTGCATGTTATCAGGCCAAAATCACCAGGGTATGTAAACTTTTGATCAGGGTCATTTCGGTAGTTTCTGTTGTCATTATGATTTAAAAAGAGTAAACACAGTTGATTGATAATAAATGGCTTCAGTCAAACACTAACCATGAGTGAAAGAAAAGTTTTTGTGTTATCATTCATATTCTCTGAAAAATGGCCAAGAAATCATAAATTCTGCCAGGGTATGTAAACTTCTGAATACAACTGTATATTAAAGTGGATGTAAACCGGATAAAACAACTTTTTTAAAAAAAGGCTTGTAACTTGTACAGTATAGAATTTCATGTCAAAATATTGTATAATCCAGCTCTGAGCAGTCCTCTTATCTTTTTTCAGTGAGTTAAAAAAGGGACAGACAGAGAAATACCAGTCAGTTCTTCCTCCATGCTGTGAGTGATAGGTGATTTACATATCTCATGCAGGAGCCTTAGAGAGGCATTATGTGTAATTCCCATCCCCCCTCCTTTCTTCTCCAGCTCACACACAGCTCTGTACAATCGTCCTCTGTGCACATGCGCAGGAATGACATGGGGCCATGAGAGTGCTCTGCCACTCCTGTGCCTGCACTTTAGTCTCCCCTGGTGCAAGGCTCGTCCTCACAATGCTGGCTGGCCAGGGGAGTGTAGTGGTGGGCGGAGGAGTCCTCTGATGTCACAACTCCGCCCACTGAGCGGCGGACAGCAGATCCGCCCACAGATTCGGCAATATTGCAGGGCTCCACACAGCTAAAGGGGTGAATTATGACATGTAAGGATACATGCAGGAGGCATGTATATTCTTCTAGATATGCCCTATATTAGTAAATTAGAAACAATGACAGTGGGTTTACATCCACTTTAAGCCCACAGATAGGGGATGAAATGTAAACTATATGAAACGCACCAATCATGCGAAAGATGCAGGCATCCAGAGTTGGATCTACAAAAATTCCTTGTGTAATCAAAAAGCATTGGACATTAATTATAGCAATATAAAACATGTACGGAAACAAGTCCAAGCACATGGAAACCTATGATGAAGGTGGATTGATACTGACTCAAAAAGTGTTTAGTGTTTAAATGAGGAATGGGATAATAGTGGCACCTAGTGGTTGCCAATGACCAAGTTCACGCTGACATCGAACAGCTCATTTTTTTAAACTAATATCTGTGATATCAATTCAATGTATTATATTTAAAAATTAAGATTTCTACTTCCCTGCACATACACTTACATAACTGTTTTGTTGCGCAGACAGCTAGTACCTTACATAGATTAGTGGTTGATATGAAAGGGCCACGCATTTTGGGAACAGTTAAAATAGTAGGAAAATGAAGGTGGGAGTATAAAAAGGCAATGGCATCTCAAATCCACAACCCTGCACAGAGAGGAGCTGGACTCTTAAACCACTCAACACAGACTGCAAGATTTTAGATGTGAACTTTCACTGCTTTGAAATGGTCTTGGTGCCTCAAACCTGCGTCCATGGACAGAGTAGCTGGCGCTATAACCACTGTGCTACAGTCACTGCCAAGGACAGAAGGTATAAAACTGCCAACTGTCAACTGCCTCTGTCTTTGGCAGTGGCTGTAGCATAGTAGTTAGGTCCCTTCTGTGCATGGTCGTAGTTTCAAGGCACACCTCTGTCGACTTGAGTCTATTGAGTGATGGTTAAAGAGTATGAAAACCCAACATTTCATATTCCTGATATGTGCCTGCTGTACCATGTAGTTGTATGAAAAAGTATCCTGCTCTCTTTGTATTGCTTCCTTTATGTGAAATATTTGGTGTTCCTACCAGTCCCTCTGCTTTCCTATTAAAAACTGACAACACTAGGGAGGAGAACACACTGTGGTTAGTTCTCTAGCAGTGCTGGCAACTCAGCCTCCTCTCCTCCAATAATTAGACATGTCCGGACACCCTTCCCCTGCACAGCCATTCACTGGGAGAAGAAACAGTAGTACACTGACCTTCCACTGGGAAGGTCAGTGTACTACTGTTTCTCCTTCCCAAGCTCTTATGCAGCTGAGAACAGACTGAATGTGATTACATATAAAAAATAGAAAAAAGGCATTTGTAAGGTTTTGTTTATATATCTATACACAAATGTTTTGCCTTTCTTTCTATTTTAAACAGAATGGGTTGTTTTACAAGGTGATCGCTTACAATCACTTTTGGAGCCCCATTTCTCAAGTGTCTTGATGGGTGTAAGGAAGTGCACACCAGAGCCTAGCAGTATGTATCGAGTGACTTAGGAGCCCAGCTACTAAGGGCAGGGATATGGATTTGAGACACCATTGCCTTTAATTTTTTAACATAAATTTTTCTGCTATTATTATAACTATTCCCAAAATGCGTGGCCCTTTCATGTCAACCACTAACCTTTGTATGGTACTAGCTGTAAAGAAAGCACAGAGGGAAGATGCAAGGTAGTGACTGCATGGAATAAACAGCTGTGGAAAATCCAAAATGGATGAATGAATGATTTAGTGAAGAGATGAATTAAACAAATCTACAGCTGGGACACATCAAGAGGAATCGCTGAATGGAAGAGAGATGATGGGATGGAAGGTGGCAAATCAGACCGGCGGGTCCGGCTCCCAGGTCTTCCATAGCTGCTGCCGCTCGGCAGACTCTGGTATCTATTATGCAGAGTATTGAAATCAGTGGTGGTGCATCCATTAAGGGCGCATGGGCGCCACCCACTCTGTCACACCACCCTCCTCTGTGTAGAATGGATGGATTCATGCATAGCATGAATCTATCCATGGCTGTTGTAGCCATGCACGGGAGGACAGAGAAGCATGGAGGATGCAGGAGCCGTCGCTTGATCCGCTGCATGTCCCACAGCTCGCCGCCTTCACCCGCTGCCTGACCCACCACCAGGATGGGGTAAGTGCCAGTCAGATGGCGAGCAGGGGGGGGTCAGAGTGGCTGCATATGATGGGCACAGAGGCTGCATATGATGGGCACAGGCTGCATATGATGGGCACAGTGGCTGCATTTTATGGGGCACAGTGGTTGCATTTTATGGGGCAGAGTGGCTGCATTTTATGGGCACAGTGATTGCAATTGATGGCATAGTGATGCTGCAATTGATTTTTTTTTTAGTATTTTTCAGTTTGTTTGCACCCCCCAAAAATTTTGAGCACCAACTGCCACTGATTGAAATTATGCACTGGAAGCTTCTTGGATACAGCAAACGGCTTTACTTTTATGGAGAATGGCAGAACATATCTTACAGTATGTCTTTATTATGGAACAGGAAGCAGGTATATAAGAGAACACATACACTTAAAACGATAATACTTCCTCTAGTTACATTACCATGCAATACACACTATAATGCTGCAGCACCACCTGCTGCACAGATAGGTATAATGCATACATTATTGTTAGTTTATTAGCAACCATGCTGTTGTTCTTTGCAACAGTATCTACCCCCTCTGAAATCGAGTTCCCTCCATGATCCAGCGGCACCTTGTTTGCTTTTTATGTAAGTGTACTATATTTGTTTTTAAATAAATGCTTTAATGGATCTACTAAGCCCTGCAATTTGGCTATCTGTGTTCTCTAGAAAAAAACAAAACATTATAAATACTTTTTTTCCCTTTTTTATAAGTGATCACATTCCCTCTGTTCTCAGCTACAGAAGAGCTGGGGGAGGAGAAGCAGCAGCACACTGTGCTTGCCAGTGAATGGCTGTACAGGGAGGAAGTCTGATCATTGGAGGAGAGCACACTGAGTTCCCAGCACAGCTAGAGAACTAACCATGGTGTGTTCTTCTGTTTAGCGTGGTCAGTTTTTAATAGGAAAGCAGAGGGACTGACAGGAACACCAGGGATTTCACACAAAGGAAGAAATACAAAGAGAACAGGATACTTTCTCATACAAGTGCATGGTACAGCAGGCACAGATCAGGAATATGAAGTGTTGGGGTAATAAACGCTTTAACCTGGGATAAGTGTATAAATGTAGCAGGGGAATATGTGGAATATAGCAAGGGAGTATGTTGAATATAGCAGGGGAGTATGTTGCATATAGCAGGGGAGTATGTTGAATATGGCAGGGGAGTATGTTGAATATAGCAGGGGAGTATGTTGCAGGGATGTGCAGTGAGGCCAGTGGCTGGTGAAGCACTGGCTAGTATCAGAGCCAGATACACACAGGTTACATACGCCGCAAACGTTAGAGTGAGAGCAATAATTCTAGCACTAGACCTCCTCTGCAAAAAAATTATGGTTTTTACATGTAGGAGAGAAGTGTCAGAATTGGCCTGGATAGCAAGGGGTTAATTACCATAAGTAAATAATATACAAATAATTATTATATATTGTTTTTAAGATAATTTACTATATTTTCAAAAACTGTACTCAAGCAGGTGGCTTAATGGACAAATTACTGATGTTTGAAGCTATAACTTCCAACCAGTAATTTCACAGTAAATAGATAAATAATAAATTATTATGTTATAACATATAGGATAATAATATATGATTTAGCTTGATTAAAACAGTACCTTTTCAGCAGCAGATTCTAATTCTCCCTCTTAACTGTGAGAAAAACATGGGATTATGGATAAATCCTATACACATAAACACGTTTTTTCCTTGTAATTAAGAGGGCTGGGCTGGAAGGGAGCATTTGTCTTTTAGACATATTCCCCCTTCTATAACACTGCAGTGAGAGGCGTGCCTCCACTGCAGCATTTTTATTGGACAGCTTGGGCTAATGGTACTTTACCATTGGTCCAAGACTTTACCATTGGTCCAAGACATTGAGCTCAGTGCCTCTGACAAGAAGTGAGGAGCGGCACTGAGAGCTCATCATCTCAGTCTTCTGTAAACAGAGTGTGCTAGCTTGTATTTAACCACTTATAGACTGAGCCTCTTTTTTGATATGTGTTGTTTACAAGTTAAAAACATTTTTCCTGACAGACTCCATGGCAGCCTACGTGTGGGTTAACCCCGCCTCCTCTCCAATGCTATAGGACCCCATTCCCATAAATGAGTGCTCACCACTAGCTACTGTGTTCCTTTTTTGTCCTCCTCTACGGACCTACACATGCTGTTCGCATCAAGATTGATTGAATCCAAGATTGATTGATTCCAAGATTGGCATACCTGTGCGGTGCAGCTCAAAAGCCCAGCTATGAGCGGGCGAGTAGCTTGAAGAGGCTTGAATGTTCCCCCTTGGTGGATGGGTGGTCGCCTCTGTATGCCCGGCGGACAGTTCTCATCAACGGCTGGCAAGGTCTGTGGATGTTTTCTCATACTCCATGGCAGTGTTTCTATGTGTTGTATGTATTTTCCCTGGTGATCCAGTGTATCCTATCCCCCTCATGGCGGCTGGTTCGCGTGCGTTCCAGCCCGCCACGGCACTTCCGGGTTGCGGCAGTCTCGCCGCTGGCACCTGCGCTGTAGCCAACCTGAGAGCGAGGTTTGGCTCGCGCATGCGCAGTACGGCGGCTCGTTCGTCGTCCGCGCAGGCGCTGTACGGTGGTTCCCCTTTGCGCATGCGCTGTAGGGGATAATGATGTCACGGGCGGGGAATTTAAATTCCGCCCTCCTGTCCTGCTGAGTTGGGATCTCCCTTGGTAGGGAAAGGAGGAGCGGATCCCTGCTGGTCTCCAGGTGAGTGGTGGAAACCTCTGCATTTTAAAAAAAAAAAAAAAAAAGAGAGCAAAATAATGGAAAATTGTTCTTTTATCATTATATATGTTATCTAAATATACATACATATGCGGCTGGAAGTTGTTTCTCCTTTGCATTGATTATATGTTGATACATGCCTTGTGCATATTATAAAAAAAAAAAAAAAAAAAAGAAGAGGCAAGCAGAGTTTTTTCTTTTTCTCTAAAACCTTCTCATATTTTGATGCCTAGGTTTTCTTAGACCATTATCCCTGCAGACTATTAAAGTGACATTTCGTGTCCCTGGTTATGGACAATTCACCGCCTTTAAGTGGCCAGCCCTCACGCACAAGGTATGTGCTCGTGAGGGGAGGGGATGAGATTTATGCACATTATTGTCGTGCTGATACCATGTTCTACCTTTATTCTCTCCCCTTCCCCTATTTTTTCTCTTCCCAGCCCTTCTAGGTCGGACCCGCTAAATGCGGTCCAGAATGCCAATGACCTTGCTGTCACGGACCTGGCCGGAGCAGAGGCTGTTGGAGAGGACTGTGTGCGGGCCTGTTGCCCACCGATTATGGGCCCTAGCATTTGAGGTGAATGAGGAATCCAGTCTGAACTGTATTAATCGGACTCAGTCATGTATATATTGTATGGGGACTCCTTGCTGTGGATCTGTGTCCCTGAAGAGGGAGGGGGGGGTTCCTCCAGCAGCCCCCTGCTGATAAGACTGATTCATTCTGTTGGGACACATCATGTGAGGAGATGCTGGTGTCAACTTGTGCTTATGTTAATTGAATGAGCTAATGACATTGTCCTCCATACAATGTAGGAGACGGGACGACTCCTATTGGAGCTCATGTTAATTAGGTTAGCTTTGAGTCATCCTGGTGTATAAATGTGTGTGAGATCTCAAATAAAAGTTAGTTCTGATGTACTCCAAGACTGGTGTTGTCTAGTTCTTGGGGTTCCTATAGCCAGATCCATTGAACTCGTGTTCCAGAACTTAGGAAGTGGTATATGACGGAAGCACTCAAGCGGAGTGTGGGACGTTCCGTGACATTGGTGGCAAGCAGTGGGATAGCTTCCTGAAGTCTGGGACATCCAAACCTCCAACTGGATCCAAGATCAGCATAGCAGACTTCAGTCACCCCAGCGGAGATATGGACCTGGCATCAGAATTCCCGGGGCTGCTGCGGATCGTCCTTTCAACGTACACCAGGACTGTGTCTGAGGATGAATACCTGGAGCTTAGGCAGCAAATTCGGGTGGAGCTCTGGATTGCAGCCCTCCGTCTCGCTGGTATAAAACAGGGCAAGTGCTTTCCAACCCAAGAGCAACGGGCCAGTGACCAACGGGCATTGCGGATAGCACTCCTGGGAGAGCAGCCCCAGGAGCAATGGGTGACTGAGTTGGACAGGTTGGTCCAGCAGGAGATAGAGCTGGACAATCGTTATCGGGCTCTGCAATGGCACGCAGAGGAGGGATATTTAGGGGAGACAACAGAATGCTCTCCGGAGGGATATGACTTTGGCGGCCCTGGATTGCTGTGGGAGAACCTTACAGATCTTTTTATGTTTGGCGATGAGGGGGAACCTGACCTTGAGGACATGAGAGACTATAGAGAGTCTGTGCTCAGTCTTGCAGGGGTCTCAGAGCTCAAACCTGATCTGGACCATTTGCTAAGGGAGGAACAGCATCTGGAAAGGGCATACAGGAAACTGCTAGAACAAGTTCAGCAGCATGCCAGAGAATCGGCAGTGGAAAATCCGGAGATTGCCGTCCCCAAACCTGAAGTGCTGACAACAGGGCAGAGCTCTGCTAACCTCTGCCCAGCACTGATAACATCTTCTGGGTTCCATGGACAGGAGATGGTGAACCTATATCCCCAGACATCAGTTGCAGAGACATGGGACTTGATAGACTTTTCTGCTGAGGAAGAACAACCTGATGAGCCTCCAGCAGAAGAGCTGCTATCAGGGCCAAAGTTCACTGTGTTCTGCCCAGCACCAACAGTGGCTTCGGCCTTCTTGAGAGAAGAGGTAGTCGGCCTTTCTCCCACAACACTGACAGGGACATGTGATTTTCTGCCAGCAGCATCTATGGAGTTAAAACAAACTTCTCCAGCTGAAGATCTGGTAACTGAACAGAGGGTCCAAGACCTCTGTCCCACACTTTTACCACTTCCAGAGACTGGGGATTTAATAGACGTTTCTGTAGAGGAGGAACCACCTGGCAAACCCCCAGCAGAAGTGCTGGCAACCGGACAGAGGGTCCAAGACCTCTGCCCCACACCTGCAGCAATTGTGGAGGCCCAAGGTGAGGAGGTGGCAATCTATCGCGAGCTGCAGATCAGGATCCAAGGAGAGAATGCAGTCATCACCTCACAACTGCAGCTTGATCTGGTGTCGGTTGATGGGGCTTCAGTCCCCACCTGTATACCCCAGGGATGCTGGGCAGTCGGCCCAGATCCCCAACAGCAGGATGGAGTGAGCCCAGTCCCCCTGTCTTCTCTCCAGCGGCAGAGAGGATTCCAGGGAGAAGGGCCAGTCCGGGCCTCTCCCCAGCGGCAGATATGTTCTCTGAGAGAGGCAGAGGATGGCTGGGTGAGTAATACACTGTTTGGAATAATTTGTTTGGGGTACTGTGTGGGTACAGGCAGTAGAAGACTGGGACTACTGACTAACTTCGGAGTCAACCCGTCTGGGGTCTCCTCCTATGTTAGTCTCCTGCCGAAAGGGGAGAAATGTCACGGACCTGGCCGGAGCAGAGGCTGTTGGAGAGGACTGTGTGCGGGCCTGTTGCCCACCGATTATGGGCCCTAGCATTTGAGGTGAATGAGGAATCCAGTCTGAACTGTATTAATCGGACTCAGTCATGTATATATTGTATGGGGACTCCTTGCTGTGGATCTGTGTCCCTGAAGAGGGAGGGGGGGGTTCCTCCAGCAGCCCCCTGCTGATAAGACTGATTCATTCTGTTGGGACACATCATGTGAGGAGATGCTGGTGTCAACTTGTGCTTATGTTAATTGAATGAGCTAATGACATTGTCCTCCATACAATGTAGGAGACGGGACGACTCCTATTGGAGCTCATGTTAATTAGGTTAGCTTTGAGTCATCCTGGTGTATAAATGTGTGTGAGATCTCAAATAAAAGTTAGTTCTGATGTACTCCAAGACTGGTGTTGTCTAGTTCTTGGGGTTCCTATAGCCAGATCCATTGAACTCGTGTTCCAGAACTTAGGAAGTGGTATATGACGGAAGCACTCAAGCGGAGTGTGGGACGTTCCGTGACACTTGCCAAGCCACAATACAATTCATCTTCATCCAGACGAGATTCACAGTCCGGATCCCACCAGAGGAGACGCTCTCGTTCCTCCTCAAGACGCCGCTCCCACCGCCATGACAGCCGCTCAGACCACAGAGCCTGCTGGGGATGTAGGACACGAATCCCGGAGGGCAAGTCCTTATGTGACCGTTGTTTTGCCCGTGCGGTTGGGGAAAAAGAGACGGAAAACCAGCGTTTAGAGTCTCTTGTGAAATGAGTGGTACAGCAATCCCTAATGGAGAGGGAAGCACCTCGCACATTGAGCCAGTCTACCACTGCGTCTGGCCCGCCGGCGGAAGAGGCCCGTGATGATCCGGGTACTTCGCAGCCCTATATCACCTCTCCTGACTCCTCAGAGGATGAGTCTATCAGTGAGGAGGTCATTGGAGGGTTCGACTTCGCGATGGTTTCCCCTTTAATCAAAGCGATCAAGGAAGCCTTGAAGTGGGAAGACCCTTCCACTCCCCCAGCCAAGCAGAAAAAAATTCTTCAAGCACCTGGGGAGAGAACGCGCAAACTTTCCGCTCCTTCCAGAGCTAAAGGAAATCATTGAGGAAGAATGGAGTAAAACAGAGAAAAAAATCCTCCATGTCTAATAAAACCTCCAGATTGTACCCCTTCAAGTCAGAAGAAGTAAAGAATTTGGAGAATACTCCCCTTGTGGACGCAGCTCTTATGCGTCTGGCCAAACATGTGACTCTTCCTCTAGAAGACGCAGTATCTTTTAAAGATGGGCTCGAGAGGAAGATAGACCTAGATCTAAAAAGAATCTATGGGCTCGCGGGTATGGCCTGTAAACCAGCCCTGGCATTAGCGGCCATGTCTAAGGCCATGGAGGCCTGGACGGAGAACGTGGAATCCTTCCTTAGAGGCGTGTCAGAAGAGCTGGCTGGAAGTTCAGCAGCCGCAGAGCTGAAGCTTGCAGCGGTCTTCCTGGGGGAGGCGTCCATTGACTTGATCCGCCTTCTGGCTCGTATTATGCTGTCCTCAGTTACGGCCAAGAGAGCCCTCTGGTTGCGTCCCTGGCTTGCGGACCCTGGTTCTAAGCAAGCGTGGTGTAAAATCCCGTTTGAGGGGTCCTCACTGTTTGGCAATAAGCTTGACGATGCCATTACGCGAGCCACAGGTGGCAAATCGGGTTTTCTTCCCCAGGACAGGCGCATGCTGGGTCGAAAGAAGCCCCAGTTCAGAAGACGAAGTCCGGAGCGCTCCAGGGAAGCACGCTCCTACAAGCCTGGCCGGGACTTTAGGAAGAATTGGAGCAGAGGGCAGTCATCCTTCCGCAAACCCGTTAAAAATCAAACGTCCAGTGCTCGTGATCAGGCTAAATCTTTTTGAGATTACGCCCGCCCAGGCGGGCCGGGTGGGGGCTCGTCTGCTCCTCTTCCGGCACGTCTGGGTGGCCTCGATCTCAGACTTCTGGGTCATAAGGACGGTCTCGTCAGGCCACAGATGGGCCTTTTCCAGGACTCCGCACCCAAGGTTCGTCTCCACTCTTCTCCCTCGGGCAGAGGATCAAAAACAAATTTTGCTGTCCTATGTGGACCTCCTGAAAATTCAAGGAGCAGTAGTACATGTACCACAGGACGAATGGTTCCAGGGGATATACTCCCCTCTCTTCCTAGTTCAAAAAAAGGGGGGCTCTTGGCGCCCAGTCATAGACCTCACATATCTCAACGGATTCATAGAGAATGGAAGGTTCAAGATGGAAACCTTGGTGACCATTCAGAGAGCCATACAACCAGGCGACTGGATGATATCAATCGACCTGAAGGACGCTTATTTCCACGTTCCAGTGGAAAAAGAATTTCACAAATACCTCCGCTTTCACATTGGGTCAGATCATCTTCAATTTATTTGCCTCCCCTTCGGGCTGACAACGTCCCCCCGGGTCTTTTCAAAGGTCCTCCTAGCTACGGTGGCACTAATAAGATCCAAAGGGGTACGTCTTTACCACTACCTGGACGACCTGCTGGTGCTGTCCCAGAGCAGGGAGCAGTTGCTGGTCCACCGGGATCAAGTAATCTCCACTCTGTCCAACTTCGGGTGGCTCCTAAACATAGAAAAGAGTCAACTGAGCCCAACTCAGCGTCTAATATATCTGGGAGCCCAGTTCGATACAGTGGCAAACACTATCTCCCTTCCACTACAGAAAATTCCTACAGTTCGAGACAGAGTCTCCCGGGCTCTACATGCTCGGCAAATGAAAGCCTCTCAGTGTCTGAAAGTCGTTGGCACGATGGTTTCTACGACTCCCATGGTCAAATGGGCCTTATGGAGATTGCGTCCCTTCCAGTCAGGTCTCCTACGGCAATGGAAGTCAGGGGACAAGAACCAGGTCATCCTCATAACATCTGCAATGAGAAACAGCCTCTTCTGGTGGCTTCAGCGCAAGAACCTCCTGACTTGCCACTCCATCGCTCCCATCTCCTGGGTGACGGTCACGACCGATGCCAGCGGTACCGGTTGGGGAGCCCTTTGTGGGTCGAACCTGGCCCAAGGCAAGTGGGAAACTTGTCTCCCCAACCCAGGGTCGAATGTCTTGGAACTTCGTGCGGCCTGGTGTGCCCTACAGTTCTTCTCTCATCTCCTGATGGGGGAGTCAGTGCTGTTGAGAATGGACAACACCACAGCAGTATCGTATGTGAAGAGGCAAGGGGGTACTCGGAGTCCCACACTCCTTCGGGAAGTCGAGCCCATCCTATCGTGGGCGCAGAAATACCTTGCCAACATCTCGGCAGTCTTTGTCCCAGGCGTCCAAAACACTCAAGCAGACTTCCTGTCACGGACCGAGTTGGACAACAACGAGTGGTCTCTCCACATAGAGACGTTCAGGTGGATCTTGTCACTAAAGACCGATCCCGAAGTAGATCTGTTTGCTTCCCCCTGCAATCGCAAGCTGAAGAAGTTCTACACCCGGGGGCTCTGCAGTCAAGCCATCGGGACAGATGCCCTGACGGATCAGTGGAGGTTCAAGCGGGCATACGCCTTTCCGCCACTGCCAGTTTTGCTGAGATTCCTGCAGAGGCTCCGAGCAGAGCCAGTGGAGGTGGTGACAATAGCTCCCTACTGGCCGAACAGGCCTTGGTTCCCTCTCCTGGTCCAGCTCAGCTGTCGGGACCCAGTGCCTCTCCCTCTCAGACCGGACCTTCTTTCTCAAGGGTCAGTCCTGCACCCTTGTCCTGCGGTGCTGAGACTGATGGTCTGGTTCTTGAGAGGGAGAGGCTGGAATCCCAAGGTTGTGCCTCAGAAGTAATATCCACTCTCATGAGCTCGAGAAGATCCAGTACAAATAAAGTCTATGGAAGGATCTGATCCAAATTCGTGGAGTTCTGCTCTCCTCAGGGCAGGTCTTTTAGACATCCAAAAGTCCAGGACGTTCTCAGTTTCCTCCAAACGGGCCTAGATTTACATCTATCTGTCAGCTCTCTGAGAGTCCAAGTTTCGGCACTTTCGGCCTTCTCCGGCACTTCATGGGCAGTTCATCCTCTGGTTAGACAATTTTTCCGAGGCGCATCGAGACTCAAGCCCCAGAGAAAGCCGAGGTTCCCCAAATGGGACCTCCCATTAGTCCTTGACTCGATCTCTGGACTCAGTACTTCGGGGCCCTCCCCGCTCCCTATCAAGGTCTTTTCAGCAAAGGTGGCCTTCTTAGTGGCCATTACCTCAGCCAAAAGGGTCTCTGAAATTGCATCACTTGGTCACGAAGAACCCTTCCTAACGTTTTTCCCGGACCGGGTAGTCCTCATTCCTATGCTGGGTTCCAACCCAAAAGTGTCTTCAGTATTCCACGTCAATCAAGAGATCGTGTTACCTACATTTAGGACCCCAGGGTCCACTGAGAATCACCCTCTAGATGTGGGCGAAGCTATTAAGGAATATCTCAAGGTTACTTCTCCCTTCAGACGTTCTAGTCATCTCTTCGTGCTTCACTCAGGCAGCAATATAGGGAAGAAAGCCTCAACCAGGACTATCGCGTCCTGGATCGTACAGACCATACAACAGGCATATAGGGCTAAGGGCTTGGCTCCTCCAAAGGCGGTGACAGCCCATTCCACCAGAGGAATGGCAGCCTCGTGGGCAGCGGCTCGACATGTGGCTCCAGATACCATCTGCAAGGCAGCTTCATGGGCTTCTATTAATACCTTCATGTTGCACTATTGTATAGAGCCTGCCTCACTATCCTCTGTAAACTTTGGGTTACAAATCCTATCGACCGATAGGACAAACTAAAATTTATGTTTTGATCATGCATACCCGCCCGTGTGGTTGGCTAGTTATTTCCCACACGTAGGCTGCCATGGAGTCTGTCAGGAAAAAGGAAAATTTATTGTCAAATACTTACCGTAATTTTCCTTTCCTGATGGACTCCATGGCAGACGGAGTTCCCACCCATTGGTCAACGAGTAGGCTAGTTACGGAACACAGTAGCTAGTGGTGAGCACTCATTTATGGGAATGGGGTCCTATAGCATTGGAGAGGAGGTGGGGTTAACCCACACGTAGGCTGCCATGGAGTCCATCAGGAAAGGAAAATTACGGTAAGTATTTGACAATAAATTTTCCTTTTTTTTTGCTAGAAAATTACTTAGAACCCCCAAACATTATACATTTTTTTTTATAACACCCTAGAGATTAAAATGTCGGTTGTTGCAATACTTTCTGTCACACCGTATTTGCGCAGCGGTCTTACAAGCGCACTTTTTTGGTAAAAATACACTTTTTTTAAAATTAAAAAATAAGACAACAGTAAAGTTAGCCCATTTTTTTTTATATTGTGAAAGTCACGTCACGCTTCAAAATTGCGCCCACTCATGGTATGGCGACAAACTTTTACCCTTAAAAATCTCCATAGGCGACGTTTAACAAATTGTACAGGTTGCATGTTTTAAGTTACAGAGGAGGTCTAGGGCTAGAATTATTGCTCTCACTCTACCGATCGCGGCGATACCTCACATGTGTGGTTTGAACACCGTTTTCATATGTGAACGCTACTCACGTATGCGTTCGCTTTTGCACACGAGCTCGGCGGGACGGGGTGCGTTATACAAAAAATTTTTTTTTTCTTATTTTTTATTTTTACACTGTTTAAAAAAAAAAAATGTGTCACTTTTATTCCTGTGAAAAAATAAAACTAAAGCGCTGATGTGGATTCTCTATAAAATAGCAAAACATCAAAAAGAAATGTGTAAGCTGCAACCAACCAATTAGTGCTGTGGCACCCGTTGCTATAAATCAATATAAAATATGTTGGTGCGCTTATCAAACTATCCCCATCTGTTGGAGTGGTGCTTATATATAAAATCCTAAACCTTAAAAACACCCTGATATAGTCAGTAAAGTGAATAAGTGCAAATAAATAATCAATCAATAAAGTGAATAAATGCAAAAAAATGCATCAAAAAAACATATACCCTGATATCACAATCAGTAAAGTGAATAGGTGCAAATAAATATATCAATCAATAAAGTGAATAAATGCAAATAGATGCATCAAAAAACATATAAGGGATGGGTGTTCCCTTATATGTTTTTGATGCATCTATTTGCATTTATTCACTTTATTGATTGATATATTTATTTGCACCTATTCACTTTACTGATTGTGATATCAGGGTATATGTTTTTTTGATGCATTTTTTTGCATTTATTCACTTTATTGATTGATTATTTATTTGCACTTATTCACTTTACTCGCTTTTATTCCAATTACAAGGAATGTAAACATCCCTTGTGATAGAAAAAAAGCATGACAGGACCTCTTAAATATGAGATCTGGGGTCAAAAAGACCTCAGATCTCATATTTACACTAAAATGCAATAAAACAAAAAATGTCATTTAAAAAAAGAATAAAAAAAAATGTCCCTTCAAGAGCTATGGGCGGAAGTGACGTTTTGACATTGCTTCTGCCCTGCAATGTTATGGAGACGGGTGAGGGCCATCTTCCCCTCACTCGTCTCCATGCCCAGTAATGGTGAAGATCCGATCGCCTCTGCCGCTGCTGATAGGTCCGGTAAGCGGCGGAGGGCACCAGAGCACGGCGGAAGGGGGGGCCCTCTCCCGCCGCCGATAAAAGTGATCTCGCAGCGAATCCGCTGAAGAGACCACTCTTATCGGAAAGAGGACACCCGGGCCGAAGAAGAGGTTACTGGGGTTATGGCAGCTAGCTGCTGCCATAACAACGATATTCCGCTTCAAAGTAAGGACGTATATTGGCGTGCGGAGGTCCGGAAGTAGTTAAACTGGCCACTCTGTATGTAGCTTCTGACAGGCTGCACAAGGAGCCCCAAATTTTGACCAGTGGTGGGGAAGGACTTCAGCTACCTACCCCCCAAATTTGAGATCTCTGTGACTACAGGTCGCCGAGCTATGACCCTCGAAGTCGTTCGTTTTTTCATTATTTTATTTTATTTTTTATGTTCATGGCTCTACCTCACCTGCCTCCCCTTACTGCACGTCCCTGGTATGTTGAATATAGCGGGGGGAGTATGTGGAATATAGCAGGGGAGTATGTTGAATATAGCAGGGGAGTATGTGGAATATAGCAGGGGAGTATGTGGAATATAGCAGGGGAGTATGTTGAATATAGCAGGGGAGTATGTGGAATATAGCAGGGGAGTATGTTGAATATAGCAGGGGAGTATGTGGAATATAGCAGGGAAGTATGTGGTATATAGCAGGGGAGTATGTTGAATATAGTAGGGGAGTATGTTGAATATAGCAGGGGAGTATGTGGAATATAGCAGGGAAGTATGTGGTATATAGCAGGGGAGTATGTTGAATATAGTAGGGGAGTATGTGGAATATAGCAGGGAAGTATGTGGAATATAGCAGGGGAGTATGTTGAATATAGCAGGGGAGTATGTGGAATATAGCAGGGAAGTATGTTGTATATAGCAGGGGAGTATGTTGGATATAGCAGGGGAGTATGTGGAATATAGCAGGGGAGTATGTGGAATATAGCAGGGAAGTATGTGGTATATAGCAGGGGAGTATGTGGAATATAGTAGGGGAGTATGTTGAATATAGCAGGGGAGTATGTGGAATATAGCAGGGAAGTATGTGGAATATAGTAGGGAAGTATGTGGTATATAGCAGGGGAGTATGTGGATATAACAAGGAAGTATGTTAAAAAAATAAATGCAGTTTCCACTCCTTGAAATTTGTTCTTTTATGAAATAAACTTAAAAGTCCCAGGTTTGATTGAACGCCCCGAGCTCTAATATATTGAAGATATATCACAGATGTTAGTTAAAAAACATGATCCTTTCAGTCAGGCCAAGGGGCAGACTGACCATTCGGGCACTGCCTGAGGGCCCGGGGCCGATAGGGGGCCCCATCAGGGTGGCCAGCCTCAGTAAAACCAGGGACAGTATGTAAAAATCTATGCTTTTTTACATCTGTCCCTGAAATGTCCGACACCGACATGCTTTTGATGTGAAAATCCCAAGGCTATATCTGCTCCGCCTCTGCACTGCCCCCTCAGCCAATAGGAACACTCTGTAGACGCCACCTTCCACAGCGCGACTTATTTGACACAGGAGCAGGAGATGCCGACTGCTGGAGGAGATGAGAAGGAGGCGGGGCCTCTTCTGTCCATGTTTTACTGTATGTGTGTATGTATACTGTGCATGCGTGCATCTGTGTGTGTGTGTATACTGTGTGTGTGTCTATGTGTATGTATACTGTGCATATGTGCGTGTATACTTTATGATCCATGTGTGCCCACTGCTGCTCAACAGAAGTGGATCTAACAATCCTGTCCCCGTGAAAAAAGGCACTGTTGCCACTTGGAGCCATCTGATTGGTGCATTGCAGAGCTCGGCCTCGGAACAGGCAGCAGGGCAGGTCTGGGTGCACACCTGTGCAGTGACATCATGGCACACGTCAAGCATGGCCTTTATTCACATGCCCCACTGCCCGATCTGAGGCCAACCACAGCTCTACGACTCACTTGCGCAGTTCAGAGGCTGCAACAAGTGGATTTTATTTCTAATTAAAAGCCTTTTTCCGCCAGCTGCCTGCCACATTACGCACTAAGGTGCAAAGGTGTGTGTAAGGGGACACTGATAGAAGGTGACACTCTGGGGGCTCTGCCGTAGGGTGGCACACTGGGGGGCTCTGCCGCAGGGTGGCACACCTGGGGGCTCTGCAATAGGGTAGCACACTAGGGAGCTCTGCTGTAGGGTGGCACACTTGGGGGCTCTGCCATAGGGTGGCACACTAGGGGGCTCTGTCATAGGGTGGTACACTGGGGGCTCTGCTGTGAGGTGACACTTTGGGGGCTCTGCCATAAGGTGGCACTCTGGGGGCTCTACTTTAAGATGGCGCTCATCCTGTGATGTATTGGGAGAATGTTGGGACTTTGATGTAAAGGAGGACTCTGATGTGAGCGTGGCACTCATCCTGACTGCTGTACTCTATATGTTGTTTTTGTTACTTACTCCTGGCGTGACGGCCATCTGTAAGCCTGGGGGCCCCATAATCTTCTATTGCCCGGGGGCCCCATGAGTTGTCAGTCCGCCCCTGGTCAGTCCCTATTCACACCTAGCACAGTCAGAACGTGTTTTTGAGCTCTTCTCTTGTTGGTGTTTTCCGTGCGTCACACATAGAACACCCAGCTTAGGGTCGTACTACCCTATGTTAGGGTTGCCACCTCATCCCTTTAAACCTAAACACATATTCTTTACGCAAGTTCTGTGGCTGATTAAGGTGACAGAACCTGTGTAATTCATATGTGTTCGGGTTAAAAGGGATGAGGTGGCAACCCTACCTTATGTGCGGCAAAGACACCAAAGAATCTCCCATAGCTTTTTGGGCGTTGAGTTTTACACATCTTGTGGCGTGCAAAAACATGTGTCTGCCGGCCACGTTTGGGTGCTATACAATAAAGAATTAATGTCATCACGAGTGCGACTTCTGCTTTTCACACATTTTTATTGTGTCCTAACAGCTTGTCCTGAAAATGAACCATTAATAGGAAAAAGATGCTGAATATGAAGACATAGGTCAGCATTGTCTGCCTTCATATTCTTCTAAGACAGACTTTCTTTATTTGTCAAAGACTACTCCTGTGCGCCCTTGCAGTCTTCTGCCAGACTCAAACATGGCTACTGCACAGCATCACCACAGCAGTCTCTCTTCCGCCCATAATTGAAACGTCGCTACAGTCGCCTGGCAACAAGAGGCGGAAGTCATTTTTTTTATCTATTTTCCCGCGGTTAGACTGTAAACTGTGTCTGGGAGAAGGCGGAGGAGGGTGAAGAGACTAGCGGTACTGGGCGCCCTGTATAGGAACCGGGCACTGCAAGCTGAACCTACAGAGCGGCGGACAGGGATATCCATAGACCGGACTGAGTGCTGCTCCCTCTAACCATGCCGCCCAAGAGTCCGAGGAAAGGAGCCCTCAGCCGGCCCCAGGAGGAGGAGAGGGGCCCCACCGAGCCCACTGGGTGAGTGTATGTGTGTGAGACATGGTCAGCTTTCCTTCTACACTTGTGTCCCTCTTCCCTTCACAAGCATAGGATCTGGGATGAAGTGTGCCTGTCATGCAAAGGTCAGGCAGGGTAGCATGTACTCGGCTGCAAGCTGTCATTCTAACACAGGCAGATGCCATCAGGAAGGTATAGATTAGATATCTGATCTGGGTGTATGATGTGACAGCGGGCTGGAAGTCATAAGGCAGGGGTCTTCGTAACTCAGTGATCATCCGGCAGAGTGACCCCATTCTCCCTGATATGTGGCCACCTGATAGTGACATTATTTAAAGGAGAAGTTGGGGTATGAAAAGCGCACCTATATATTACAGGTGTGGTGGTAAACAGGGGGAATCTGCACCACACAAGGTGATTAGGGTGTGCATGCCTATGGCTGCAGCTGTCCCACACCTGGCACCAAGAAGGGAGCGATCATATGACTGCAGATCACTCAGTTCTTGCTCAGCTGTCCGTCACCGCTCTGCTCCTCCAGCAATTACTGGAGCGCCAGGCTGGAGAAGGGCAGGCCAGCTGTCAAACAGGCAACTGGGTGGATCCCGATAATATTGCTGGGATCCTCCCAGAGCTTGGAGTGGCGCTGTCACGTTAGTGGATATACTTCTCTTGTGGGTCACAGGAAGGCACTTACTTTAGCACCCCTGTGACCCACAAGAGAAGTATGCCCAAAAAAAGCTTAGGCCATACTTTTAACTGCTGTGTCCAAGCAGCTGAGTGACAGCATTGACCCTGTCATGTGGACTGATGATTAACCGCTTCCGGACCACACCACACCATGTACATTTACTGCGGCAGGGCGGCCTGAGTGCGCAAAATCACATACCTGTGCGTGATTTCCTGCTCGCGGTTTAGGGGGCGCGCGCGATGCTCTCGCTGTGATTGGACACAGCAAGAGCCAATAAGTGGGTCTGGTGGCCGCCGATCGTTCACAGCAGAGATGGAGAAGTGGTGTGCCGATGTAAACAAAGCACACTGCTGATTTTTCAGGGAGGAAAAAAGAGATTGTGTTTCAGCTGAATCACGATCTCTCTCTTCCTCCAGTGTAATACATCCCCCCCACACACACAGAAACACCTCACAGGGAACATATTTAACCCCTTTATCGCCCCCTAGTGACAACCTGTTCTCTGCCAGTTATACAGTGATCAGTGCATTTTTATAGCAATGATCACTGTATTGGTGTCACTTAGGGTCAGATTTGTCCGCTGAGATGTCGCAGTCCTGCTAAAAATCACAGATCGCTGCCAAGTGCCTAGTAAATAAATAAATAAAAGCCCCTAAATCTATCCCGTAGTTTGTTTGAAGTTTGTTAGTCATAGACTCTATAACTTTTGTGCAAACCAATCAATATATGCTTATTGTGATTTTTTTTTAATTTTTTTTTTTTTTAAGCAAAATTATGTAGCAGAATACATATTGACCTAAACTGATAAAGACTTTTTTTTTTTTTTGGATATGTAATTTAGCAGAAAGTAAAAAAAAAAACTATATATATATATATATAAATAAATTTTTTTTTTTTTTTTCAAAATTGACATTCTTTTTTGTTTATAAAAAATAGAGGTGATCAGATACTACCAAACGAAAGCTCTATAGGGGGAAAAAAGGACATTAATTTTATTTGGGTACAGCGTTGCACAATTGTCAGTTAAAGCGGCGCAGTGCCGTATCACAAAAAATGGCCTCGTCAGGAAGTAGGTAAAACCTTCCGGGGCTGAAGTGGTTAAAGTTAACTTTCACTCTGGAAATTAGTTTTCTACCATTTCAATCTCCCCACCTTCTCCGCCACAACATCTAATGGTGCCTTTTATTTTTTTAAATCTCAGTCAATCTGCTGCCATCCTTGCCAATACAGGTGAGATTGATGATGTGAGGCCGCCTCCTGGGATACCAACACAATATATCACAGAAGGCTTTGCTACAGTGCCAGGCGAAACATCATTTATCTGGCCCATGTGATCAGGGGGCTGGCTGCCAGTGCCTGGAAGAGACAACCAGCTCCCAGTGACAAGGCAAACAAAGATGGTAGCATGGCACAGGATGTACAAGGCAAACAAAGATGGTAGCATGGCACAGGATGTACAAGGCAAACAAAGATGGTAGCATGGCACAGGATGTACAAGGCAAACAAAGATGGTGGCATGGCACAGGATGTGCAGCAGAAAAACAGGGAAAAGGACAACATAGGATTTGCTGGCCTTGACATAAGTGGTATATTCTGAAATAACTAAATGGGATTGTATGAAGTTCCTCTTAAAGTGGCAGGGTTGACCTTCACATATGACCCAATGGCTCATTGTATTTATAGACATGACATGAAGACCCTAATCCAGCTATTCTCCTGGATCTGTTGAGTTGGATCTGAGACTATTGTTTAAAGTGTTCACCTTTTACAGAAAACATATAAAGGTGAACTTACAGCGGACACCCTCCCTTCTCTCCTCCCCAATTCCCGCTGTACTGTTTTTCCATGGTTGCCGAGCTGTCGGCATCCCCACAGCCTCTCCAGTGGTCCAGGAATTTGCTGACAGGATGGTGCTGACCACTCAAAATCCACCTGGTCCGTCCTGGAAGCACTGAAAAAAAAAAAGCGCGGATATTTTATATCTCCGGACTGCTGGAGTGGTTTTAGGGG
Source organism: Lithobates septentrionalis (assembly GCA_037952835.1). Classification (NCBI taxonomy): domain Eukaryota; kingdom Metazoa; phylum Chordata; class Amphibia; order Anura; family Ranidae; genus Lithobates; species Lithobates septentrionalis. The sequence goes on from JBBDGP010001627.1 coordinate 1,439,177, forward strand.
TGCTGGCAGCCTGGCAACCGCAGGTGTAATGCCGCGTACACACGGTCGGACTTTTCGTCTACAAAAGTCCAACGGACGCTGACGGACTAAAGCTGGCTGGTAATCCGATCGTGTGTGGGCTTCTCCGGACTTTCAACTGACTTTTTTAGCCTCAAATCCGACGTACTTTAGATTTGAAACATGCTTCAAATCTTTACGACGGACTCGAGTCCGGTCGAAAAATCCGCTGGTCTGTATGCTAGTCCGACGGACAAAAACCCACGCTAGGGCAGCTATTGGCTACTGGCTGTGAACTTCCTTATTTTAGTCCGGTTGTACGTCATCACGTAAGAATTCGACGGACTTTTGTGTGATCGTGTGTAGGCAAGTCTGTTCGTTAGAAAGTCCGCCGCAAGTCCGTCGAAAGTCTGTCGGACAGGCTGTCGGACATTTTTTTAGCTGAAAAGTCCGACTGTGTGTACACGGCATAAGTGCAGTGGAGACTGGGTTGATGGGGTGGGGAGGGTGTTTGGCGATAGTTTACCTTTACATTTTTTTTTCCTGTAAAGGTAAACTAACACTTTAAAAGACAAGGAGAGAAGTGTAAACATTTTTTTTATTATTCTGATCTTATGTGTGTAAAGCTGCTGGCTAGTTAAGTGTGTGTGTGGGCGCTTAGATTAATCAGGGGGGTTTAGCCTGAGGGCTGAATAAAATAAATTAAACAGATTCCTCCATTCATGCGATACAATCTGGATGGACAAATCTGTTCTATTGTAAGCTAACAGCCACTGCTGGCAGCTGTCGGAATATCCAAACAGCAGATGCTTCTGATTGGATGGGACTGCTGTGCGTCCGTCAAATGTCCACCTGATTCCTTTGATTTTTTTTTTTCAGTTAAAGGTAGTTGGGCAGGAGAGGGCCACCAGGGCTACACATTAGGTGCCCAGTTCATCATCAACCAACCAAAATTCAAACAGTGTATGGCCAGCCTAAGGGCTTGTTCACACCATACATGCATGAAAGCTGAAGGGAAAACTGCAGATTTCACTTGCAGAGACATCAGTTTTCATGTGCTTTTCAGTGAATTGTTATGCATGTTGACATCAGTTTTTATGCCCTGTTCAGATCAATGTTGATGTCAGGTCAGTTTTTTTTTCCTGTGTAGAAAACTGCATACACGTTGCAGATTCCTGCACAGAAAAAAATCTGCATTTGATACCAGTGTTGTGGTGTGAACAGAGCACATAGAGAACAAATGTTATTTTTGTTTTTTTGTGCCCTTGCAGAACGCATGCAGGAAAACTGACCTCTCTGCACCATGGTATGAACAAGGACTTAAAAAAAAAAACAAAACAGCCAATATTGCTTCTCCTTCCCCCTCTCAACCAAGAAAACCAGCATTTCTCCATAGCAGCCTCACTGCTGTCACACCTGTTGCTCCATCTGCTTAATCATAACAAAACATTCTGACAGTGTGTCCTGTGTTTGAAGTAAAAGTATGTGCTCATGGGTGTGTTTTCTCAGTCTTAAGCCCCTTTCAAAGAAAAAAAAATGTATGAAGTTTGCCATCTGTTTTTTCACATGCTCCAGCTAGAGTCCCGGAGTCTCTCCTTTTTTTTTTTTTTCATGCGAAAATGGACCGTTTACATCCGTTTTTTAGTCTGATCCATTTTTTTTTTAACCACCTAAGGACCGAGCCTCTTTCTGAGATTTGTTGTTTACAAGTTGAAAACAGTTTTGGTTTGTTTTTTGCTAGAAAATTACTTGGAACCCCCAAACATACATTTTTTTTTTTCCCCCCTAAAAGCCTAGAGAATAAAATGGCGGTCGTTGCAATACTTTCTGTCACACCGTATTTGCGTAGCGGTCTTACAAGCGCACTTTTTTTGGAAAAAATACTTTTTTGAATTAAAAAAATAGGACAGCAGTAAAGTTAGCCCAAATTTTTTTTTTTATATTCTGAAAGATAATGTTACGCCGAGTAAATTGATACCCAACATGTCACGCTTCAAAATTGCGCCCGCTCGTGGAATGGCGACAAACTTTTACACTTAAAAATCTCCATAGGCGACGTTTACAAAATGCTACAGGTTGCATGTTTTGAGTTACAGAGGAGGTCTAGGGCTAGAATTATTGCTCTCGCTCTACTGATCGCGGCGATGTGTGGTTTGAACACCGTTTTCATATGCGTGTGTAGCTCACGTATGTGTTCGCTTCTGCAAGCGAGCTCATCAGGACGGTGCGCTTTTTAAAAAAAAAAAAAATTGTCCCTTTTTATTCCTTTTACAACGAATGTAAACATCCCTTGTAATAGAAAAAAAGCATGACAGGACCTCTTAAATATGAGATCTGGGGTCAAAAAGACCTCAGATCTCATATTTACACTAAAATGCAATTTAAAAAAAAATTAAAAAAATTGTCATTTAAAAAAATGATTAAAAAAATAAAAGGACCTTTTTTAAGAGCTATGAGCGGAAGTCAGTGGCGGAATTATAGGGGTCGCTGAGGTTGCCATGGCGACCGGGCCCCTTGCTGCAGGGGGCCCTTGAGGGCCCCCTGTATGCAGTACTTTGTTAGGAGGAGCGCAGACAAGTTCCCCGATTCCAAGCCGAACTGTATTCGGCACTGTGCAGGGAGCTGGTGACATTACAATGAAAGTGAAAGCACAGTGCTGTGCTCTTTGTCTCCCCCTACAGTGCAGTACCCGGCAGGAAGAGCTAAGGTAAAGGTCTGCCGTTTTTTATCTACTGTATGTGTGTTTATATGTATGTGCATGTATGTATGTGTGTGTGTATGTGCATGTATGTATGTGTGTGTGTATGTGCATGTATGTATGTGTGTGTGTATGTGTGTGTGTGTATGTGCATGTGTGTGTGCATCTATGTGTGTGCATCTATGTATATGTGTGTGTATGTATGTGTATGTGTTTATATCAGTGGCGGTGCATCCATAGGGGCGCATGGGTGCCGCCCCCTCTCTCCAGGCACCCCTCCATCACAAATAGATAGATTCACGCTATGCATGAATCTATCTATGGCCGCCACTGCCCCCCCTATTCAGACGCCTGGCCCCTTTTTGGACGCCGGGCGCCTAAATGACACCGGCGGGGGTGTTTTTAAAGCACTAATAGGCTTCAAAATAGGTGAACTGCGAGTGCCATGCATGGCGCTCACAGTCCACCCAGGTGTGTTAGAAAAGCGAATAAATATTCGCTTTCCTAACACTGAACCGCCTCTCCACCAATTAGGTGCTCGGGTCTGTTACCCGTCACCTGATTGGCTGAAACGACAGGCGCCGCTATTGGATGCCTATCAGGAGGAGAGGATGGGAGGAGCCGCAAGCAGGACCCCGCTCGTCGCCGTCACCCGCTGCCCCACCGAGACAGGGTAAGTGCCGGGCAGACTGCGAGCGGGCAGGGGGGTCATAGTGGCAGCATTTGATGGCACAGTGGCTGCGTTTCAGGGCACAGTGGTGGCAATTGATAGGCACAGTGGCTGCGTTTCATGGGCACAGTGGCTGCGTTTCATGGGCACAGTGGCTGCGTTTCATGGGCACAGTGGCTGCGTTTCATAGGCACAGTGGCTGCGTTTCATGGGCACAGTGGCCGCCTTTTTATGGGCACAGTGGTGGCAATTGATAGGCACAGTGTCTGCGTTTGAGGGCACAGTGGTGGCAATTGATGGGCACAGTGGCTGCGTTTGATGGGCACAGTGACTGCGTTTGAGGGCACAGGGGTGGCAATTGATGGGCACAGTGACGGCAATTGATGGGCACAGTGGCTGCGTTTGATGGGCAAAGTGGCTGCATTTGAGGGCACAGTGGTGGTAATTGATGGGCACAGTGGCAGCGTTTGATAGGCACAGTGACTGTGTTTGAGGGCACAATGGTGGCAATTGATGTGCACAAGGGCTGCGTTTGATAGGCACAGTGACTGCGTTTGATGGGCACAGTGGCTGCATATGAAGGGCACAGTGGCTGTGTTTGATAGGCACAGTGACTGCGTTTGATGGGCACAGTGGTGGCAATTGATGTGCACAGTGGGTGCGTTTGATGAGCACAGTGAGGCTGCAATTGATGCGTTTTTTTTTAAAGAATTTTTCAGTTTGCTTGCACCCCCCCAAAATGTTGAGCACCATCTGCCACTGGTTTATATGTGTGTGTGTGTGTGTATATATATATGTATGTATATATATATATATATATATATATATATATATATATATATATATATATATATATATATATATATATATATATATATATACACACACTTTATATATATATATATATATATATATATATATATATATATATATATATATACACATACACACACATTATTTATATATATATATATATATATATATATATATATATATATATATATATATATATATATATATATATACAATGTGTGTGTGTATGTATGTGTGTTTACATGTATATATGCACATTTTATGTATGCGCTTTTAATCCTGACCCCCTATATGTGTCCCATTAGAACCGATTTTTTTTTTTTGCTTGTCCATAGTACCAGCAAAAAAAATGCTGTTCCTCTGAAAAGTGATCCATGCTCAGATCGCTTTTCAGAGGCATTTGACAGCCGGTAAAGAGGCAATATGTTGCCTCCTGACCGCCTGTTTTAACCCCTTAAATGCATCATCACTATGCTGCAACTGCATGCAATGCACACAGTTGCAGGGTGGTTGCAGTGCAGCCACTTCAAGGGTGCTCTGACTGGAAAAAGATTGAGAAACACCGACATAGAGGAACCCATCTCTCAATTTTCCTCCTGCAGCCGCTGAATGCCTGTGGGAGGGATAGGAGGAGAAGCGGGGGGGGGAGAAATCGATTCCTTTACATGCAGCCACCCACTTGCGACCGGACCCTGGTGTTCCGCCATCGGGCTCGGAGAAAAGAGCCCTGTCCGGGGGTCAGGGGGGCCCTCCATGGTTTCTTGCATCGGGGCCCTGAAGATTCTAGTTACGCCTCTGGCGGAAGTGACGTTTTGACGTCGCTTCCGCCCTGCAATGTCATGGAGACGGGTGGGGGCCATCTTCCACTCACTCGTCTCCATGCACAGCCAGTGAAAGGACCGGGTCGCCCCTGCTGCCGACAGCTCTGGTAAGCGGCAGGGGGCACCGGGGCGCTTCGGGGGGTAGCTGCTGCCATAACAACGATATCCGTCCTCAAAGTTAGGACGAATATTGGCGCGCTGGTCAGCAAGTGGTTATCGGAAGACAAATAGGGCATTGATCCATTCCAAAAAACGAATGTTAACGGAAGCGGATGTAAATTGATGAATTCGTTTATATCTGTTTTTCCATAGAGATGCATTGATGTCTCTTTTCCGTCTCTCAATGGATGGTTGAAAAACTGACAAACGGTCCGCATGTGTGAAAGGGGCCTAATAATACTTTTTTCTGTCTAAAAGCAGGAGGACACCAATTTTTTTTTCTTCTCATTTGCATTATAGCTAGAGAGAGGGGAATTTTGAAATTGGGACTTTAAATGAGGCTATTATGGCTGGTTAGAACCATGTGCCTCCATCCCTGTCAACTATGGCGAAACATACACTAAAGCGGCCCAGGCAGCAAAGTGTAACAAGAAAGGTGGGACTTTAAATGAAGCTCGTGGTGGACAGTAAAAATTGTTTAATATTGCATAGAAACATATTTAACCAACATAGAATTGCACATACATGAGGATGCGCCCAAAACTAGGCGCCAGACTCTATAGTAGCAACAACTGGTAATAACATGTTTGCAATCATGTACAATAATAGTAAAATTTAGGGAGTCCACCGGTGTTCATACAATGTAAAAACATTCAAAAAGTAACAACTGCACAGTCAATAGTTCTTAGATCCTTCATAGGTAGAATTGTAAAAACTTTCGTAGCAAAATGGGTGTATATATGGTTCACAGCATCAATTAGCTCGACGCGTTTCGTGGCTTACAGCCGCTCTTCAGGAGCAGATGTGCGAATTGTCTGTAATGAAAAATGTGTAGATACTCAATAACGAAATTGGGGGAGTATGGGTAAACTTCCACCCAAAAACCCGGGTAGGGCATGTAACCTTACTAAGTATATACACCAAGACACATGACGTCCAGGTCAGCAGGCCAACCCAAGGTCAGTAACGGGAGCCGAGAGGGCGCAACCAGCGACGGCAACCAACACAGACAGCGAACGCAGCAGACCAGCACTCCCAGACTCGCCTGGTGTGAAAAAAGTGAAAAACCTCAAAGTGTGGAAAAATTGTGAAAAATAAACTAGTGTTTGCATTCACACTAGTTTATTTTTCACAATTTTTCCACACTTCGAGGTTTTTCACTTTTTTCACACCAGGTGAGTCTGGGAGTGCTGGTCTGCTGCGTTCGCTGTTTGTGTTGGTTGCCGTCGCTGGTTGCGCCCTCTCGGCTCCCGTTACTGACCTTGGGTTGGCCTGCTGACCTGGACGTCATGTGTCTTGGTGTATATACTTAGTAAGGTTACATGCCCTACCCGGGTTTTTGGGTGGAAGTTTACCCATACTCCCCCAATTTCGTTATTGAGTATCTACACATTTTTCATTACAGACAATTCGCACATCTGCTCCTGAAGAGCGGCTGTAAGCCACGAAACACGTCGAGCTAATTGATGCTGTGAACCATATATACACCCATTTTGCTACGAAAGTTTTTACAATTCTACCTATGAAGGATCTAAGAACTATTGACTGTGCAGTTGTTACTTTTTGAATGTTTTTACATTGTATGAACACCGATGGACTCCCTAAATTTTTATGTTATGTTATTACCAGTTGTTGCTACTATAGAGTCTGGCGCCTAGTTTTGGGCGCATCCTCATGTATGTGCAATTCTATGTTGGTTAAATATGTTTCTATGCAATATTAAACAATTTTTACTGTCCACCACTCTGTTCCTTTTATCAACACGAGCTTCATTTAAAGTCCCACCTTTCTTGTTACACTTTGCTGCCTGGCCGCTTTAGTGTATGTTTCGCCTCATTTGCATTATAGTTTTTATTTATTTATTTATTTTTTTCCCTTTTTAAAAATAGAACATATTGTAGTTCTGTTAATATTTGTAGCAGCACCATCTTTAATGTGATGCATAGTTAGGGTGTGCCCCCCAAGTGTTTGTCTGTTACAATTTGTGACTGTCTGTAGAAAGAAAGAAAATTCTGATTTTATATTTCCTACCGATTGATTTATGCCCGAATGCCCAGCATTGGGCTTCCCGGTTTCCTGTAGGCTGTCTGTCTCCTGTTGGGCACCTGTAGATTTTTGTAGATCTGCGGTGGGTTGCTGGGTGCTGGAATGCTTAGTGTTTCATCACCTGGCGCTGAAGAAAGGCAGAAATCTCAGGTGGAGTGATCTTCGCCCAACAGAACAGGTATAGTTCCAGCCTTGTTGGAGAGAGCACTGCCGAAGCGCGCGATCAGTTAAGGTAAAGTTTCACCACTGTCTCACTGACTACCAATGCGTATCGGGGGGGATGGATTTAAAAAAAAAAAAAAAAGCAGTGCCACTGACTACCAATGGGGGGGGGGGGGTTTAAATACCGCATTTATCGGCATATAACACACACTTTTTTCCCCTTAAAATCAGGGGAAAATCGCAGGTGCGTGTTATACGCCGATCCCCTGCGATCTGGAGCTGCCAGATTTTCAAAATCGCCGACCGCGATTTCAAAATGGCGCTGCTGGCGCCGAAATACACAGTGCCGGTCCTCAGCTCTTCTCGGCCACTTTTTGTCTTCACTCGAGCGCCGCCCGAACCTAGCCGAGTGTACTCTGCTAGGTTCGGATAGCTCCGCTCGGGACTACGAGTGGAGCCGAAAGTGAACGAGAGCCGCCGAGGACCGGCTCTGTGTATTTCGGCGCCGGCGGCGCCATTTTCAAACCGCGGTCGGCGATTTTGAAAGACAGGATGGCAGGGGTCCGGGATCACAGGATGCAAGGCTGCACTGACATGGCTGCACTGACATGGCTGCACTGATGGGCATTTAAATGTAAGTTTTTTTTTTTTTCCCTCAACTTCCCTCCTAAAAGTTTTTTTTTCCCCTTAAAATTCCATCCTAAATTGGGGTGCGTGTTATATGCTGGTGTGTGTTATACGCCGATAAATACGGTAATACTGCACTGCCACAACCAGTGCATGGGGAAAGGGATGGGGGCTTAAAAACCACTGACTGACCAGTGCTTGGGTTATTGCAAAAAAATGTTTCAGGACCAAACTTTTCAGGCATTGAGGTGCAGTATGGCCAATTCATTTTAAATGGGCTACCTAATTCTATGCAATGCACCTTGGCATGTAAAAACGAGCTGCTTGTCAACTCTCTGAAGGGCCGCCCTTGAGGCCCTCTGGTTTTTAAGACTACGGTAATATAAATATATTGGTCATATCTAAAGAACTGCATCTAAACCTTTCACTGTAGCATAGAATTGTCTTCAAAAATTCGCATTCTATCATAACTCTCAAATCTTGTATGTTGTATAAAATCAAATCTCTCTTTTTCATCAAAAGATGATTATTAGACAAGCTTCTGTCAAATGGTCCTGCTGGAAACCAGCATTTGATCAGTTGCTGCAACGATGATTGGTGTATTCTGACTGGAATCTGACTTTTTAATTTTTTTTTTTTTCTTAAACCCGTTGTATACCTAGCTTTAAGCCCCATACACACTATTCGATTTTCTGCAGATTTACCAAAACTATATAATATGAGGTCAAACCTTAAGCGTTTCAATTTGTATGCAATCAGGCAGGCCCTTGCACTACATGGTTTTGGTAAATCTGAAGACAAAAATCTGCAGAAAATCTAATGGTGTGTAATGGGGCCTTAGAGGAAACTGTGTTGTGAAGGAGAAAAGGGACTACTAGGGAATTGACTATTCTAAAGCCGTCAGAAGTGAATTGCAAGTCTATAAAAAAATAATTTATTGTAAAAGTCCTGGAAGTAAGCTTTTAAAATACTTTGATTTTGTTTTTTTTTTACCTGCAATTTTGTTAGTTGTTGACAGGTCTCTTTAGCCTTGTGTTTATAGTGCTGCATGATTCTTCTTTGGTTTAGATCTGACTTTTCTTTTTATCAGAATTGAAAGTGATGATCCAGTCCTTTCCTCTCTGTGTAATCAACTAAATGTTTCTGAACTGGTGAAAGTGCAAGCCTGGCAGACATATAAGAAATTTTCCTCCGATCGATCATTGGTAAGTGTCATAATCTTTATAATTGTGAGCATTACTCCTATTTGTGTTAAGGCTTTTACTAAGTCTGTGCTAAGGTTTTTAATTTTGCCCCACTGTGTGCTGTTTATGCCAACCTTAAGCCCAGTACACACGGGCTGAATGTCGGGAGACATCAGCCAGTCCAATAAACGTTCGACATTCAGCTCGTGTGTAATGTTAGCCGGTCCGTCAGAAGATGGCAGTTTGGCTGGCTTCTGTCAGATGAACATGCTGGAAACCTGTCATTGGAGTGAACAGGGCTGGCAGCTGCACCTATCCACTCTCATCCGCAGCTGTAGACAATTGATTCCTGCCACTACAATTCGCATCGACATTAATCCCCGGTGTGAATGTAGCCTAAGACTCTGTTCACACAGGGGCAACTTGTCAGGTGACTTAGCCGACTGACAAGTCGCGTTCCATTCTGTACAATGGAACAGTTCTAATAGGAATGACACAAGGCGCTCCGACTTAGAAAAAAGTTCCTGTACTACTTTGGGACGACTTCAGGGCGACTTGCATTGACTTCTATACAGAAGTCATTTTGCAAGCCGCCGCTAAAGTCATGTGCGGGTTGTGTGAACCGGCTCTTTGTGTTTAGTGTCTCAGATCTCTAGGGTGTTGGACCAGTCTGGTATCAGGTTCTGCAGAAATGTCTCTACTACTTCCTGTCTAAAAGCCTGACTCTAGGTTTGCAGTTGTTCTTCCCTTGTTTGTTTAAAAAGACTTTCCCCTAACTTTAGAACAACATGCTCACAGGCGCTGGGCTTGCATGAGCAGTCAGTTGAAAGAAATGTTCAGTAGCTCCGGCGAGACTGCTCCCACAATGGTAGCTTAAACCATAGAAATACAGAAAGGAGTGCCAGACCAAATCCGGATAAGAGTCCTAGATAATTTTAATCCTTAAAAAAAAAAATAAATAAAAGTCATAAAATCACAGCCTGTTCATTTTGGGGGCAACACCACTCCCTTTCATCAGGGCTTAACACAGGATTAAACTTGATTCTCAGAACTCTTCTCAGGATTTTTGATTCTCGGGTCTGAGAAAACAGAAACTTCTCAGATCTATATCAGAACCAGTATGAAACGCTCCACATGGAGTAACAACTTGTCAGAAGTTGCTGAACAGCAATCCTCTAACTTACGTGTTCTGAATAGAATATGAAATGCTCTGGGGTTGGTGTTGTCAAGCCCATCACATCTCATTTGTACATATCAATTCCAACAATGATTTGTTTACTACTTCATATGTTCTGTGTTGAAGAACAAATTCTGTTATACTGCACTGTTGGGGTCCTTTCACACGGGCTTTTCGCCTGACGGACTCCATTTTGCTCAGTGGGGGATTGATCCGTTGGTCCCCGCTGAACAGGCGGATGACAGGTTTGTCTCCACTCACTGTGCAGAGACGGAACTGTCGGAGCCCCGTTCTCCTCTATGGGAGATCGTCTGAAAACGGACCACCTGTCCGTTTTTAATCCCATCCAATCGGATGGAAAATAGGGTTTCCATCCGTCTGGATTTCATGGATCAGATCGGATACCAACGTATGTCAGCGGTCATGTCAGCGCTGACATCTGCTGCTCCATAGAGGTGCATGGAGCGTCTGATCAGGTCTGCCTGAAAAACTGACAGGCGGACCTGATCGGAGCGCCCGTGTGAAAGGGGCCTTAGAGTCACAGATAAACCAAACCCAGGCATCCCACAAGGACGACATGTGAAAGCATAATTATATACACATGGTGCACTGCTTGATATGTGTTACTATGTTGGTGTTATCGGACTGTACCTGAGTGGAGTGATCCTCCAAATAACTGTTTAGTGTAGCAGCAACAGTTAAATGGTTTGCAGCTCTAACAGGTTGACACCCTGGTCTCTTGTCCACCTGGAACAGACAGATGGACCAAAATTGCTCCCCATTTAGAAGTGCAGAAGGGCCAGATTTGGGGAATGCTGGATGTGGCTCTGATGGGCCCCATTTCATAACCACCAAGTTTTTTTTTTTTTCATTCAAATTAGCAGGCTGAAAGAAAAAAAATGTACACATCGCCGTACTTACACATCCAATGTTAGTGCAGGGATCTCCCCGCTGAGCTATTGTGTTCTGACGAGGGACTATCCCAACTCCCGCCCCCCCACCATTGGCTGCAAGCACTGATTAGATGCTGGATTCCCAGCATGCTCTTCTGACAGAAGCTGTACACACGAGCCGAAAGATGTCCGGTTCCTGCCAAACAGACGGTTTTCGACCGATTGTTGGCCTGTATGTACCAACCAACTCTGTACATTATCAAATGTCAACAGGTGGCCTGGCCGCTCTATCATCTCATATGTATTTAAATGATTGCTGGTAGGTAAGTCAAGGTGGTGGGTGGATGAGTGTGTCTGTTTGCCTGTAAACGTGCAGAGGGATCTGACCGACTGACTGAGATAGTATTGTTCTACCAAAAACACCTATTGCATAGTTTGAACAATTGAACAAATAACATTTGCTTGCTTACGTGAGCATTTGATTTTTACACACTTAACGCAGTTGCCATCCTATTCATCTGAACCTAATTAGGCCCCCCTATGCAACTCGGCTGCAAAAGATCACTTTTATGCCGCATGCACACGATTGGGATTTTGGTCGTAAAAAGATATGACGGCTTTTCTGACGGGATTCCGCTCAAGCTTGCCTTGCATACACACAGTCACACAAAAGTTCTGTGAACTTTCGACCGTCAAGAATGCTGTGACGTACAACACTACGACGAGCCGAGAAAATGGAGTTCAATGCTTCTGAGCATGCGTCGAATTGTTTCCGAGCATACGTAGGAATTTTGCGCGTCGGAATTGCTACAGACGATTGCATTCTCGGATAGGAACTGTTTCCGACCGAAAAATTGAGAACATGCTCTCAATCTTTTGCTGGCTGGAATTCAGCCAGCGAAAGTCCGATGGAGCCTAAACGCAGTCGCTTTTTCCGACCAAAAGCTCTCATCGGTCTTTTGCTGGCTGAATTTCTGATTAGGCATTAGGCTACATTCAGGTGGCTGAATAGTAACAGCTGTTGCCGCTGGACGCAGCAACACTCTGTTCTATGGCTGCATACCAACCGGCCGATTAGCTGCAACCAAAAGCTGCAGAAATACTCACCCTGGACACACTGAGTCCAGGGTGAGTCAGAGGCACTGTTCACACTGGTCGCACACAGAATGCAAGCAGTGTTTACAACTGCCAGCAAGAATCAAATGATTCTTTTCAGTGGCCGCTGCTATGTGGTTGTCAGAATGTCACCTAATAATAAAGATCTTATTGGTAGCTGCAATCAGTCTACAATTGATCACTAGAACTCATCTGTTTCTTCAGGGCGAGACAGGATGGAGCTGAATCAGCTCTGCTGTAGCCCCTAGAAACGCAGGATGTGCTGTATATAAAAGTATTATGTTTACAGTCCTTCGCTATGGAGCAGACTGTACAAGGATCGGAAGCCACTGACTGACTCCTGGGCTTAGTGTTGAACCCAGCTAGTGGCTCCAGTGCTAAACACCGCCAGGGCACATGATTGCTGCTGAGGCCTGGTTCCATTTTAAAATGGTGTTGGGGTAAAAATCCACTGTTCCACTTCTGTTTTAAATCCATACTAAAGACTTAAGTGGTGCTCAAATGTAAAACCCAAGACCTTTCTTCTTTTTAATGTTTATTTTCTCCCTCACGTTTTAATTTTGGATAGCAGAGAATAGTTAAGCGCCGTGTTTTTATATATTTTTTTTTTTCAGTTTTTGTCAGGGGGATTTTCAGAGGCAAAGTAGAAAGGAAGAGAATTGGTGTTCTAACTATTCCACATTCTATTAAAAAAAAAAAGAAAAAAGTTTTTTGGCTTTTTGTACACTTTAAAGAGAACCTGGGTTTCTCAATGCGTACTCTTTCCCACTGCTAATGTCACATTCTATTTGCCCAATAGTTATATTTTTATTCTGCAGCATGCATGGTTATATGTGAAGGATATACTATCTATACTACGTTTTGCAGCTACTAATTTGCTTTTGTTATGTAGAAAATGTAATTTCCATTCTCTTGGCAGCAGGACAACATGAAGAAAATAGAATCTTTGGGCCTTTGTCTCTATATTGCTGCAGTCAATACTGATGAAATGACCTTCACTTTTACAGAACTCGTAAAGGCTGTAGATATAAGGTAAATCCTTTTTAAAATAAACACTCATACGATGCAAGGACAGTCTGGCTACTTCTGACACTTTTCAATACTGTAAAACAGCCCTCAAACTTTCTACTCACATTTTGCGAGTGGAAAATTGTTTCTGGCGAATGTGGGCTGCCTCTGAGCGGGGGGAGGGGACGAGCACCGCTGGTTGGCAGGGTTGAATGGGAGCCATTCTCCCAGCGATCACCCCGGGGGAAGAGAGAGTGGAGGAAGAGGAGAGCTGGCCAGGTCACAGAGCGGGGATAGCATTGGACCGACGTTCTGTCTGTCACAGGCGCAGGTCAGGAGGCTGGGCTGTGTGTGACTTTTACAGCAGGCAATCCCCGCTCTGTGATCCAGCAAGCTCGCCTCTTCCTCTGTACAGGTCACGCTGCAATGATGGGCACAGGCGAGGCTGAAATGGTGAGCAGAGGTGACACTGCAATGATGGGCACAGGTGAGGCTGCATTGGTGGGCAGAGGTCATGCTGCAATGATGGGCACAGGTGAGGCTGCATTGGTGGGCAGAGGTCACACTGCAATGATGGGCACAGGCGAGGCTGCATTGGTGGGCAAAGGTCACACTGCAATGATGGGCACAGATGAGGCGGCATTGGTGGGCAGAGGTCATGCTGCAATGATGGGCACAGGTGAGGCTGCATTGGTGGGTAGAGGTCACACTGCAATGATGGGCACAGGCGAGGTGGCATTGGTTGGCACTGGTCACGCTGCAATGATGTGCACAGGTGAGGCTGCATTGGTGGGCAGAGTTTACGCAATGATGGGCACAGGCGAGGCTGCATTGGTGGGCAGAAGTCATGCTGCAATGATGGGCACAGGCGAGGCTGCATTGGTGGGCAGAGGTTGTTCTGCAATGGTGGGCAGAGGTCATTCTGCAATGGTGGGCACAGGCGAGGCTGCAATGGTGGGCACAGGCGAGGCTGCAATGGTGGGCACAGGCGAGGCTGCAATGGTGGGCACAGGCGAGGCTGCAATGGTGGGCACAGGCGAGGCTGCAATGGTGGGCACAGGCGAGGCTGCAATGGTGGGCACAGGCGAGGCTGCAATGGTGGGCACAGGCGAGGCTGCAATGGTGGGCACAGGCGAGGCTGCAATGGTGGGCACAGGCGAGGCTGCAATGGTGGGCACAGGCGAGGCTGCAATGGTGGGCACAGGCGAGGCTGCAATGGTGGGCACAGGCGAGGCTGCAATGGTGGGCACAGGCGAGGCTGCAATGGTGGGCACAGGCGAGGCTGCAATGGTGGGCACAGGCGAGGCTGCAATGGTGGGCACAGGCGAGGCTGCATTGGTGGGCACAGGCGAGGCTGCATTGGTGGGCACAGGCGAGGCTGCACTGATGGGCACTGATAAAGTTGTTCATATTTATTTTTGTAACTTAATTCTGCATAAAATATATTTAAGTGTAAATTAAAATTTAAAAAATTAATTAAATTAATTTTTATTAATTGAATAAAAATTTTGAGCCCTGCTGTAAAATAAGTAAAGTCTGGGAGTAAAATAATGAATTCAGTAAGGAAAAGGTGCCATGTGCTTTTATTTAAAAGGAGCATTATGACCCGTGGCTATTGCAGGTGATTTACTTGATTGCTAACCTAAAGCTGTAAGTTTCAGGAAGCTTTACTGTACTAAAGCATCTCTATGGGTGTGTTTTCACAAGCAAATGTAATTAGTAGAGTTTGCTCTGACCCCAGAGTCCCCTGAAAGCAATGTACAAAGGAGAGTGAGCTGTAAATTGCAATGCATAGTAGCTCATTATGTCTTTGTCTTGCAGATTGTTTTTTTTTTTTTGTTTTTGTTTTTTTACGTTTACAACCACTTTTAATAAACCTACAATAATTCAATTGACAATAAAATAAAGAATCTAAAAGGATAGATAATACAGCAATGGATAACTGGTTAGCCCAAAATGAATGAATTTGTTACTACATTAACTGAGTGATGCAACAGTTGACCTGGAGAGGGCACTTCATTTGTAGTTCTAACAAGAAAAAAGGGAACAGGTGCAAACATTGCATAGTGTAGGATTAGATTATTATTATTTATTATTATTATTATTATTCAGAATTTATATAGTGCAAACAGTTTACGCAGCGCTTTACAATATAAAAGGGAGACAATATAGTTACCGTACAATGCAATAAAATACAAGAGGATTAAAAGGGCCCCGCTCAGAAGAGCTTACAATCTAATTTAGATTTTTCAAACCATATGAATTTATTAAACCAATTCCACTCACAAGAGTAAATCAGAGCAGGTGGGTCAAGGTAACCATGGTCAGATTGGGGGACCAGCAGCAAGTGGTGGATAATTCTCTATGATGGAACCCAAGCTCATCCGTAACCAGGAAGTGTCGCCACAGCGTCTGGGACCTCCTCTGTCTGCCCAAGGAGCATGTGCAGTCAG